>CM052700.1:126804454-126820627 GCA_028551405.1 Uromys caudimaculatus
GGTCCGCCAAACTGATTTCCAGAGTGGTTGTACCAGCTTGCAATCCCACCAACAATGGAGGAGTGTTCCTCTTTCTTTACATCCTCGCCAGCATCTGCTGTCACCAGAGTTTTTGATCTTAGCCATTCTGACTGGTGTGAGGTGGAATCTCAGACTAGTTTTGATTTGCATTTCCCTGATGACTAAGGATGTTGAGCATTTCTTTAGGTGCTTCTCAGCCCTATGAATTTCCTCAGTTGAGAATTCTCTGTTTAGCTCTGTTCCCCATTTTTTTAATAGGGTTATTTGGTTTTCTGGAGTCTAACTTCTTGAGTTCTTTGTATATATTGGATATTAGCCCTCTATTGGACGTAGGATTGGTTAAGATCTTTTCCCAATCTGTTGGTTGCCGTTTGTCCTATTGACAGTGTCCTTTGCCCTACAGAAGCTTTGCAATTTCATGAGGTCCCATTTGTTGATTCTTGATCTTAGAGCATAAGCCATTGGTGTTCTGTTCAGGAACTTTTCCCATGTACCGAGGTGTTCGAGACTTTCCCCCACTTTTCTTTTCAGTGTATCTGCTTTTATGTGGAGGTTCTTGATCCACTTGGACTTGAGCTTTGTACAGGGAGATAGGAATGGATCAATTTGCATTCTTCTACATGTAGACTGCCAGTTGAACCAGCACCATTTGTTGAAAATGCTGTCTTTTTAGCTCCTTTGTTGAAAATCAGGTGACCATAGGTGTATGGGTTCATTTCTGGGTCTTCAATTCTATTCCATTGATCTACCTGCCTGTCACTGTACCAATACCATGCAGGTTTTTTGTTTTGTTTTGTTTTGTTTTGTTTTGTTTTTGTTTTTGGTTTTTTTTGTTTTTGTTTTTTTTTTATCACTACTGCTCTGTAGTACAGCTTGAGGTCAGGGATGCTGAGTCCCCCAGAAGTTCTTTTGTTGTTAAGGATAGCTTTTGCTATCCTGGGTTTTTTGTTGTTCCAAATGAATTTGAGAATTGCTCTTTCTAAGTCTATGAAGAATTCAGTTGGAATTTTGATGGGGATTGCATTGAATCTGTAAATTGCTTTTGGCAGGATGGCCATTTTTACTATATTAATCTTCCCAATCCATGTGTTCACCAAATTTTAGATTTTTTTTTTTTTTTTGCCTAAAAGCTTACCCAGTGTCCAGGTACTTCACTGAATCATTGAGTTGTTCAAAGGTCTTTTTCTGGACCACATGCTCCTCTATGCATCATTAAACTTCTTCAGAACTGCCCACCTCCCTCTGTCCTACAGAAAATGGCTATAAATATCGCTAAACAATGTTGAACAGGTGAGTAACCATCTCCCTATAGTATTTTCCCATGCTGTGATTCCCTGTTTGTCCATTAGTAAGTGTATGTGCCTTTTCTCCTAAAGACAAATAAACAGCCACCGAATAGTCTGAACATTTAGAGCCAAATACAGATGTTGCTTAGGTTGGAAAACCTCGCCATAGAAAGTCACATGTCAGTACAGTACCATTTGTGTTCCTGTAGCTTAATGGTGAGGCTAAAATTTATATCCTTCAGGTGAGGTATTTTTCTTTCATTTTTCAATTTGAATTATTTATTTCAGGTTTTGTCTAGGAATATGAAGCTGTACACCAGTAAGTAACATCACAGTTTCCACTAGAAAAATTTTAAATAGTAATATCTAGATGTAGTTAGAACATCTGGCCAAAGGGTTTCCTATAAGAAGAACAGACTGCTTACTTAGCCAAACTGTTAGTATTTAATTTTAAAGTTATCAAAACTTACAGAAAACTGTAGCTATTAAACTGATTCAACTTGAATACTGACAAAAAACTCCCAGAAAAGACTCAATCAATGGTACATATGAACACACTCCAATTGTGTAAGACCTGTGTAGGCCCAGACTACACCAGTCCCAGTGTGGAGAGGGGCGTTCACTGTGAACTTCTGTCCCAAGCAGAGGAGTTATTGGCTATCCTTAGCCTCTGAAAGAGGAAGGGGCAGTTTTCTCTTCAAGTTTAGTTCCTTCTAAGTCCATCACACTCAGATGAAGGCTATACATCCAAGAATATTTCGACAGCACAACTTGGTCTTGATGAGAAAAAGGGAAAAAAAGGCATGGGGGTACCTGAAGTTGAGAGAGAAAAGAGGGGACTGAATCTGGGAATAGTTGTGGAAGGGAAGGTAACTATGATCAATCACAGTGTATGAGATTCTCAAAAGAACTTACAAGTAAAGTCATGTCTAGAAGCTGGCTTTCCTGTGTCTCTCAGTCCTCAGTGATGGTGGTCTAGCCTGTCTTCTGGCTCAGTTAGTGTCCTCTCTCGATGACCCTGCTGTAACTCTTATCCGGCTCAAGGGCTCAGGCCTTAAATTTCTCTTGTCTTCCCACTTAGAGGAAGATCTCTTGACTGTCATGTATCTAACACATTTAGTGCTGTTTCACCCACGGGATCTGGGAGTGAACCATTTGCTATGTTGAGAAATGTGTGATAGTGTTTGGTAGCAACAGGAAGTGACTTTAACCACATCTTCAAGCAGAGACTTCTACGGCTGTCCTCAAGCCAAGAGTCATCCAACAGGCCCGGTCTATAGGAGAGTCAGCATTACCGTGTGAGCTTGGGTTTGTCTACATATCCACTTCAGATCTTGAAGGCTCCCCGAGGATTTTTGTTTTTTTAAACATTTCAATATGTTTGACTTATTTTATTCAATGTGCGTTGGCGTTTGGTCTGTATGTATGTCTGTGCGAGAGTGTCAGATCTTGGAGTTACAGACATCTGTGAGCTGCCATGTGGATGCTAGGAGTTGAACCCCGATCCTGTGGAAGAGCAGTCAGTGCTCTTATCTGCTGAGCCATCTCTCCAGGCATCCCTAAGGAGTCTCTAAGTCTAGTTTTATGTGCCCACTTTATCAACTTCCTGAGAAATTCATGAACCCCACTTACAAACACACTTTTCTTTATGAACCAATGAGAGTACAGTTCTTTAGAAGAGATTGTTCATTCCATATTTCAGAGATAGAAAAATATTGAATTTAAATGATGAAAGTAAAGATTTTCCACAACTAAATGCAGGCACACCTACTGAGAACCTGCTGTCGCGGTGCCACAGACTCCATCCAAGTTAACAGTGGCAGCCCTGTGGAAACCCCTGTGGCAGATGGCAGAGAGACATGGTACTCTTAGGGAACACAAAATACTTTCTTTGCATGAGTTATGCTCACCAACAGGTCTAATAAATTAGAAAAAGACTGAAAACCTAGATTTTTCATCATCTCTCATCCAATAGAAACTGATCTATAGTATTTCCAGGGGGACAGTAACCAACATTACACCATAAAACTAGATCCTCAAATATTGTACCATTGAGAAGAAGTTAGTTGTCATCGAGGAAGAGTTAGTTGTTCACATCAGAGCAAAACTTACATGAGGAGCTCTATTGGCCATGAAGCTACGACTGTCCTGGGGCTCTGACATTCCTATGTTCTTCTCACCGAATCCAGCTGTGGTTCCAGACAACACAGGAACATTTGAAGACTCTTAAGTAAGAAGCAGAGAAAATGAAAGTTTTCAGAGTACTGGGGGAAAATGACTTTGGCTATTTAAATATGACTTTAACTGATGGACAAGAGGATATGATGATACGTCACTGTTGAGTAGGTCCACTCTTCATTGAGCTCCATTATTCTAGCAACAACAACAACTGCTAAGGGCAGCCACACCCTTGTGGTTGCTTTGCTGGTGATCTCCAACTTCAGGCCAGCTCACCTGGCTTCATCTCCTTCAGAGAAAACAGAGAGAGAGAGAGAGAGAGAAAAGGAAAAGGGCATTGCATGGACTGGGGAACCACTACCCAATTCTCCTCTTCTTGATCTGAGTTGCAGCAATGTCTCCTCAGAGTCACCTGAGCACTTGTTAGTGCCCCAAATCAAATGAAGGCAACTGTAAGACAGTCACCCAGAGATGGGGGCACCTGCAGGAGGTAGAACAGCCTGTCTCCTGGTATATCATTGCTTATGCTTGTACTTGTGGAGCTGCCTTTGCCATGGCAACAGAGGAAGAAGAGACCTGAGAAGAATGAGAAGAGAGAAGAAGCAGTACTCCATCCTTCACCGTGGTATGGCAAGCATATGAGTGTTCCCCAATGCTAACAGACAGCATAGGCTAGAGGTAGACTTGAGCTGACCTCTGGTGTGCCCCATTTGATGAGTAAGGCACACTGAGTGAGGCGCTGCTGGGGGTGGGAAGTAAGCCGGAAGGAGTTCTTCATCTGCAGATTCGCAAAGTCCTCTGAAGAACTAGTCCTGAAGAACTGGCTGCTTCAAGGGAATGTCACTGACCAGCTGAGTTTTCAGTCAAGGAAATCTCAGTGACCAGAGAGACCCACTGACAAACAGTTTGTAAGATCTGGGCCATCTTCCATATTATTTTTCTCTCTCTCTCTAAAATCTTTAATATTTAAAGGAACAGGAAGAGGTGTGAAGGAGAATATGGGAAAGAAATATCCTGTGAGGGAGAACGCTACTGAAGTTTACAAATGAAACAGACTGGATTTTTACTAAGAGACTCAACGGGTTTGATCGGTGCTGGAGTTACTGTTAATTGGCAGGGGAGGAAAACCATGTTGTTCAAAGGCAGTGACCCGGAATATATAAAAGTTATTTTTGTGTTTGATCCTCCGTAAAGACCAAACTATAAATAAACTCACGTAGAATTGTTTTGTCTAGTGTTAATTGTATGAAGCAAAAGGAGTCACGAGCAGAGAGCAGCGTGAGAACGGTGTGGGTAGGAGGCTACTCTGGGAAGTGGGAGGGCATTGTTGGGCTAGATGCATCCATGGGAAGAGCTGCTCATTCCAAATTGTAGGCCAAGTACAAGAGGCATCCTAGACTAAGACTGAGAAGACCCATGGAGACGGAGTGTGAAGTGTGGGCAGTGGTAGATGATATCTCTGATTATGTGAGCACAGCTCAGTATCAGAAAGACTTTAAGGCCATGGTCACAAAACATCTTCAGGCATTTCCTTGGTCCTTGCAACCTTATAGAGAATTTTGAATTTATTAATCTTATTTTATTTAATGTATAACATAGATTACCAATCCTTAGTAATTTGTGGCCTCAAGCCTAAGAAATTACCAAGAGCTCACCTTTGTTTCTTTCTAATCTCTTAGGTTCGAAACACCCGAACAATAAGAAAAGTTTGTTTATGCTATTCTAAGTTTTATTTCAGGGGTCCATACCTGAGGACTAACCCCTTGCCAGCATGAGTGTGACCATACCCAGGGAGTTGTGGTATAAACTCAGAGGAAGAACGATGTAGTTCTTCCATGAAAATAAAACAGGAAGTCTGAGTGTTGTCCTAAAGAGCACTTATTAATCATGATGAAAGAAACAACTTCTCTGCTAACACGAGGACAACGCATGACAAGTATTGAAAACACAGCATCCAAAAGTTCTCGTTTCACAGTCATGGTTTAAAACCTAGAATAAGAAGCCTTTTCTCCTTAGCTTTAAACTGCAGAGATGGAAATCCTGGTCAGGAGCCGAACTGCCTCTCATTTGAGCACAGCTCCATAACCACAGTAAAAAATGCATAGACTGCCAGGGACGTGTGCTTAGCTCCCCTGCGCCAATGTTCCCGGCTTCTTCTCTAATACGAATTACAGGCCACTCGGCACAATCCCTACAGCCCTTCTGTCTACACTTATGCAGATAGTCGCTCTGAATCCAACACGATACTTTTTAGTTAATCCTGGAACATTAGGTATTGTAGCTATCTGGAGGAAGAAACTGAAAAAAAATTCTGTTCGATATGGAAATAACTATAAAGCACATGATAAATGGAGGCTTATGAATAGTATATCAGTTATTGCCGTCATCATTATAGCAGTATATTTCTTTGGGTCCTTGTGAGAAATTACTTTCTTTGGCACATACTTGGGAATTATTTTCTGTGTTCCATTAGCTCCCCAGGATGACATCCTAAAATGACAGATGCAGATCTATTGTTTTGTTAAGAGTATTCTGTAGCTACTCTCAGGGTTCCTTGTTTGAATGAATATTATATTCTCTTTGAATATTACCAGAGAACATGATTCATAGTTTAGTCTTAATTTTTTTTAAATCACAATGACTAAGAAGGAAGCCTGTTCTGGAAGGAAGAGTAATATACCACAGGCCAGACAATCCTTGTTCCCAACCTCAGTTCACGAGTAAAGTCCTGCCTATCGCATCTGTTTCTGTAACTCACTTTCACACTCCTTTTCTGGTTTATGTTTCTGATGGAGCTCCTCCGTAGTTACCAAATATTAGCTAGGTAACTTAAAGTTCTGTGGGTGAGACAAAAAGTAGGCATGAAAAATTTTTGGAAAAAAATACAATGGCCAGAACTCCACTGCTCTGTTGGTCACACTGCAGTGTGTGTCAGACATAGATTTTGCTCTTGTCTTGCTTGCTGAGGCTCACTGTGTAGCATGTGTGTAACCAGAGGGTTGGGGTGAGGTCAAGTCAGGCACCTCCAGTTATTCTCCAACTGCTTTCTTATGCAGAGCACACTGTTCTCTAGGAACCAGCTAAAGTGCAGTGAGGGACAGCTGCAGGCTGCAGCAATGGCTGCTGAGCACGAGGCCTCAGAAACCAGAGAGGCAGCGCACTTTGGAATCACTGAGCGATGTAGGAAAGGGACTAGCTAAGATTAGATAAGATTAATAGAGTGAGAGTAAAATCCCTATAATGAAGAAAGAAAAAAGGAGGGGGAAGGAAGAGAGAGAGAGAGAGAGAGAGAGAGAGAGAGAGAGAGAGAGAGAGCAGGAAGGCAAGCAAAGAAAGAAATCTAAGAAAAATGTTTGCTTGTTTGTTTTTTTGTTTTGTTCTGTTTTTTTTTTTGTTGTTGTTGTTGTTGTTTTGTCAGGATAGGTTTCTCTCTGTGTAGCCCTGGCCATAATGAAACTGACTCTGTAGACCAGGCTGGATTCAAATTCAGAGATGGCCTCCTTCTGCCTCCTTTGTGCTGAGATTAAAGGCGTGTGGCACCATCTCCCAGCTTGTATTTATGGGGTTTCACCTCAGCTGGTGAAACTTTCTCTCCTCCTGTCCGCAGCCTCCCAAATGGCCACCGAGTTTGTGCACTAAGGTTTTGGTGGTGGATTTGAACGGAGGGGCTGACACAGGAATATTTCATACAGTATGCAACCATAGAAACAGACTTTATTTCTACAGACTATAAAGAGCAACGGCCATCTCTTCAATATTTGGTTTCAAGGACAGTTAAAGGACTTCTGTGGCTGACACATTTGAGTCAACTTTCAGTTTGTCTTATCCATCATAAAGTAAAACCTGAGGCCTACAGGAAAATCCAAAGATTTTCCACTTAAAATGCAGCATTCTCATGACTATAAACTTAACAACTCTTATGTGCCGAGTGTGGCATGGTAACTCAATAAACACAGCTTGATTTCCTCCTGACGGTCAGGAAATCACATGACCATTGTTTGGGTTTGTCCTGCACAGTACAGCTCTTTCTGCCCAGAAACAAAAGTAAGTAAGAAAGGCAAGTAAGGCTCAATGTAACACAAGTAAACACGCATCAAATATATTCACAGTATTTCACCTTGCTGACTTTGTGAATCCATTTTCAGATGTTTAAGACATAGGAAAAAAATGCACAGGAGGAAGAATAATTGGCATTATCGAAGATGATAGCAACTTACAGAAAGCGTGAAAGCCTAGAAACTTTAGAGCTACGCCACGTTTGTGTGTTGAGCTTATAAGCTGAGTGGCTAAGGGAGGGGTCATGGTGATTACCGACTTTCTCAACTTTAATATTTTTCTCACCAAATATGACAATTGACAGAAGGTGGGATGAGAAGCCACAAAAATGGATTTTCATTCCAATTAGATGTGAACAATATGTTCTCTGTGTGGTAAATTCCTGTGCATACGGCTGATTAGGATGCCAGCAATTAATGGGGCGCTGTGGTTAACACTGCTCCTTAGAAGCAATGGAAATGTCAAGTCGGACCCTGACTGTGAGTGGGATGTCACCAGGGCCAGGCCAGCAGCTGGTTGTCTTAACACCTCCCAGATCCCTGCAAGGAGCCGTTGCTTGGGTAAATTCATCCCAGCAAATGATCTGGCTCTGAGCGCATATAGGTTTGGAACTCTGAAGCCTTTATCAGCTCAGAAGAATAGATGTGTGGCACAGTGGCAGATTTCATGTAAATCTAACTCACAAAGTGGATGTTGAAAACTAAATGCGGATTTATTGATTTCTAATGGGAAATACAATTGCCTCACTACCCCAAAGAACTATCATCTATACCCAGCCCATTTTTCCTTTGTAGACTCATAAGGTGTCAAATTGTTGCCCGAAGCTTAACCGATGAACATAAAATCAGAAGAGTTAAATAGCTGTTCCTAAACTATGACTGTATCTCAAGTCAGTGAGTTTTGCTTGCATCTCTTTGTTTCTGTGCCTTCCTGGTCACTGTATGCGAAGATTGATCTAATATCCACGTTTCCTTGTCTCAGTCGTAAGGAAAACCATCATCTTTCATGAGAAGAGTGTGCGAGAGTTTTCCTTTTAACTTTTGTTCTCGTGAGATAGAATTTATAAAAAACAGAATAAGGAAGAACAAGGTTCATAAGTACAGATTCATAACCACGTAAATAGAGCCACAAGGAACCTTTGGAGGTAAAAAGATGAACGAGAATTGAGTGACGCCATAGATAGGAGGGAAGTGAGCTGCCCTCGGTCCATGGATAAAACTGGAGAAGACTGTCCAGCTTTATACAAGGCGTCCACTTATGGAGGCCTGAGGTCATTCTGCAACTGAGAAAAATCTGGGAGGTAAAGAGATGTTGTCGTCGTCATGGTCGTCGTCATCGTAATCATCACCACCATCGTCATCATCATCACGCTCCTTATGACCTAGATGAAATGTTCACAGACACTAGTCATGCAGTCTTCCCTGGGTCCCGGGCTCTTGCATGCCTCAGCAGCAGCAAAGTGTTTCCCGTTAAAAATCAGTGAGTTGGCATCTTGGATTTCACAATACGTGGCAGACCAGCTGTGTCGGTGAAATTAAACTCTGCTGTGTCTTATATCTGGCTGGCCTCTGAATTGTTAGGAAACCCACCCTGAACATGCAGCTTCTCGTTTCTCATCCCCTGATGATTTTAATTTTTCCCCTTGTACGTTTAATGAGGTGAGACATCTGACAAAGGCCAATGAACAAAGGAGAGGAAAGGACATAGGCCTTGCTCGTTGTCCATGTCCACATTTCCCTTCCCCAGACAGAGCCTAAATTCTTGTTGAGCCTCTGAGAGGTCCGGAGTGTAGGCATTCTTGACCATGATTGACCCTTGGGTCAGTTACACTTTGAGGGGTGACCTAGAATAGGTCGAATTCAAACTGCCCAGACTCATGTCTATTACCAAGAAAGAAGGCTCATTCCTCCGTTTCCATAAGCAATTTTAAAGAATGCTGTGTCTTCATCCGATGCTGCTTCTGCCCAGGGCCAACTATCTGTCAAGCTGGGCTTTTTTTTTTCCCCAGGGAGAACAGAACCGGGAGAGGGGCATGGCTGTTAATGCCTGTTTCAGATGCGAAAGAGTCTGGTCATGAGTTGACTACTTAAGAAGAGCACCGGGGGGCCCTGTGTGCCAGGAGAGCTTGCGCAAATGTACCAGGAAGAGCATGGGCTTTGAAGTCCCATGGACTGAATCTCACCTCATCACAGCACATGGCACCCTTGCGACCACCTCACTACAGTGTCTTGGCTTTCTTCTCATCAGTCAAATGAGAGAAGCAGATATCCAAGTCAGAGAGTTGATCAAAGCATCAAGTGGGAAGCTGTGAACAAAGTACCATTGCCATGCCCCGTCTGCTGTGGCCCTCCAATACCACCTCCCTTCCTCTTGTCCTGCAATATTTAATTATAACGAGGTGACAGAGAAGACTTCCGGGATAAAAGCTGTCCTTCTGAGTTGATTGAACACTTCCCTTACCTTAATGTGGTTGCCCTGGAAAACCCAAAAGTGAGCTCTTTCTCACCCCATCTGCAGACAGCCCCTCAGGCTTTCCCTGTGATTCACTTAGTCGACCTAAGCTTGCTGTGATCACCCATACAGAGGCAGATTGGTTCAGTTCTTCAATGTGGAGAACATTTCATTCTCCCTCTGTGGCAGTAATGGCCCTTTGCCCTAGGGGAGAGAGAGACAGGGGCTGCCGAGGTATTGGGAAGTTTATCTGTATAGCTTTGCTCTTTCCTACTTCTGTTGGAGTTCAAGAGATCACCTTGTTGCTATCTGTCTTTAATGGTATTTCTCAATTTCCCAGTATTTCCAAAGCTGGGAAAAGTAGAGACATCACTTATTTTTATATTCTCATTCATCAGATCATTCTAGATACACACAGTTGAACTTTAGTTTTTCCATGGTTTCAGAGACACCCTCTAATCCACTGATCTTTTTATCTTTTTGATACCCCCTGGATACCATACACTCATTTCTATAGTGATTTAATATTTTTACCAAGGAGAATCTAATCTAACTTCACTAAACTTGCTTTTTTTTTTTTTAAGTGTGAGAACTGTGATTATCTAAGGCCTGGAATATTAAATGAGAATTGAAAAACAAGGTTGTAAAATTAGGAAGGTATCATTTTCCCCAGAAGGAAGACAGACAAATAATTAAAATGATTTCCAACTGTGTAGACACAGCCTAGGTTTGACTAGATCCAACAGCAGTAAGGGACACAATAAAAACATTGTCACCTTGACCAACAGGGAAGGTATCTGATTAATATAACTTCAAATATAATGTTTTGTACTGCAGAGCCAATTCCTAAACAGAAAGTATTCGGACAGAATATGATTGTGATATACTTACAGATAAATCTATATTGGAAGATGCTAATCATTTGATTTTGAAGCAAGAAGTAATGATCTGCTACAGTTGGTACCTAAGCCACAAAAGAAGCCATTATTTTTATAGTTGGATTTAACGTACAGAAAATTCTGGTAAAGCTTTTCAAGTTTTATTCAATACCTGAGTAACTCTAAGGTGAGCAATGCCTTAAGTCAGTAACCAGTCTTCTAAAGTGACTTTTATATAATTCCTCAGGTGGCAGTGCCATGTGACTTTCAGTCAAGCCCAGACAAGCTGTCACCAGGCCCTGAGAGGTGGGGGCAGGGAGAGGGGGAGGGAGGGAGGAAGGGAGAGAGAGATAGACAGAGGGACAGAGAGACAGAGGGAGAGAGAAATCCTGAACACATGGGAGCGAGAAACGACTACCCACTTGGGATTCAATTGCTTTTCGAGTGTTATTTCCTATGGCGTTCGCCTCCCCCACAGATTTCTCGCCCCCTGCTAATTCTTTCACTGCCAGCATGGCAGAGAAAAACAATGTAGCGATTGGTATATGTTGGTGGATGTTGTACAGATTGGGACTTGGTGAGCTTTTCTATTTCTGTTCACTGTGAAAGAGGGCACACGGAGCAGGAAGCTTTTCTACACTTCTAATGGGCCCTTTTGGCCAGAAACTGACGATACCTGCAGGATTCAGAAATTGTTGTTTAGGATGACCTTTAAATGTGCTGCATTATAGATAATTAGAACCTAAATTAGATTTCTGAGAGGCAGTATAGCAAGGTGGCTGAGGAACAAACTCTGGACCAGAATCTTGATTCTTTGCCTTTATTAGGCTTGTGCCCATTAACTGTGTATTTTGGGTAGATCCTTTAACCTCTTTTTGCCTGAGTTTCCTTGCTGCCTACTTTATATGACCAGCTTGTGATGGAGCATAATGTTAATTTTCAAAGTATTAAAATGTGTCAGGCTCATGACAGATGCAATTTAAATTACTATTACTTCATAGTTAATATCAACCTTGCCTTTTATATGCCGACACAAACCAATTGGTACAGGAATGGTCTCCATAACACAGTGGAGTTCTCTAACAGTTGTCCAATAGGTGTGAAAAACAGTAATTGCAGCGAGCACAGAATTAATGTGTGTGAGAAGTATGGATTACCGAGTTTTAAAGAACTCACAGAGAGCGCTGTCAAATGCAATACCTCCTTCAGTAAGTGAGACCCACATAAATCAAACACTTTCTTTTTTATGGTGCGTGGTCAGCAATGTCTTCCTTTAATTTTCTTGGCAGCTCTGTGCACTGTGTTTGATTATCATCTCACTTAAGTCATGAGCAAATAGAAGTCACATAGAAAATCAGAGAAACTCAAGCCGTAAGTCTGAGTACTCTGAAACAAACACCTGTTCACATCTGAGTGGGCTATCCTTCAACAGTTCCGGAAACATGACCATGGCCGTGCTGTCCCACAAAGACACCAGTAGGGATAGAAACTACTACGAATAATTGCATTTTTTACATATTTATCAAACACGGTGTTGAATCTAATGATAATTCAGATGGGGGCCACATCAATAAAAGAAGTTGATTAAAAATTTCTTCACAAATATTCTTTCTCTATCACTATCTATCTATCTATCTATCTATCTATCTATCTATCTATCTATCTATCCATACACACACATATATGTATGTGTATGTAAGAATTCAGGATAGAAGTTACATGAGGCAAATCACTTTTTAAAAAATTCTACTTCTAACAAAATGGTTGCTCTGGTTGTTTAATCTTTTACTCTAAGGTTAATAATCTGCTAGGTCATATAAAACGTAACATTGTAAATGCTGCTACACTGGATTCTTATCTCCCTACGTTTCCTTAATGGGGTCAGTTATCAGATGTGTCACATCTCCAGAAAGTATAAGTCTACAAGGCATTTTATACATTCTATGATTGAATTTTGCTGTTTAAGACAGTCTTGTTGTGTGGCCTAAGCTTTCCTGGAACTCACCATGAAGCTCAGAATGGCCTTGAACTCTTGGGAATTCTCTTGCCTTAGCCTGAGTTACTGTAACCAGCTGAAAATGTCTTACTGTTATTTTTTTTTTTAACCTAAACATGTATGTATGTATGTGCGTATATATATATTTAAAAGATTAAGTGGTAAAATAAATTTTATATCCATCCAGATACCTACATTTCTAAGTATCTTCACTCCATAAGAACTGTGAAGAGACACCATGGTCAAGGAAACTCTTATAAAAGACAGCATTTAACTGAGGCTGGCTTACTGGTTCTGAGGTTCAGCCCATTATCATCATGGTGGGAAGCATGGCAGTGTCCAGGCAGGCATGGTGCTGGAGGAACTGAGAGTTCTACACCTGTTTCTGAAGGCAAAAGTCTGGCTTCCTGGCAGATAGGAGGAGGATCTCATTGCTCACCCCCACAGTGACACACTCCCTCCAACAAGGACCCACCTCCAAAAAATGCTACTTTCTGGGATAAGTATATTCAAAACATCAAAGAGCTACTTTAAAATCCTTGTATGTCATCAGTACTACCAACTTATTTCACGGAATTCTGTACCCCACAGTTTCAAATGTTTACGTAGGTTCATATACTTTCTTTCCCTCTTATAAAATTTCACCCCCTTAATATTGATGGTTTTCACGGCTATGATTAAATTGCATAATTTTTCAATTATGGAATTTTAATATGAATTTTCAAATTTAGTAATTTATGTAATGCGTCCTGAACATTGTCAATGTTGTCTTGTATGTTCTGCTGTAGTATTTTATGGGTTTTGTTTTTATATTTTCAATTTTCAAATTAATTTTATGGTACTGGGAACTGAACTCAGAGCCCATTTGAGCCAGGAATGTACTTAATTGCACCCGCAGTCTTTGCTCTTTGGCTTCAGCAGATCATAGACTTGGTTGGCGTCCAGTTTCACGTTCTATTTCTTATATGAAACTCAAATCATAGTTTAAGTTCTTTTATCATTATTTGAACTTTTATGGCACTTTATAAATCATTTAGACTTATAAAATGTCTTGTGATATAATTGCACAAGTATACATTAGCTCAATGTGAATGTGCAGAGGCGTTGATCTTAGTGACTTTGTGCACTTATGCATTAGTGCTACAACTCAATTTCAAAATGCTTACGTCCCCCCAGTTGTGACCCATTTCTTGTGAATATTTGGGTATCTAGGCAAGTGCTGGTCCCTATTCTTAGTGTATGGGGGGCAAGATATAAAGTCTGGGTAAGGTAAGAGGACTTGGGAAGGAAGCAAGCCCTTCACTGTAGGTCTGACTGGTTTCTCACCCACTGAGAGCCAAGAATTCCAGTCCTGTTTACAAAATTAGCCCTAAATGTTGCCTACAAAGAGCTAATATTTCTTTCCTATGGAAATATTTCAAATGAGAACATTAAGATAGCTGGGCTAGGGGTAATACAGCTTTAATCCCAGCATTCAGGAATAGACAAAGGAAAAGACAGGAGGATTTCTGTGTGTTTGAGGACAACTCGGTCTTCATAGTGAGACAATTGTACAGCATTAAATAAGTAAATGGTTAAAATAGCAACAAACCATGCCTAAGGCACAAGAGTACATGACCAATGTAACTTTCTCCTTTCACAGCTATGAACCTATGATTTTCTTATAATCACAGAAGGAAGATTACAGACTTCATTGGCACTAAGAGAGACCACATGGGGATACATTGCAGTGGCAGGGCACTTGCCCAGCACATTCTAGGACCTAGGGTCAATTCCTAGTATCCTAACACACACACACACACACACACACACACACACACACACACACACACACACACACACACACAATGGTCAGTATATGTTTGATGCCAGGATTGTGTCTCAGTTGCTTACCTAACATGCACAAGGCCCTGAGTTCAATTCTCAGCACCAAATGAAACAGAGTGTAGTACTATAAACCACTAATGCCAACACTGAGGGAAGTAAAACAGGAGAATGAGAAAATCAGTGTTTTCTTTGGCGACATAGCAAGTTTGGTGTTAGTCTGGAATATATGAAACCCTGTCTCAAAAAGTAAAACAGCAACAATAACATAAATAATAATAACAAGAATCATGCATGTATGTAACACCACAATGCAACTCTATTAGTGAGTAATATTTACTTTTTTTCTGAAAAGACTCCTATATTTGTGCTTGGGCTCTTTGATTAAAGTGCTTGCCACAAAAGCAAGAAGGGTGGAGCTTGGATCCCCCAAGCCCATGCCCGATGTGCTTGTAAGCCAACCTGCTTGTAATTCCAGTTTCAGAAAGTAGAGACAAGGGATGTGTGTATCAAACCAGATCCATGAGCTCTGAGTTTTACTGAGAGATCATGCCTTCAAGAATAAGACAACCAACCAATGAGGTAGAGTCCAGATCCACTTTAAGCTTCCATATAGATGTGTGTGCCCTCATACATGTGAATATGCATATACAGATGAATGTTACTATACAACATGAAAAAAGAAAAAAAAATGAGGAAAGGTCTCATTATGTAGGTCTGTCTGTCCTGGAACTTGCAGTGTAGACCAGGCTGGCCTTGAACTCAGAGAACTCCACCTGCCTTTGCCTCTGGAGTGCTGAGATTAAAAGCATGTACCACTGCATGCAGCAAAAGTCATATATATTTATGGCACTGTAATTTAGAGTTTAATTTTGACTAAAACACTTGGAAACAAATGAATATTAATTTCTTAAATTATAAATCAACGTACATTTTATGTAAGGGTAGGATGACTTAGCTCTTTATGCTGTAGGTAGGGAAAGCAATACATGTGATGTTTTGTAGATTAAAGACAAAGCCGTCCTGAGCCAATCGTTTGATTGGGAGGTGATATGCCAGCTGCCACCAGTGCCTAATACATCATCATCTCTGAATTAAAGAATGGCAGCTTAGGTGACATAGCTCTTTTAAAAACCCTTTTACTCACCTATTCAATACTTGCCACGCTTTCTCCATGTAACTATTTTGATATTTGATAGACTGTTTCTATTGCCTGTAGCTCTCTCCAAGATTATGTATATGACACATATAAAATACCTACTGATATTACTAGTCATCATTATTGAGATGTTTCTTCTGATGAACATTATTTTAAAAGTAATGATTGGACGCCCCACAGCTCACCAGAGACTGACCGTCAGCAGCTTCCTGCGACGGCCGGAAACCTCAGCTTGGGCCACAGGGCCCCACAGCTAATCAGCGCTGGGACAAAGATCCCTCACCGGAGATCGCAAGACCCAGCAGAGGGCCAAAGACACGCCCC
>CM052700.1:126821127-126915071 GCA_028551405.1 Uromys caudimaculatus
GGACCCAGCTATACCTCTCCTGGGTATATACCCAGAAGATGCCCCAACATGTAACAAAGATACATGCTCCACTATGTTCATAGCAGCCATATTTATAATAGCCAGAAGCTGGAAACAACCCAGATGTCCCTCATCAGAGGAATGGATTTTTATTTTTTTATCACATCTAAATTACTCTTGTTTTACCGTCTTGCCCCAGTGACATAAAGTGATGTAAAATAAAATGCTAATGTAACAATCTAGCCTTCACATGGACTTGGACACCTTTCCTCTGGGGTCTTAGCACAAATAAAAATAGAATAATTGAACAAGTTCAAGGATACAAGCAGCTGCTGGCTATGGTGACCAGCAGTGACCATGGCCTGCTATGCCAGCACAAACAGGCAGGACTGAGTTGCTTGCTGCTGGAGCACATTATCCTAAGGAGCGGACTGTGCTATCTGGGAGTCAGCTTTTCTCTGGCCTTTGCAATAATAAAGGAAAGGTATACATAGTCTGCCTTAAAGGTATTTACACTATGTTCTTAAGGGTATCATTCAGCCCACAGGGCAGTATCTTGGATGTGTGGAGAGAGGTTTCTGGATTCATGTTTTCTGCAGAGCAGTATAAACCATCCGGGGATATTTCTTTGCCATGTTTCTGCTTATAGATGTAACATAGCTGCTTAAAAGTACATCTACTCCTGGGCACATGTGTGCGGGTGACCTAAGGATATCAGCATCCTTCTTCTCCCTGTCCTGCTAGGGGGATAAATAGAGACTTGGCAGCCGCTGGAGGCTGCTGACACCTGCTCAGGACAAATTCCAGGCCAAAATGCTTTCTGTCTTCCTTGCATGTTCTGCACGAAGGACTCAACTTTGTTTATCCTTCATCCAACTGGGAGATCGTATTTCATGGCCAGCTGGTTCTCTTTGAGGCAGAATTTGGCCCCTTAAATATAGCACTGTCTAAAGAAATGTTTAAGTTTGTTTACTGAAGGACATAAAATCACGTTTTCATGGCAGTTTTGCTCACTTTTCATTAGCATAATTGGAGCTAGTCACATGTTTGTGGACAAATCTTGTTTTATTTTCCCCATTGTGAGCAATATATGAGGACCAGGTATTTTGTTTCCATAGCCGAAATTCCTTTTGCATTATTCAGGCAACTTTCTTTCTTTTTTTTTTTTTTTTGAGAGATTGTGAACATTATTTTAATATGTGTAAGGCCTTTGGTTAACATAAAGATCTCAACTAACCTGGGTGAGCCTTTTCCCAATGGGTTTATTTATTTCCTTCTGGTGCTCTGTAGAATTTTCCACACTCGGCTCTTTCTCACTCTAACCTCCTGTGCTTAGAATTTAAAATTTAAGTCCCAATTTAAGAAAAAAAAAATCTTAAGAAATTATCTCCCAGGACCCTGCTATGACCAGCCCGGTACTACAGTCTTCTGCAGTCTTCCTGTTTTGTCTGTTGTTTAAATGAGAAAGATGCAAATGGCTTTGACTGCTTTGCATCACTCTTCCTGAATTAAGAAATGCATCAAAGTATCACCCCCTCTCAAAAATCTTCCATTATGGGTTGTTTTGACTTTTCCACTGCTCATTTTCACAGAGCCCTAACCTGTCACCATGAGCTCCAGACTCGTGATTGCAATGGACTCAGATGTGACAAACCTTCAGACTGTTTCATTAAGGCCAGTTTGCCTGGTTTCACATAAAAAGGGAGCTGGGAAATGCTGGTCCCTGCAGATCAGAAAGCAGCTACATGAACCAAGCTAAATGAGACACCTCTGATTTCTCAGGCATGACTGAGATGGATGGGGCCCACAGCTGTGTCCAGCGCACGCATAGCAGAGATTCAAAACTGTAGAATTGTGGAGTTACGCTCTCTGAGTTCATGACCCACACATCCCAAGTAACTCGCTGTGTTCTTTTGAACAGGTTCTCTTACCATTTCTAAGCCTCAGTTTCCTCATGTGTAAAGCAGAGATAATAATAGTGTCTAGCTCACAGGGTGGCTGTAAGGACAGGATTGGCTCATGCATTGGAGGGCACAGGCCAGGTCTGGCACCAGGCGAACACTGTGAAAGTTAGCTGTTAAGCCCTTCTGTTGGCTACAAGCACCAAAGTCCTCAACGCTAAACTACTGAAGCTCTTGGCATGTGGAAAGCTCATACTGACGCTCAGTCACGTGGTGTATCCTTCATCACTGTGTACCCAGGCAATCTTTACGCCTCTAGATTGCTGAAAGTGGCTTAAACAGCCAGCACTTGAAAGACTGGACTGATAGTGTTAACGCAGTTCGCAACTAAATCGATTTCTAACCAATATTTACTCAAGTTCCCCGTCAATATTTAAAAAGCTCAAAGAATTAGGTGTTTCATAATTTTTTTTTGAGACAGTCTCTCTCTCTCTCTAGCCCTGGATGATCTGGATCTCACAATATGGACTAGGCTTGGCTTCAAACACAGAGATCTACCTGCCTTTGTCTTCCAAATGCTGGGATTAAAGGCGTGTGGCACATACTCCTGCCTAGGTGTTCTATAAATGAAGAAAAATATTCAACGTAGGGAAGTCCTTTGTTTGGATGTTGGGTGTCATCCTGGAACTTTTCATTGTTATAACTGCTCTGTTGGCAGAAGATCTTGGTGTTCTAATGGGAGGGTTTAGATGCACTGTGAGATGGGCAAAACGGTAGGGATAAAGGCAATGTCACTCCAGAGCCTCAACGGATGCTGTGTGAGCAAGGCTTTCTTTGAGCCTTTAGATCTTTCTTTGAGGTTGAGCATCAGAGACCTGCAGGCTGAACTGAAGGACTTCCTCTTCCAGTGGTCCTCACTCTTGTAGCTAGGATAACTCTTTCAATTACTTTTTTTTTTTTTTCAATTTTATTATCTTTGCCATTCTTCTTTGCCTAACTCAGTTTGAAGATGTGTCTACCATTTGGCCAAAAGTTCTATCAATTTTTTTTTGTTGTTGTTGTTCTGTTCTTTCAGCCTCAATAGGAATAAGAGAGACCAATAGGCTGCTCAGCCACAGGACCAGCTGCAGAGTACTGGCTATGTGGAATGCACACAAAGCCCAGGACTTCATGGAAGATGTGGGGATAAAGTCCATCTTGTCCCTGCTCTCTGCCCTTTAGTCTACCTTGGCTTTGAGGTTTTAGATTGGTCAAATGATAGCCATTTAGTTCATTTCAAATGAGCAGAGCAAGAAAGAGGATGTTTCATCTGTCCCCAACCCCACTAATACCGTGTCTATTGTATTTGTCTTGGAGATTGAGCATATAAATATGTAGGTCAAATTGTCTCTGAAAGTGTCCCACACTGCTGTCTTTTCATGATGTGGTGTTTGGTACTACAGACTGTGCTCTTAAAAAAAAAAAAAGAAAGAAAGAATTAGTTTAATTTGATCTTTGGTTTTGCTTCTGAAAAGTATGGAAAGTGCTAATTCACACAGTCTTTCTCAAGTCTTGTCCAGGAGGTTGCTTCTGTCCCTGTGAGCTCTCCTTTACTCCCACTGCCTTCAACTACAAGGCTGGCTACTGAAGGGCCTCACACACTTCTCCCACAAGTCAAATGTGCGCGTTGCTCACCACAAAGATCTCCCTCATCGCCTTCCATTTTGCCTTTAAGCAACAGTTAAATTTACAGGTGATTTCTTGAGAACTCTCTTTTCAATCCTATCTGAAAATGCCTAAGAGTCACTTTAGGAGCATGTGAGATGCACAGTCTCCCTCCCTCCCTCTCTCTCCCTCTCCCTCTCCCTCTCCCTCTCTCTCTCTCTCTCTCTCTCTCTCTCTCTCTCTCTCTCTCTCATAATTACAGCATTTTCCTCTCTCTTTCCTCTCTTTTAATTGTCCCTTATACTTTCTTTAGTCTTCCTTTCTCTCTTTCAAATTCACAGTCACCCTTTCTCATTAATTGTTATTGCATCTCACACACACACACAGACACACACACACACATACGCACAGACACACATGTGTGTGCTTACACGCATGCACACAGAAAGATTTCTTTTCAATTGTGTGTGTATGTGTGTGTGTCTGTAGAGGTGACTTAGCCGTTAAAGGCTAGACTCACAACCAAAAGGAGATGGTTCATTTTCTGGAACCACACTTAATGGGGGTAATTTTGTTGCATGTTGCAGTGTTTCTGGTTGTGATTAGTTCTTCAGGTCTGGCCTTTTTGGTTTTTTATCCTAACTAAAGGGTAATGACAGCTGCTGGAGCTGTGTGTCAGACATTGGAAGTCAATTTCGCCTTTGCAGGAAGTGGTTCCATTGACAAGATGGGGCTGGATATGTTGAGGTTGCCCCCCGCTGGTGAAAACCAAGCATTTCCATTTTAATGAGTAACTGGGGTTGGGCGATGGGTGCCTTCTGTTTTCAGAGTGTGAAAATGCATGTTGAAATTCTTTCAAAGACTGGTTTCAAACTCTACTGGAAGAATAAGGAATTTCACAGTTAGTATCTTGGCTAGGAAAAGAAAACAGTCACTCTTAGGAAACCATTTAAAGAGTTGTGTTTACATCTCCCGGAAGGCCAGAAAGTGAAAAATAGTTGCAGAACTAAAAGGGCCTCAGTGTTTTATCATTGTTTGCTACTGAGTTCTAAGATGAAAGCCGTTATTGCTTCCTTCCTGCCTTTGTTTTTTGTGTATGCCTACTGTGGACAGCTTGCACTACCTGGCCAGGGACAGAGCTGCATGTGTGTTTAGAAACCAAAATGTAAGCCTTTAATAATGATGCTTTATGACGTGTAAGAAAAAAGCCCACCACTTTAAATCACAGCCACATTAAAAGGGACAGGTAGAAAAGGAAGAAAGCTCAGCGAATGAGCCGCAGTTTTCGTCACTCCGCCGGCACAAATCAAAATTCGAATGCACGCAGGAGAATTTATGAAGTGCTAGAGACCCCGTGTTGGCCTGGGCGCAAGGATACCTGCTTACCTCACGTCACGTCCCAAACAGTTTCCAGATGTGACGAGTTACACGTTTTACAAATAGAAATGTACACAGGAATGTGTACACAAAGCAAAAATGTCAAGGAAATTATACACACACACACACACACACACACACACACACACACACACACACACACACAATCTATAAATGTGGCCAAGGCCTTAAATAGTTTCTTACACTAAATGTTGTGAAAAAAAAACCTTCCATATTGTAGATGTTGTTGTGATTTAAATTTTCCCTTAATGATTATTTTCTTCATTGTTCATTTTATAATTGTTTTGCTATCGATAAACAAAAATGTATTATATATATATTAATGATCATCTTTTGGGTGATTTCTAATGACATGAAAATTTTCCACGATGCTAGCAAAATATCTGAAAAATCCACCACAATATACACAGTTGGCCTACATTTTGATAAAGAAAGAATCCCTCACCTACCTTCTATGTATATATAGTTTTAGAGATTGGAAGAGCATGTTTAAAGATTTTAATTGTGATTTCTGTAGTGTAAACATAGAGAAGTTTTCTTCACTCATTTCTAAATTTTTATTTCAAAACAACAATGTTCAAAGATATGTCAAGATTGTGTATTAAATGCCTGCAGTCTACTGTGTTAGTTACATCTTAGTTAAGCTGCTAAAACAGTACTAGCCAATAGCATATGAATAACTATTGTCTACTTTCTCTACAAAGGAAAATGTTGGAAAATGTAGTTTACTATCTTCAAGTTGATGGTCAGTTCATCTCCTTTGTAGAAAACCCCAGACATTTGAGCCTCTTTCTTAGTGGCGTTTAGCACAGTAACCAAGAGGTGCTGTGGACCTCTTCACACATGCAAGAGGGGTGGAAGGTGCTGGAGAGCTTTGAGTGTCAGAACTTGTCAAGAAATGTGAGTCTCCAGTGAGGAACGAACACTACGTTCAAGGAGCCACCTTTTTGCCTAACATCCACTTTTTTCCATCACAAGATGGCAGTTTCCTACGAAGGAAAAGCTTGAGAAAATAAGAAAGAAGGAAACAACCTCACATGTGAGAGTCTCTTATCCACACATCCAGTGCTTTAGCAGTAATTTTACTGATTATGTGAGCTATTAAATAGTCAAACCACCACACAAGCACAACCGTAGAATTAATAGAAACAAAAATTAATTTTCTCAAGCAACTCCAGAACTAGATTGAATAACGCCTTTGACTTGAGGGAGCCAGTGTTTTCTGATAAAAGCTTTCAAATATCCGGCATGTTAAAAGTGTTGCCAGGGACGTGAAAGATGATGTTAGACAAGAAATGACATCGTTTCAATCATTTTTTAATAAAGGAGAACCTACAGCTCTCTGTGCAGCTGCACCCTGCCTGGCTTGACTAGTGGGCAACACTAATATGTATTCAGAGATACGGAGACGCGGCCGAGCGACATGAAGACTTCTATACAGATGAGCCAAGTGACAGCTGGCTGCATGGTCTGCACGTGCTGCCTTCCCTGAGAGGCTTACTCACTGTCTCTAACGAAAGCAGCTAATTTTTAAATACTAATGCGTGGAACAGAGCTCAAGCACACATGGGAATATTCACCCCTGAGGCATGTCAGGAGTTGATTATGATAAAAATTGCTTAATTATTTATTAGTGGTTGCTTTATAAATGACTCTGGTTTGGCTGGAGGGTGTAAACTCTGAGGTGAGGAAGAAGAGCTTGAGGGGGTGTTAATAGGCAGGGGATTTGTTGGTACTGAAGGCTAATTTTTGTTTGTTTTGTTTTGCCATTTGGAAGCCTTTGAGATGACCCTGTATCTGTCTCAGAAACAAATATTCTAAAGGGGGTTTGAAAGATCAGATTTGTGTTTTTGCATTTTCTCTAGATAGGTAGTGGAAGATGGATTCACAGGGGATGAGAAAAACATGAGGTGATTACGGACATCAAAGCCTGAAACCCAAGTTGAACATGAGCTGGGGGCCGGGGGCAGAGCGAGAAGCCACCAAATATTTACCACAAAGCAGGTAGGAGACACAGGAAAATTTTGGATTTGATAAGATATAAGGGCCAGAAGGAAAGGAAAATATTGAATTTTCTGCTTCATAGAATCACATAGTGCAGCCAGCAACCCCTTAACTGATAACGAAATCACAGGTGCTGATGCCAATTAGATGAGGGAGACCTAAGTGGCATACTGACCTCCTTTCACGATGGATACACGTTGTCACCCAGAAATTTCATAAGAGCAGATTGTATAGACAAACACATAATAAACCCTGATGCTGAAATGACAGACATAGTAAATGGCTATGTCCGATGTCATCACAAAAGGCAGGGAAGACAGAAGAACCTTTTAGTGGCGCAGATATCAGGGGCCAGGACAAAGACAGAAACAATTGGGTCACATTAATTGTGTTTGTCCTGTTGCAGTGGGAGAGATTTTCCTTGTTCCACTAATGAGCTCTGCTATAATGAAATTCTCCCTTCACCTAGCTTACTCATTCATTCATTAGAATAAGGTTTATTTTTTCCCCCTTTACAGAGTAAATATGCAATAAGATCAAATAAATTTCAATGATTGCCAACAGATGGTGAGGGGATCTTTTGCTTTTTGGTTCTTTCCGGCTGTCCTTTCTCTTTAATTACCTTCCCTCACTTCCTAATCCCTTCCATGTAATTCTACACCGAGATCGGGTCTAAGAGTCTATTAATTTTCCGCAACCTCCACAGCTTTCTGATAAGATATTCTTTCTTTGTAGCCGTGTTGCTAATGGCTCCAAACAGCCTAGCTTCTGCAGAACCTTTCAATCCTACTTGAACCATGTCTTTGCTCGATTTATTAATTCAGTTTAATGCCGATAATTTAAAACACACTCTTACAATTTAATCTTCATCGCACATCTGACACAATGGCTCAGCCACTAGTAATTTTGCATAATCAAGGAGGAATTTTAACTGACCTCATTTAAATCCTCATATGAGGCACTTATTCTTTCCCATCATGGAATCGGACCTACTAGAGTGACATTTGTGTTTCAGTAAGAAATGTCCATTTATGTGAATGCACCTATACATCTTTTATGGATGGGAGAGAAGGTACTGGGGTGATGTGGGTCTTAATGGCATCTCCGGGAGGCACCTAAACAGTAGGGATTTATGGAAGCTTAGGAAGTCCCCTGAAGCTATTCTCTATGGACTCCACAGGTCTATTTTCATAATCCACACCTAGATGGATTTTTTTTTCCCTCAACAAGAACAACTTAATGTTTAGTTCCATGTATGGAGATTTTCCTGTTTCCTGCTCAGTTTTCTCTAAAGTTCTGTTTTGCTAAGGTAGAATAATGCCACTGTGCTGACTGAAACATCCTCGATCGCAGATGTATTCTTATACTTTATTGAGCAGTAAAAATTTAACTACATCATTTGTCTTTTGACGCAGAATTGGTTCACTAAAAACTACGTATTAAGCATTTATAATAAAGTAAGGCTTAATGTTAAAGATACCAATGTTTTGTGAATGCCATTAAAAATAATCATTTTTCTTTATAATGAAAGTAATATATATTCATTTAATGCTTCTGAAGGCTACAGAAAGATAAAAGAACTCATTGTCTGGTTGTATCTATTGTGTCATTAGTGATGATGGATATAAATGTTTTTGTACATATGCTTTCTGGGTTTTTATGCATATCTGCACCAAACATAATGTTTGAACTTACATTGCATATAATGAGGTATGCAGATAATCACTACACACCATTCACACATATGCTGTATACAAGAGATGATTTAAATACATTTTTAAAGTTCTACTTTTATTTTAAATTTCTTTCTTTCTTTATCTAATGAATGTATGCTCTAGAATAACCAAGAGATGATCATTAAAATTTGGTATTTTAAAATCAATTCCACTTTCTGTATCTGTCATATTATGTGTATTTTTGTTCCAGTAACTATTTTGATAAAATATATACTCTATCTATATTCATATCTAATATATATAATATATATAATATATAATATATAAATACCTATTACTTATATTATTTTTATGAATATAGTATTATATGGTTATATAAATTTATATATTTTATAAATAATAAAATAATATACAATAAATTTATTTGTTTTATAAATTTATATAACTATATAAATGAAATAAATTTACAAATATATTTATAATATAAATAATATATAAAATATATATTATATATATTTCCTTTGCAGTATGGCCTAATTTCAAATCAAGTAGTTTCTGATGCTCACTCAGAGAAGCAGCTATCCAGGAAGAATAAAAAGGAGAATCGCGTGGCACACTTGGCTTTTGGGATCTGGTCTGAGATTTTCAAGTGTAACATTTTTACTGACTGGGTAAGATAATTTTTCCTTGCTATGTGCGAGTTTCAAAGTGTAACATCTGCACTAGAAGCAATCCCATTGTGCTCTACTTGTTTATTTTAAAGCATGGTTATTAATTTTTTCCACATCATTAACTATACTTTAAGAACATTCAAAATAATTGTCCTGTCATCCATCATATGGCCGCCCCACGTCTGTGTTAACCAGTCCACTATTATTAGGCATTTGGTTAATTTCCAAGGTTGGTATAAATAAAGCCAAGACAACTGGCCTGAGACACGATGTTAGGGTCAGCTCTTATTTTTGTACATGTGCTTGAGAGTCAGTCACTGAGACTCATTTACCCTCTCCATTCCTGAGAACATGTAGGAAGGACAAATGGTGACCTTATTAGGTCACCATTAGGGTTTGTCTTTGATGGAATCAAAAGCAAGAAAACGTAATACACACGCACGCACGCACGCACACGCACACATACACACACAATCTTTATTTCACCATTTGCTGTCATATCTGTTCCCATGGTTACATAGGTAGTGGTCGCAGCTCAGAGTATATTTGGTTTTTGTTTGTTTGTTTGTTTTTCTTCTTGAGAGCTGGGGCTTTCTGGTTCTTTTTCTCAGCTTTGTGCTGCAAATAGTCACGTCACCTCCCAGAGTTAGAAGATGTCTGTGCTTCCTGTGGTGTCTCTGTGGACGTGTACAGCTTGCCTTCAGATATAAGATGTTCTGGACAGCTGTGCTGGACCTCTGTGGTGTAGGATACTCTGGACAAGACATTCTGGCCTTTGGCTGGGAGCTGCTCTGGGCCAAGCAGTGGAGAGAAAGCTAGAGTCACATTCCTTTATGCCACGACCTTCTTATGGGCCCTGTGAGCAAAACACTTTAGTAAAATCAAAGATTTGCCATTTACCTATGTATAGGGTGTGAAATAAAACATACTAGAAGTATAAACACTTTTAAGTCTTTGACTTTATACTGTTAAGTTCCTTTCCAAAGAATTTGAACCAACTTATACTTACAATAATTGCCTATGAAAGTACCTTTTGCCTAAATTCTTGTCTAAACTATTTTCTTTAAAAAGAAGTGTAGCCATGTGAACTCCGTTTTCTGGGTCTTCTGCCCTTTCACCTCTCCCTTCCCTCCTCCCCTTCCCTCTTCCCCTTTCTTTTCTCTGTCTTTTCCTTGTCTCCTTCTCTTCTCTTCTGTCTGTTTTCATTTCATCTTTTTTTTGAGACGCTGTCTTTAGCCAAGGCTGATCTCGAACTTGCCACCGTCCTGCCTCCATGTCCAGGTGCTGGAGTTACACGTGTTCCCTGGTGTCCTGGCTTATCCTATTATTTTATTAAAGCAGTTGTACATTTCTTTCTTCCCATTTTAGCATTCTGCTTCCCTATGTTAGGCCCTGTTCTTTGGACCTGCCTCACTGCAAGACTTTTTAAAAATGTCCATCTAAGACCTGTTTGTATTTTAATATTTAATGAGAAGATAGACTGTTCACATTGGTGAAGACAAATAAGTATTTTTTCAGAAGAAACAGGAGATGGAAAAAAAGGAAGGGCCCACACATAGGTGTTCACATTTAACATATCTGCATTCGGTGCTATTTCTATTTTATCTAGAACACAGTGACTTGTACTGTAGCTTCATCTCCTTAAAGACTGCCTTACTATGGCATCCGTTGTCCAAGTAGCCATGTTTAGTAACCTGTGGATGTTTAGGAAGGGATGTCAACTAAGAAGACACCAAGCCAGAGGCTCTGGGGCTCTGTGACTGAGCCTGAATCCTTTTCACAGAACTAGAAGAGGGATAAAATTTTATAATAGCAAATTTTAAAGAACAAATACACAGGAGGCAGACGAACCAGATAAAAGGTGGAGCTTGTGGAAGAAAGAGAGGAAAGTCACAAGTTCCTGAGGATGAGCTCCCTGAAGAAGCTACCATATGCCTGAAGGAGAGAGCTGACCACAGCAGGATGTCATTTCCCTATGCATGCGCCCTAGCTTGAGTAAGTGGGTCTGTGGTCTACCATTCACATGGAACAGAATGATTCTAAGCAAAAGTTGGCTATGGATTTGGATATCAGTTAACGTAACTCTATGAACACAGCCCTGTACGGTCATTTTCATGGCTACTTCTTTCACTTAACAGCAGCTCAACATAAAATCATCAAGCTCACTAATGTCTGTAGTAGTTGTAAAGCAGAGAAGAGAAAGCAAGCAATCACCAGAGGCATATGGTTGAGTCACACTTTTCTACATAGCGTGGTGACTGCAGATTGTCAGATCGATGGTGACCAGGGAGTTGCTAGGCAACCTGAAGGACAGGAATACAGACTGGAAGCAGCTTCATTCTGAGATGAATTATTTGAAATGTTTGTAAAATCTGTGAAGGGCCTGAACATTTTCTAGATTTCTAACACTAAGATATTAGCCTGCCACAGTTTAATAAATGCTGACATAGATGTGTGACTCTTGGGGCCCACAGAGATGAAGGACTTTATATCAAGAAGGCAAGGAATGGGAGCTTTCTGCTTGCTTTGGGGTTCTTTGCCTCCATGTCCCATGAGGGCCATGTTTAGTAACCCAAGTGGATGTGTCACAGTTGAGTAACACCTCATCTGGAAGCTAAGTCTTTTACAATGTGCTCTGAGCCAACCTGTCTGATGTGTCCTGGAGAGAGACATTATCTTTGATATACTGGACAGTCACTTGCTCTTTGCTCTGGAGACAAACCCTATCTCTGTCTTCCAAGGCTGTTTGCTATCATTATATAAACATCCTTGAGCAGATAGTGAGAGACAAATGTCGTCAGTGCCTCCCTGGCTTGCAGTAAATGAACAAATGACAAACACCCATTATCTCCCCCCAAATACTCCTTCCCCCAGTTCTTTATCTTTGCAGGCATTTCAAAGGTTGGTTCTTGTTTCTACTTGCTTGAGTATTTATTTCCTTGCAATCTCTATTCTGTTCATTTTCAAATACTTTGGTTTTATTCAACATCAAGAAACTTTTTCTCATTTAAGCACAAAGGGAAGTTAGTGAGAAGATTCCAAATGATTCTACTTTAAGAAGCAACACCAAGCTTAGTGCTGCCCAGGGACCCTTCGTATGGGGCTAAGAATCATATTGACTATCTCCTTTGGTTTGCCTTCTCATCAACGGCTTCACTATTCTCTGCTGTTCTCTCCTCCCAGGTTTAAACTCTCATAAGGGAGAAGCTGAGTGCATCAGCTTAGCTAAACATTCCCCCTTGATTTACCCTTATGTCTAGAAGGGGTTGGTCACCAACACACAGCCTTAGTAAGTTTTGTCTGTTTCTATTGGAGGGCTGGTTTCATGGGAGCTTGGCAGTCTTCCCAATCACTCTCTATTATATGGGGATTCATCGTGATTCATATTCCATTGCTCATACAAGAAATGAGATTATTGTTTTGAGTTTTGTTTCATTTCATTTCTTAACATCAATTACACTCTAACTTGCTTTGTATTTCATTTTCCTGCCTATCTCGTGCCGTGCTTTTTCCTAATTTCTTGGATTCATGTTGTGAGTGGATGTTAGCCATTTCAAGGATTTTGGGTGAATTGAAGCGCCCTCTGGAGATGGGAGGGAGACAGGAGTTTTGGCTTTCCCCGAAGGTCTTGTGTGGGGCAAGTAGAAGAAGTTAGAGATGATTTTGTTAACTCCAAGTAGCTATTAGCTAACCAGGTAGCTTCAAGACCATCACTTGAGTAATAAAAATGTTACTTCTAAATATTTAATGCAATTAAACATCCTTGAATGTAAATTTCAGTAACTCTATTTAAAATGCCAGGGTAGCCTGTGAGTTTTCTAAATTGGGAGTTTCTAAAGCTGTGAGTTTTCTTAATTGGGAGAATCCCAAGATGACTTAATCAAGCCCGGAGTGAGGACTAATGTTACCTTATCGTTCACATGCACGAACATACGTGAGACTTCCCCAAGAAGGACCCTGAAAGTAAATTAGCAGACAGACAATGTAATAAGCTAAAATTTGGGTACTTAGTCATGCACTCATGCTAATTTTCATACTCCTTTGTAATTAACATTCCTCCTGACTGGATTAATTGCGTTTGCAATAAGTAATCACATTTGTAACACTGCAACTGTTCCAAAATTAATTGCTCACATGTTCAATGAGCTGTTACATGTTCTCTTTTAAAGCCGCTTAGAGAGTCCACAATCTGAGAGTTACTGTCCTAAACATTTTGGGGAGTGGCACAGGATCATCTTAGTACACGGAGACAACAGCAGGCTCAGGTTTTCAGAGTACCTGAGAATTACCTTGCTACTATGATTAACAATTCGGGTATCCTGGGGTCACTCCAGAAATTCTGGTTTGGACAGTATTTGGTAGGGTCTGGGGAAGCCCTGCAAAACAGTACACACTGCCGGGGAGAAGGCATATACACAAACATCCCAATTAGCCAGTGAGTTGAAGGAGGATTTCAGAGCCCTGTGGCTTTAGACTAATTTTGCTAAGAGAGCTTGCAAATTAAAATTTACAAGGAGGCTTTTAAAAACAATATTTTGGACCAATTCCATTATAATATCTGTGATATGGGGGCAGTTAGACCATTTGCACTTTTTTCTAACCTGAAAAAGAAGTTAGAGGTTTTCTTTTTCTTTTTTCTTTTTTTAACCACCCCCAAATCAATCTGTTTTTATTGAATTAGTCTCAAGTTACGAATTCCTCACAAAGGTGAGAATGAAGAAAGGTCTGGTAACCCTGCAAATCTTACAAAATACACTGTTTGATTTGTGCATTGGTGAGAAAAACACACCTTTTGGGCATCAATTTGCCTTTCCCTCTTCAAAGCTTCAAAGGATTTAGTGGACTTAGCAGCGTTTGTGATAGATAGCCCTCTCCTGTAGAGGCAGGAAAATTGAGGTTCTTTCTTATAATTTATAGTGATTGTTCCTGTGATAGCCGAGCTGAAGGAAAAATCTTAGAAAAATGTGTGGGCCTTAAAATTTTAATATATCACATTGAGCAGTAACTGAGAGTAAATATTCATTGCAGCAATCTGGAGAAAGTTGTACAAGAAAATTTCTAAATGTTATATCTTAAGCAATTCTTCTTCTTCTTCTTCTTCTTCTTCTTCTTCTTCTTCTTCTTCTTCTTCTTCTTCAATTCATTTGATTAGGAACAAATCTTATGGTGATGAGCAAAATAGTAAATGGAAATTTTAATTTAGTTACATTGATAACAGTTTAGAAATTATTCCAGACCTCTGTATTATAAGGGAAAGTAGATCTATAATCAGTGATAGAAAAACCATGATGAAAATAATTATAATCAAATCATCCATGTTTCTTTGAAGTGGCTACATTATAACATCACTCATACAGTCGTGCAAAGTACCAGTGATGATAGGTGATTTAATGATGTTTAAAGCCCTTGAGTAAATTCATATAAGCCACGAGAGTTCCCCGAGGACAGGAATTTAATAATTATGATCATTTCTTGGGCTGATAATACTTGAGTTAGGATTTCCACTGCCCGAGTTTTAGAAAAATCAAATTGAAAAACTCAAGTGTCAGTCATTCAGCAGATGTGTGAGTTGCAGTGCACTGTGCTGAAGAAGTCCCCAGTCAGCACAAAGTCCAGGTCTAAGTTCAGGAGCCTTTATTTCAAAACCACATGTGTCTAATAGCACATACTATCAGCCAGTTTACAGCAAGTCTTTATTTCTGTAGGCAATTTTACTTTATATATATTTTTTAAATTGTGAAGATGGGAAAGTTAGTATAAATTTATATATTAAATATTTGAAACTGTTAATAAAATCCAGGTATGTTTTTATTAAGTGGTGGAATAGAACTCAACAGACTTGGAAGGGTTTAGGGATTTGCAGGTCTCTCTATGGTAAGAGAAATTGATGTGTAATTGAAATCCAGATACATTATCACTTAGTCTCACTATGCCCTGAGAGGGTGGTAAGCATGGAAGGGTGACTGCTAGTTTTGATGGTGGAGTTAAAGGTCTTTAGGTGGAGATCCAGCTCTTGTGGGGCTGAGAACACAGGTGATCCTGATGGTCAAGTACCTACTCACAAGCAGTTCTGTGGTCCTCTGTCTCATCCTCACAACGCAGCTGTCATGACTGAGCACACCAGTGTGCCACGATTTTACAGGTGGAGACCATGAAAAGGATTAAAGTGCAGATGGCTCCAAGTCCGAAGCCCCTGGTTTTGTTTTGATTTGTTTTTATTTTTCCCCCCAACGTTCTCTTGTCTCTCTTCAAAAATAGCCTTTGCAACTTACTCCCCCCCCCCCCATTCCTTCCTCTTGTTTAAATCCTCGGAGGTTGGTTGCTTACTTCAACTCACCACAATTTGGGGCAACTTCTGCAGAATTGGTCAGCTCTACACCCAGATGGTTGTCGGTGGGACTTAACATCGGCCGCTTTGCGACTGCTTATCAATTCCGCGGGAGATTAACCATTGATAGAGAAGGCTACTGAAAAAGGGGGTAGGAAAGAGTTAGAGGGGGAAGTGAGTGCATCAAGGTAGACCAGAAAGGAACTGGACAAAGGGGGTACATCTGGGGCAAGTAAGGAAGAGGAAAGCTTTTGTTTCCCTTGTAGGAACTGAGTTTCCATTCAAATGGTCTGCAATGGGGTATTGTACTATCCAGCCAGCAGGGGGAGCAGTGGACTTGGAGTGCGGTCCTGTGGGTAAAGTCCATCGACTCAGTAGATAAGTGTCTTTGTCCGGGATCTTATCTTGCCTCTCAGTCAGCACATTCCATTCGGAAAAGATTGCTTCTGTTTTCTTCTCACCTTTTAATGGTTAATTAAGGAGCTGGTTAAACCCTACACTCCAAAACAGCCCTCACTTCAATGATCAAACACATTTTACATTTAGACATTTATTTTAATATGTGATGATTGTCAGTTTGACATTTCTTTCAAGATTCCAGCAGGATCATTGATTCTGGCCCAAACTGTCTCTATATCTTGGACATAGAATAATAGTTTTGCTTAGGAGACTTCAGTTGAGAACTCTAGGTTATAAGACATTTGAAAGTTTCCGGGAAGCATTTACTGTCATTTTAAAAACAGGACCTTGCTGTGTAGCACAGGATGGATGCTCTTGGTGCCCCCCGCCCCGCCCCATTTTCTCCTTTTTAGAGTGTTAGGTATGTACTATCAGCATGGTTCTTAAAACCTTGTGGTCTTTTGTAGATTAAATGTTTGTTTACAGTTAAATAACTAACAAACTCTTACTTTATCTAAAGAGGGTATACCAATGATTGAGCATTATTTACTTCATTTGCTCTTCTTTACAAAGATTCTAGGAATAGGTTCATTTTGATGTGACAGACTCCAAGGCTGGTTTGATCAAGCCTGTCTGGGGACAGGACAAAGATCTCACTCTAGGGAAGTGGAAAGGATGAAAGAGAACTGTCTGCTTTGATTAGACGACTCTAGTTGACTGCCTCAGATCTTAGGTGAAGGAGCACGTTCTTCGTGAGACATACATGTTCTGAGTAAATGAGCAGTGCTAATTAAATTCAAAATTCAAGACTCTCCCTAAATTGGAGGGCTAGGAGTTAGAAGTTAAACGGACGAGACTGGACTGGACGAGAAGTGCGGTCACTTGTACTTTACACAGCACCTCTGCGCGTGCCTACTGGGCTGCCCAGGGTTCTGTGACGTGGGGAGAGAAGCCGTGATAAAGAAGTGTGCAAAAGCCAGAATGTAGACTCTACTTCCCCTAACTTCAGAGGTTTCCGAAGACCTCCAGGCTACTAAACTCATGTTCCTGACCACAAAGTGCTTGCTCATTTTCTTGAACTGCAGGGGTAAGTCAGGCATTATGGGCTGTCTAAGGCCACACCACTGCTGCAGTTACTGGCGCCGCCTAACGGTACAGAGCTGTTGAATCCCGGGCCAGTTCAGCCAAAGGCTAGAAAACATTTTAGTTACATTATCAGAGGACCAGGGAGCGGAGCTAGCAAGTCAGCATTAGTTTTTGCCTATTGGTATTGTAATATCAATTGAAAGCTCTGGAATTGTTTAGATATATCTGTGTACAAAGAAGATGTATAATTAGATAATTAATTGGGAGTTCGAAGGCTAGCTTAAGGAGATGTGCCAACCACTTTCTTCCAAATTATCCTTAGTGCCACTGTCAAAGGCAAAATCTTTATCTAGATCAGCGATTCTCAATCTGTGGGTGGCTACCCTTTGTGAAGGCTGAGCGACCCTTTCACAGGATTCAACTAAGACCATCAAGAAACAGATATTTATGATTCCTAACAGTAAAATTACAGTTATGAAGTAGCAACAAAAATAATTTTATGGTTTGGGGTCACCAGAACATGAGGACCTTCATGAAAGGGTGGAAGCATTAGGAAGGCTGAGAACCACTGATCTAGGTGGATCATTGTTCTTACCCAGAATGGTATCTTTAATTTTTCTTATTTATAATCCAACTTCTGAACATCCTTGTCAATGATGTTAGGGAGAATAGCATTTTTAAAAGTTTTTTTTGGCATGAAAGACAATGAATGCACCTAGCGTTGCTTGGGTATCTGCTCTTGGCCAGTACATTAACTATATTGATTTAGAATTTTAAATTACTAGATTAATGTCCCCTCCCAGGATCCTTCTCTCATGTGCCATTTTCTTCTCTTTCACATTCAAGGTAGAGGTGGCTAAACTTTCATCTGGCAAAGGGTCAGAGAAAGTCCTGTGAAGAATCTGTTAGAGCTGGCGATTAGCCTGTAAGAGATGATTGATTGTGGGAGGGTCAAATCTTCTGGACATAACTCTGCAGCCATTTTCTGAGCCCAGACTCTAGGAAGATTCACTATGGACCAACTGAGTTGGTAAGTACTGGGCATCCTAATAAGTGGTTTCTAAACAGAAGCAGTTAACCAGAGAGGGCTGGTAGGAGAAATGAAATCTACAAAAGAGGCCATTTGGCCAAATATCACTGTTTTGTAAGAGACCGAGATTGGTCTCCCAAGAGACCCTCTAATTGATTGCGTCTTGTTCTCCTTACATGGAACTTTGTCTAAAATACTATCCATGTATAGGTTTATTCTGTCTTAGCAAGTGAGCTGTGTAAACCTTGCTCTCAGATGAATGAGGCATGCATGGCCAGCTTTGAGCATCCTTCTTAGTGTTGCCCAGGGGAACTGGTACCTGCTAGGAACTAGGTAAGCTTTTCCTCGTTTCCTCAGGAAGGAGCTGAGTGGGAGAGTAGACATCTCATCCTTTGAGATGACCACTCTTCCATCAAGATTGATACTAGTTTCTTTTGAGATAATTTGATGTAAATGATACAGGTCATAAAACTATATTATAGCAAATTTGGAAAATGTAGGAGTAAAAAGGAGTCTTGACATGATACTCCTGTAAGCTCCCACTCTTGGTATTTTTACAAGCATGTTAAATAGATCTGTAAAGACAGACTTTTAAAAGAAGGCTTTCGCCAGGCAGTGGTGGTGCACGCCTTTAATCCCAGCACTTGAGAGGCAGAGGCAGGTGGATTTCTGAGTTCGAGGCCAGCCTGGTCTACAGAGTGAGTTCCAGGACAGCCAGGGCTACACAGAGAAAAACCTGTCTCAAAAAAACAAAAGCAAAAACAAAAAAAAGGCTTTTTTTTGTTTAGCCATCCTCATTATTAGGGTATCAAAACTTTAATTTTTTATTCTATCAGTATCTTGAACATAACACATTTCCTCACTGTTATCTATTAAATAAGTTATTGGAAATCTGTTGGCAGAAGAGGCTCAGATGTGACCGTTCTAATGTGTATTTGGATCACAGTTGGTACTCATGAAATGCTGGTTCTTTTCTTCATATCACAAGCCAGAAGCTATACTTACCTTATATTCAGCCCAGAGACTTCTAACAATTTTATCACACACCTTTGCCCTTGCTATTCCAATGATTAATTTGAGGGAGTCATAGCATTTTGATGACAGGGTTTTAGTTTTCTTTATACTGTGTGATTGGGTGTATCTACTCATTCTTGTCAGACATGGAATGTTAGAGACATCAAGGGAAGACAGAGACTTGAGTTTCTTACTTGGTACAGGAATCAGAACTGCACAGATAGTACAAACCGACTCCTTAGGGGCCCTGGACTTGGGGGATGAAGACTGTGTCCTTGTACCTTAGCAAGCGTCCCAGTACTCAGATTCTAGTGGGATGAAGGCCTCAACTTATATTACCATTTGGTTCATAGACCTTGCTAACTTTTTAGAGTTAATGTTAAAAATTTTCTCATGTTCGGTCTTTTGCTTTTAAACTAATTGAATCTTGAGATGACTTATAACAGGAGGCAAATATTACAATAACAATTACGTTCTGCAACAGGGAATAAGTTCTAAATGAATCTTAACATTTTACTTGACACATTACTATGTTTAAGTGTGTTAAAGATGTCATTGAAAGGTGCAGGGGAGGAAAATGAACTTGATTTGGCAGTTAGGTGTTCTTGGTACTATTATCCACAACTGTCTGTGCTGATTGACAGCACACACAGTACCTCTTAGCAGGCATTGTACTCCGTTGTAGCATATTTAAGTGTGTGGAATTTTTACTGACTATTTGAAACTGTTTTAGTTAATAATATTAATTGTGCATAGACCGACTTTCAGCCATACTTGCAATGTGTTTGATAGATAATGAAGCAAAAGTTTCTATGGACCTGGGCTTATAAAAAGCGGAGATCAACAGTATCATGCTGCTTAGTACCATGCATTCTGAGGAGTCACAGATGCATCCCAGCGCAGAACAGAATTCTTCCCCATGTTATCAGGTTGGAAGCAGAAACCCAGGTACAGAGGCTGAAGGCCACTAAGCTCCAAGGAGCACAGCAGAAACGGGAGCTTAGATCTCCTGAGTTCTTCCTTGTTCTGTGCTCTTTCTACCTTTCTGCTTTTGTTTTTGTATAATTTCTTTCCAACAAGGTTGACTTGTTCTAATGGCTAGTAGAGATCTAGATTCACATGGCAAAGAGCATTGAAGCAAGGAATTTTACTCCATTCTTTTCTTTTGGAAAACCAAACATGCTTTATTTTATTTTTCACAATTTATTTAAACATCTCACATATACAAAATAGGTACAATTCAATTTTCCTGCTTGTCCAAGAAACAAGACTTCTTTGGAACCATGGGGAAGAAGGAAAATGAGGCTGGCAGAGAAATGAAGGCTGAATCTAAAGAAGAGAGAATCTGGGGCAAGTGGTCTGCATTCCTTTAGTTGGGGATAGGGTGAGATAGAGGACCGATAGGTCAAAATAAAAATCCCACACATCACACATCAATATGGAGGGACATTTCTTTTGTAATTCTTTTAGCACCATCCATATTCTTCAAGTATCTGAAATACTACTAATTAGCACCTTTGTGTCACAAGCAAAACAAAACAAGTACCTCAGTTCATGTCTGTCTGGGTCAACTCCCATTGGGGTGGTCTACACTCACAGGAAAGTGTCTTGAGGTAGTTCAAACCTTTGGAAGTTTGGGTTTTAAACTTCCCTCTGTGGAAGATAGTCAGAAGCCACAAGTGGTGCGAATGTTCATGGGTTTCTTTTTATTTTATTTTTCAATTTTTATTTGGGTTTTCTTACAAAGATTGACAATGTCCACAACAGGTGTCAGAGTGTTTAAAAAAAAAAAAAAAACCACAAAAATAACACTGCAAACGTTTTGGGGAGGGCCGAGGGCGGGGACTTAGTTGGATCATATTGCACACTGCTCTGACCAATCCTTCTCCTTTGCCCACAGTTTAAGATGTAGGTGCACAGAAGATACGGAAGAATTCAGCTTTCAGTTTTTTTTTTAAAGGAAGAAATGGCAAAGAGAAAGTTTTTCAGGGGTTTTTGGTTTTTAATTTAGGTTGAGTTCACTTATTTGAAACAGGCAGGGCCAACCTCCACACGGAATTCCTGGTCAGCACCACCGATGTCCAGAGGTGCAATATCAAGGAATGGCAGGCGAGAAGGCTTATTTGTTTTGTATTCAATGATTGTCTTGCCCCATTCGTTTGTCTTTTTCTGTATAATAAAAAAATGGGAAAGAAGGAGAATACATAAGGCCACGTTACAGCTGCATCTGACTTACATCTGAGTGCCAGAGTCTAGGAAAGCCATTTCTCGGCAGGTCCACACTTTTCTGAAGACAGGTGTTCCTGATTAAGAAGTTCATTGTTGACATACAGTGTCAAGAGTGTCTTTCAGGGAAAGGTTCTCACTTTGGAACTTGATAAGTTTCAAATATGTTTGGATACATATTCTTTTCAAGGTGAGCGTAGTGTGTGTGTGTGTGTGTGTGTGTGTGTATCTTGTGTGTGTGGTGTGTGTGTTTCCTGTGTGTGTGTTTGTGTATGTGATGTGTATGTATCTTGTGTGTGTGTGTGTGTGTGTGTGTGTGTGTGTGTGTGTGTGTAGAGAGTTGGGTAGGAATGCAGTAACTTTTCATTTAAAGTTTTATTCTACTTATAGCATATCACATACAACATGTTGCACACTTTTATACAGGAAATAGTCTACAAAAAAAATGAGTGTAGGCCACACTCTAAGTTTTAAGTAAGTTCTGGGTATATGCCAATATCCAGGAACTGTAAATGCTGAAGAGAGGGCAGGGACTGTGTGGGTATAGGAGTCAGCTCAGTGTGTGAGAGCCGCATAGAGGGCGGTATCTAATACGAATTCCTGTAGTTACCAGAGAATTGTTGGATGCACTTAGATGCGTTTGCAAAAGAAAGGTCAATTAAGTTAGGTCTCTCATTCATGTGTTCATTTAATAGCTCAAGCTAGAACCGCTCACCTCATTTCCCCAAACAAATGTTCTGCCTCCATTTTCCCATTACTTACGGAGCAGCTATCGGCAAGGACAGTGTAGGTGAACCTGCTGTTGCCCTCAGCAACAAGTTCAACGTCGTTGGAACCCTGCAGAACCACAGCCTTGTTCAAGCTGCCTGTCTCCTCATCCAGGTATGCAATGCTGTTCTTGCAGTGGTAGGTGATGTTCTGAGAGGCACGGTTGGCTAGCAGGCGCATGAAGGCAAGTTGAGTGGCCATTTCCTTGGGGGACACCCCTTCCATGTTGTATTCAAACTATGGAGAAGAAGGTGAGAACTCTTAAATAGACTCCTCATACTAAAACTCAAATAGGAAAGTCAAATACATTAAAGGGGACGTAATGGAGTCAGGGACTTAGGAAAAGGGTGTCTTTAAAGGAAATGCGACACACTTGTTGACACTTCAGTTGCTTTAAGGACCATAAGATCTACCTGGTGAGGGCAGAGTCATCAAAAAAGAGTATCCGACTCGGTCATGCATCACTGTGAATGTTCCCTCATTAGAATTTGTGATTGTGAGATAGAGTCAGACCTCATTCTGTTTTCGGTAATGTACTGGATTCTAGTGTCATTTGGTAACATCAGTGGGAAGGTTGGATTAACAATTCAGAAAAGCTGCTCACATTCTGAAATACATATGCATAGCTGGGGGCTATCGGCTGGCCAGAGCACCTTACATGAAATGACATTAGCTATTTCTCCAATGATTGCCCGTTAAGTCAAATTTGAATAATAATATTGAATTAGATGGGTGAGTCCAATCTTTAAGGTCCAGAATAGAATTTGGAATTTGTGAAAAGAGCAGTTTCTTTTAATAAAGCTCACGAGGGTAAAGGATTAAAGCTCAAGTAATTAAAAAGCAAATAATGCTGAGAAAATCATATTCAGGAAAATGAGGAAGACTTGGAGGATTCCGTACCTGGCTGCCACCATTGATAGTCTCTCCTAACCAGACATACTTGTTGGCCTGGGCGCGTCTGTACGCGTTCTTGGCTGGAGTGTTTACAGGTTGGGCCTGGATGCAGGTTTCACCAGTAGAGAAATCACAGTACACTTTGATAGCGTCCATAGTACATCCTTGGTTAGGGTCAATCCAGTAGTAATCTTTTTAGAATAGAAAATTCAGCTGGTAAACTTACTGCAAAATGTAGGTTCTAATATTGATAATTTGTCAATAATATTGATTCCCATAAAAAATTTGAGGGTGCTGTTACATTACCTATTCCACAGTTAGTGGGAAGGGGGTGACCATTTTTAAGAGTCCCCTTTTTCTTCATGAAACATCCAATCAGGGGGTTTAGACCACATGAGACAGGAGAATCAAAACTTAAAAGGCCCACTAAGACTAGAGTGAATTCAAGGCCAGTGTAGTGAGACCTAGTCTTAAAACAAAGTCTAAAAGGTGGCCTGGGGATGGAGCTCTGTGTTAGACATTTGCCTAGCATGTCTAAGACCTGCTATTTAATCCCTAGGACTGGGAGTAAATGAATAAACAACTCAACAGACTTAAGGGTGGATGTGGGCAGAGGAAGACAATGATGCTTCATTAACTGGGTGTGATTTTGACACTGTAGAGTTTTGGGGCCCAAATACACATTCGTTCTAAACATCAACGAACATCAATTTTGGAAAGATCGATTGTATGAGGGACCAGTGTGGTTTGAATGTCTTGACGTACCGCTGTTCCACTCTGGGTGGCTGAGTCTTAAGTCCCGGCACGTGCGGGCAGGGTTCTTTCTAGAGCCTTCAGGAGTGAGAAGGGTCTCAATCTGGTTATTGAGGGATTTCAGAGTTGCATCAACTTCATAGTCCTTGGGTCTAAGTGAAGGCTGTGAGCGAGGCTGGTCAGCCCTGTAGAAGTCTCCTTCAAAACCAAAGTCATAGCCACCTCCGCTGACACCAGGAGGTCCAGGAGGCCCAGGGGGACCAGGGGGACCCTGTGAAGTAAGAGTCAGAAAGATGGTTTTAAACTGGCTGATGGTGGGAGAGACAGCCAGGACAGGAAAGTTTCAGTTGTGCTGATCAGTACGAGAAAAAGGAACAAGTTTATGTAAACAGACTACTTGATCTCAGTCAGAAAGTGAAGGATTTAAAAAGTCCATCATATACAGTTTACAAACTTTTCAGAGAGCTACTGAAGTGGAGCTACTCCTGTGTGCTATTAAAATCTCAGTTTAGTCTGAAGGAAGCATTGGTCAGGGAGGCCCTAATCTATACCTCCCAGTCATACTTACGGCAGGACCTTGGCTACCCTGAGAGCCACGCACTCCAGCAGGCCCGACTGGTCCAGGATGTCCAGATCTACCATCTTTGCCAATGGGGCCAGAAGGACCAGCAGGACCCTAAAGAGGAAGGATACCGAGTGCTTATGAATGAGTAAAACCCCACAGGTAGCACTAGGCTCACTGCCTGGATAATTCTTTAGATCAAGAGAAGAACTTTGTGATTCACTTACCCTGGGACCAGCAGGACCCACGGGGCCAGGAGCTCCTTGGTCACCATGTAGACCCTTCAAAGAGAGAACAGAGAAAAAAAATCATACTTTCAGAACATGTGTCAGTAGATAGGCTTTTTTTATTCTTCCCAAATTGAACGGAAAACTTTCATTTCAATGGACTCTAGATTGAGAAAATTGAGAATGTAAAGAGGAGCTCTTTTTTCCCATTATATCTATTATGCTCAATTATTTTTTCCACAAGCTATTTGAACAGTGCAATATTAGTCATCCTTCTAATTATATTTATTTTAAGTGGGGTTGAAGGACACCGTTACCAGGAGATGTTAATATACGGATGTTTCTGGCTCTTTTAACCCTTACCTCTTTGTGTTAGACTATGAAATCAGATCCTCTCTGAGAGAGGTGGAGTTAGCTTGAGAATTGGGATGGTGTTTTAAACAGTAACAGTGGGCATCTGAGGAGGGACCCAAAGGTCATTCAGGTTAGAACTCATGCAAGATGGTCACTTTTTGCTTACAGCAAGACCAGGAAGACCCTGCAATCCATTGTGTCCTTTGAAGCCAGGAAGACCTCTGTGCCCTTTATCACCAGTCTCTCCCTTGTCACCTCGGATACCTTGAGGACCCTATAAAGAAAGAGAAAGAGAGATGAGTTTGTACTCTTATAGAACAATATCACTTATTTCTCTTTGAAGGGTGTTTAATCCATTTACAAAGAAAACTTGAGGCATGCAAAGGTCTAACTTGGCTGCCATCTTCTCTGGCCATCTCCTTTAACCGAGCAGTTAGTTATGACTAACTAATACAAACAAACAGAATAGGCTTAAGAACAATAAAGTCATCTGAATTATTTCTCACCATAGATGAAAGTATCAAAGTCTAGCCTCTCTATTATCTATGGTCTAGGTAGATGGTTTAGAATCATTCTTCTTGATTCTTAAATGTTAATCATCACCATGTACGTACACTAGGACCTCTTGGACCAACAGCACCAACGGGACCAACAGAGCCAGCAGGACCCTGTGAATTAGAAAAGAAAAGCAGAACTCATCAGCCAAGTTCAAGATAATCCTCTTGATGGCCTCAGTGTCCAAGTGTGAGGCTATAGTAAAGTCCACAAGGTTGACCACATTTACATACTTACAGGTTCACCACGATTTCCATGTTTTCCAGCAGGACCCACAGATCCATGAGGACCAGGAGCACCTGCAGCACCAGTGGGACCAATGCTGCCAGGGTAACCACGCTCTCCCTACCAGAGGCAAAAGTGAAGCTTAGCATTAACCTGTCGGTATTCTGATCACCTTTAAATTCGAGAAAGATGAAAAAGTGCACTGACCTTGTGTCCAGGTTGACCATCACGACCTGGGGGACCATCACTGCCAGGATTACCCTATGAGAATACCATGCAAATTAAGACCCCTTGGTGAGGTTCTGTGATCCGTTAGCCTTGCTGCCTCTGCTACTCTGCCCTCATTATTCCCAGTGTCCAGACAGTTTAAAAAAAAGGGGGCAAGAACCTCCTAATTTAATTTTTCAGAAGTATTTTAAATATTGGAGCCCCAGTTTACAGTCTGCCAGTTAAAGACCATTCTCAAACCCAAGCAGTCCTCATAATTTTATTGCAGAGAAAGGTCATCATATGGAGAAGTAGATTATCTAGTTTAGAACCTCGGGGCAGGAAACCTCCTTTCAACACTAGAAGTTGACACACAGTGAAATCCTGCTTGGTTTTATTTTACAAACCAAGTATTGCACTCACATCACGTCCAGCTTCACCAGGGGCACCATTAACTCCAGGGCTGCCCACAGCACCAGGGGGACCACGGGCCCCAGGAGGGCCTGCGATACCCAGAGGACCAGGTTCACCCTATAGTGGCAGAGAAGATAAAATAACATCACTATCATCAGACCGAATGCTGATCTCACCTGCCCAAAACAACTCCCAGAAAATTCTAGTGAAAAGAGAGAACGTAAGTCGAATGTAGAGGGTCACAACATGGTGGGAATCACCTCCTCTATCAGCCTTGCTCTGTCTCCTCTACCCTTAGAGGGTCAGTTTTCTGGATGTGGCTATGTATGGGGCTAGGTGGAGGATCTGATGGCATCCAAATGCACCACAAATAAAATTAATTCATAAAGTTGATAGTTTCTGGATAAAAGATGATTTCAAGCTGCTGTCATGTATAGGGTTAAATGAAATGATTCATGAACTTCCATGAACAGTTCCATTCTTGCGGGGATAAATGATGCCAGGATTTCACATCACAGAGAAGTAAATGCAATTAGAGCTTATATCATTCTTAATCGTGTAGAAAGAACAAAAATCATTCTGCATAATGTTAAGCTGCGTCTTTGTAGTGTGTGTCTAAGTAAGGTAGTATTAAAGCTTCCTAGATAGGTGACATGTAATCTGTATAAAGGAAATGCCATGAATAAAAAATCTTAAGTGGAGTTATTCAGCGATCAATCTGTCACATTTGAAGTGGCAGCTTTTAAAATCTTTTATTATGTTAATGAGAATCAGAATGGCATCAAACTCACCAGAGCACCAGCAATACCTGGCAGACCACGTTCACCTCTAGAGCCAGGGAGACCCAGAATACCAGGAGCACCAAGAAGACCCTGAGGACCTGCGGTACCAGGAGGTCCCTAGATGAGAGAAAAAATACTGATTACTACTGGTAAGACCCTATCTCATAATACAGATTAACTCAAGGAATGTAAAAAATGAGGGGTCCTGGGTTTAGAAACAGGCCAGTGACTTCTAATTGGTGGGACACATCCTTGAATGTCTTTTTTTTCTGAGGATGACATCAAATTTACATTTTGGTATGTATATATGAATATATGTAATTGAGATTAATAGAACGATTGGGGGGGTGTGGATTTAAATTTTATAGAATCTGTGCAGGGAAGAAAATTTTGACCTTGACTTCGAAGGTCTAACATGGACGCTTCGCAGAACTGTTGTAACTCTGAACCAAGAATGCTTAAGGAATCAGCAGCTTATGAAGCTTGGTTAATTTACAGAAGGCTGAAGACATCAGTAGAGTTCTGTGCTAATTCTTAGGTCCCCCGGGAGCAGAAAGGGCTGTTGCAGTGAAGCTGCATTCCCTCATCCCCTGTCATTCTTATTAGGTGTTTTCTGTGCATCTGCTACCATCACAACACCTTATTGTGTGCTGGACAGATTTCCTGGCTCAACCGAGCTCAACTCGAGAGCCTGTATTACTCACTAATAGATATATACCACTTGAGGATTTGTAAAGGGGCTTTATTCTAACTCAACATAAGTATTGAGAGAAAGGAGTTTGAAATCACTTACTGCAGTACCGGGTTCTCCAGAGGGACCCTTTTCACCAGCAAATCCAGGGGGGCCAGATGCACCTGTTTCTCCAGTTCGGCCAACAGGACCTTGGTCACCACGGGGACCACGAATCCCTTCTTTACCAGCAGCACCAGGAGGACCAGGGGGGCCACTAATACCCTGTGGTCAAATGCATAAGGTCATTTGTTTTCTGTTAGTTGTTACATACCTGGAGGGGAGCTGCCTTGCTCCTAGATACTAGGATTTCAACAATATCACTCTGAAAAGTAATTTCCCAGCTATTTTTGGAACTTTCAAATTTCTCCTTCCTGCCTGTTATAAAGCTAATTGATGAGGCAGAATCAGTGATGAAATTTTAGTGATGAAGGCAAGACATGTTATATCACTAGTACCCTGGCATGTTGGAATCAGAACCAGTGAGAGATTTAAGTCTGCTGATTGAGTTTTAGTTGAAGGGGACTTTGGATTCTTGTAGACTCTGCCCATTTCTTCCTAAGCAAAGCCAACCCTGGCATTCTGTTCATAACTGAGAAAATCATATGCTCCTGACTAGGTTTAATTAAATGCCTACAAGGAATGAAGATTTTTCTGTTATGAATCTGTAAAAGATTCCAAGAAGTCAACATCTTTGCTATTTCTTTTCCCTTGAAACCTCAACTGGAATACTTAATCCTTGATAATTAATTAAATTCTCTTGAGTCCTGACAGGAGGGTCTGAATGAGAATTAAGTCAGAGACCACACTGCCTTTAAATTCAGGAACAATTGTAACTTTAGAATGGAGGCAGAATGTTGGCTATAAAGGGTAATTAGGCAGAGAAATATCAGATATGTGACCAAAGCTCCTGTTGCATTTTTCTTTGTAAAAAGAAATTGTGCATTCCAAAAGGTGCTGGTATTCACATGAATAAATAACAGCACTTAAATTGATATTTTAAAATATAATTTGTAATGATTTTGTCTTAATCATTCATCAAAGTTAATTTTAAATTGGGACAGTACTAGCAAATATTAATAATTTGTTTTAATAGATATTTTCTCCCCTAATTTCCTACCAGAGCCCCGGTCTCCTGGTGATTGTAAATGGGGATATATTAGGAATGATGTACTCACACTGGGTCCGGGGGGACCAGTTCTTCCAGCAGCACCAGGGAAGCCAGTCATACCCTAAGAACCAAGCACATTCAAACTCAGTCAAGCCAACTCTAGAAGTTAGGATAAGACAAAATGTTTTCCCTTTGGAAAATTATCATGAGACTAAAAATGGACCATGGAAGAGGTATCCCTCAGCTAAAGATAGGGGAGCACTTAACTAGGCTCCTGAAGGCTCTTAATAGTCTATACATCTTATTAGTATGCTACTAGATGTAATGCCTGCATTTTACATTACGATTATTGGTACTTTCTGAAATGCTAGCAGGTTATCTGATGGTGAGATGGGAGAATATAAGATATTTTCATTAGGATACGTCAATGTTTATTGACCACTTGGCTGGGTAAGAGGGAGGGGACACTAGAAAAAGGAGTGTTGTTTATAGAAGGAAGTATGAATTTGAGCCAGAGTACTAAGTATTGCCTAAGGAGGAAAAACATTAGAGTTCATTCCTGGGGACCTCTGGGACTCTAGGGAGTTGGGGTGAAAACCTGGGATGAGAAGTAGACTTGGTCAGTCAGAAGAAGTGAGATGTTAACAAATGGATATGAGGTATCAGAGAAATCCTGGTTTTATTTCCCAATTAAACTGCCTGAGTTTGACCTTGCTTATTCCCTCCTGAGGTAGTAGCAACCTCTGCTGCACTGAGTTGCTGCTGGGATTGAATTAATGCCTGTGTAGCTGACTTTAAGCTCAGTACTGGTGAATTTCATAATTTTTTCTGATTAGATTCAAATGAACAGGACTCTCAAGCTCCCTTTCACATTTCAAATTTACCAGAATTCTAAAACTTTCAAACTGTCACTAGTATGTAAGCTAAGAAAGAAAAGTCAATTGTAAATACTCACAGGGGGCCCTCCATCACCACGACTTCCAGCAGGACCAGGTGGGCCATTAGGACCCTAAATGCAAGCAAAAAAGGTGGCTTCAAATCACAAAACAAGTAACTCTTACAAATGTCATGATTGTTTTCACATGGCTCATTCTCATCAATCTCCTCTACACTTGAAGAAAATTTAGAAATGAAACACAGTTATCTATGTCATATGAAATAAATGTTCTGTTCCAACTAGTAACACCCCATGGATTACTGAAGAATGAAAACAAGATATTTACAAAACTTTTACATGGTGTTTAAACCTGAATTCTTTAAAAAAAAAAAAAAAGGCTCATGCCTTTAATCCCAGCACTTGGGAGGCAGAGACAGACAGATCTCTAAGTTTGAGGCCATCTTGGTCTACAAAGTGAGTTCCAGGACAGCTAGGGCTACACAGAGAAATCCTGTCTGGAAAACCACCACTACATATATATATATATATATATATGTGTGTGTGTGTGTGTGTGTGTGTGTGTGTGTGTGTGTGTGTGTGTTTGCGCGTGTGTGTACTTGTGCATATGTAATCTTTTATCTGGAATGCTTATGCTTAGTAGACAGTAGGCACTTAATGGGTACATATTGGATTATAAACATGCTTGGGTATGTTTGTTGGTCAACAATGAATTCAACTTACAGATGGACCAGCAGCTCCAACAGGCCCAGTTGGACCAACGATGCCATTTTCACCCTTAGGCCCTTTGGTTCCCTTTTCTCCTTTAGCACCAGGTTGGCCAGCAGCACCCTGTTGGAAGGAATGGCGGTGAGCACTGGCCTTCTGACTCACTATGATGTCAGTTAATCTCCCTTGTGTGATACTCACAGCAGGGCCAGCGAATCCATTGGGGCCAGCAGGGCCAACCTCACCACGTTCACCCTAGGTGGGAGATAAAGATGTCACATTTACAGCTTCTCAGATGTCTGTAAACCATAAAATATGAGCATCCAAAAAGCTCTGCTTTCTACTTACAGGGCTACCTCGAGGACCAGCTGGGCCAGAAGGACCGGCAGCACCAGCTTCACCCTGTAATGACACCAATGACAAGTGATGAGTCGCTGAATGTGCCTCACATAAATGGGGGAGGAAGAGAGAAGAGCAGTAGAAAGAAGGTTGTTTTCACACTCTGCAGTTACCTTGGAAGAGACTAATGGACATTTCAGAGAATAAAATGAGGTGAATTCTTCCTCTACTTAAGGCTGGCTTCATTTTAAAAGGTGGAGTGGTATTGGTTCTTCACTTGCAGAAACACTATAAATCAGTCTCCTTAATACCAGGAGGAGGACATTTTAATTTTTAGATGGATGCTGGACTGATCTGTTTGCTGCAATCCTTGCGATACAATAAATAAGGTCTATTTTAAATGGACTGTTCGATGTGAAATGGGCACACTATGTATTTTATTGATTTTTTTTCCTTTTTACAATTGAAGGCTTTGAGAAGGCTTAGTGCATTAGGATATTGTTAATGGGCAGCAGGGAAAGTCTTTAAAACAAATGATGAGGATTAAGGTATAGATCAGATAGCTGGCACACCCACAGGCAGGGAAAGAGAACACCGAACAAGTAGCATTTGTTTCCTGCAACAGCTAGATTTTTTTTTTTTTTTTTAAATAAGCAGGCTTTAGACGCAGCCATAAAAATGAATTGCAGAGGCTCTTTGGGACTAGGGCAAGGAGGGAATTTTACATAGTGCTATCGGCTCAGAGTTACAACTCATTGAAAACTTATACAACTCATTTCAAATGCATACTCACCCGGTCACCTGAGGCTCCAGCGGGACCAGGGGCACCTACAGCGCCAGGAGCACCCTAGGACCCAAAAGGAAATAAGTCTTACTGAAAACAATGCACAGCCTCCAAATTGAACTCTGTCTTGCTGTTCAGGACACCTATATTGCACATTGTGACATCAAGAAAGCTCCCAAGGGCCAGCGAGATGATTCAGCAGGTAAAGGTATGTGTGCAATGACGCCTGATGACCCAGGAATGATCCATGGGACCCGTATGAGATCCATAGAAGGACAGGAGCAATACTCATCACCTGTCCTTTGACCTCCACATTTAGTCATGGTGCAGGCACATATCCACTTAATGGGGGCAAGTGAATGAGAGCACACACACACACACACACACACACACACACACACACACACACACACACACGCTTTTAATGATAATGAAAACAGAAAGCCCCTAATCCACGGTGATATTTGTTATCAAGGTTCTCAGAAGTCAGTACAGGAAGAAAGAACTGGGTTATGGAAATGTGAAAGGCCAGAGCAGGCGGATTTGGGTGATCTGTACTCCTTCACTCTTGTAAGATTCCCTGGAGGGAAGCAAATGCATAACCTTATTTGGAACTGTGAGAATGTGGCGACTCAACGCAAAGAATACCAGGAATGTGTTACAGTGAGTTATCAGCTTGGAGGGAGAGGTGACAGAGCAGACCAAGGAAGCGCCAGAGCAATGGCAGCTCAGGGGTAATTAGACTTCCTTGGGAGCCATCTGTGACACCTAAGGTAGTCACAGCTAATCGCTGAGGCTGCCCCTAGATCCGATCCTGGGGCAGACAAAATGAGTAGTAAGACATTGGTGGGTCTGTGGCTTTTTGAAATGAGAGAACTGTTTTTCTAAAAGCTCTGCTATCAATGAGTGGTCTTCAAAACCTGCAGCTTTCTGTGTACAGCTTAGTGTAGCTGTACTTAGCACTAAAGAAGGTAGACAAAGTCAAGCTGTGATTTTCAAAGGTGTGTCATGCTTCCATTTTCTTTTGGAGCATGTAAAATGATATTGTGTGTGATCTAGGAAATAATGGATTGCAATTTTACTTGAATTGAATTCTTTTGTAGGCCTCCTTTGTAAATTTGCTGAATTCAAATGGAATACGATACAAAAAAAGAATTTCAGAATAAATAAACAAACATTGAAAACAAATTCTACTCACACGAGCACCGTCTCTACCAGTGTTGCCAATGTCACCTCTGAGACCAGTTTCACCCTGGAAGTACAAAGCAAGAGTCGTGTTTTGCTTTCTGGCTAAACTTCTGAGTGGAAATGAACTGCAAAGTGCTTTGACAAAAATTTCTATAATGCCTGCCACCCTTTAAGAATTTGGCAGTGGTGGCGCACACCTTTAATCCCAGCACTTGGGAGGCAGAGGCAGGTGGATTTCTGAGTTCGAGGCCAGCCTGGTCTACAGAGTGAGTTCCAGGACAGCCAGAGCTACACAGAGAAACCCTGTCTCGAAAAACCAAAAAAAAAAAAAAAAAAAAAAAAAAAGAATTTCAGTGTTTTTTTCAATTTCCCACCACTTTATAAGATGTTGAATGAGAAAAACAATAGGAAACTCATCTTTTCTGGACCCTTTCAGATGATTACTGAATACTAAAAAAATAAATATCCCTCTGATTCATCATGAAGCAAGTTTCAAATTGATGAGATTGGAATCACAAAACAACATGGCGACAGGCTGTAGTTCCTGGTCACTCTTACAACATAACGAATGCCATAGCACGGTTGACAGCTGTTCGATATAACTTCTTCCATTAATTAGGGCAGGATGAGGCATTATTGTTAGTGGCATTAAAATGAGCCTCATGTATTACTCAACACCATCTGCTTGCATGAGATTCCATGGTAGCAAGGAATTTTGCCAGATTAGTGAGTTTAGACATGCGTAGGTGCTGGGTGGCAGAGGGAGGTGCATATAGATGTCAAAATGCTACCAGATTGTCGGCTAAGGATTGTAAGCAAGTGTGCATCCTTGCACAGCCTTCTTGCCTGGAGTTCATGGGTATTTTGTATCAAGACCCATCACCGAGTGGTACCTTTTCTCCTTTGCCTCCGGGTATGCCAGCAGCACCTCTCTCTCCTGGAAGCCCACCAGGACCAGAGGCACCAGCAGTGCCTGGAGCACCGACCGCACCAGCTTCACCCTAGAATGAAAACCGTGTGAAATCAATTATTTCAGTAGCAAAAGAAGAAAGCCAAGACTGAAACTCTTGAAGAATTCCAATTTAAACATTTAATAGATGGCATTCTTGGCTGCATAGAGACACAAAGGCACACCATTGAAAGGAGGAAGGATGTAACCAGGCCCGCTATTAATGACAGGATGGCTAAAGAGAAGAGGGCAGCGAGTGGATGGCTGCTATTCTTCTACAACCTGCATCTTGTCCTCTTAAGGAAGACAAGCACGGACAAGAAGAAGGCAGGACAATGGAAAGGAGAGACTGAAAAATGTTTGTCCACAAACCTTTTCAATGATAAGTCTCTTAGCCCAGGCATGTGACATAGAAAGAAACCTCATCAACTTGGGAAATGATTGTCTCCGTAAGAGTGGAGAATGTAGCTTCCGTTTTTATATTAAGTCTTACAATTCTCTACATGGAAAATCTGTTGGCTAGCCACTGAGATGAATAGATCCCTTTAAAAGCTCCACTGAATGTCACCATATTCCTTTCTTCTTTTCCCTCTTATGTTATTTTCAGCCCCTCCTCTGATACCTTCCACACAATGAAATATCATTTTGAATCTAGTCTTCGCATTTGTTCCCCTTGAAGGTCAGAACTGGGAGTCATATAAATTGCTTGATTTTCAGACATGTACAATCTTTTCTCTTTTCTTTTCTTTTCTTTTCTTTTCTTTTCTTTTCTTTTCTTTTCTTTTCTTTTCTTTTCTTTTCTTTTCTTTTCTCTCCCCCACCCTCTCTCTTTTTTTAAAAAAGAAAACTTAAACTAGAAATCTACTTTGGAACACAAACTTTTAGAATTTGGGGTAAATGTAGTATTTAGTTAATTTAAGTCATTATAAATTCTACTATTAAAATCTAGACTGCTTTTAGAAATTTGACTGTATGGAGGTGGATGTTGATACAACAAAATCTGTTTTCTAAAAATGTAAAGGTAGTCCTAGATTTCAACAAAAGCATGAACAGTGTAATCAGAAAAGGGCAAAACCATACTAATTTATTCTTGGCTTCTAGATAAAGACTTTTCTCCTTCAAATTACCTTTTGGAATAATTATATTCGCAGGAATCATATTGTTTAAAATTGAAACACAATAGAAAATAAATAAAAACTTTCAAAGCTGGTTATTCTTCTATTGGATTTATTTATTCTGGAGCACGTGGGCCCATTTCATCCATCCATAAAAAACAGTTTTACCTTGTTCCCATCAGGCCCTGGGGCTCCAGAGGGACCTCGGCTTCCAATAGGACCAGAAGGACCGGCAGCTCCACTCTCGCCTGGGGGACCACGTTCTCCCTATAAGGCAGCAATTAGACATCACTCAGACACTGTCTGACACAGCCTTACTTGCTTAGAGTTTTAGGTTGAGTCCTACCACAGTTCAGCACAACTAGCATGTTTTTCATCTCTCATTTCTCTCCTGGTGTCCTGGAGGGAAGGCCTGAGATAACTGCTGAGGTATCACATGCTTCTGATGTGCTGGGACTGCAGTCCCACAATTTGGTGCACTGGAGACATTATACGCAAGCTTTGGAATCCATTTACTTTTAAGGGGATGGACTTTTCTCTGCTACATTCACAGGCAAAGTCAGATGCCAGATACACTTAGTAGTCAAAGGGTAGAATGTAGAGTTTTAGTTGAATAGCTATGTCATGATAGGGATAGAATTATATTGTCCCATCACTGCTATCTTTACAACCTCATGTAGTAATATGAAACAGGATATTCACCAGAAGTTGTGTGTGTGTGTGTGTGTGTGTGTGTGTATTTGTGTCTGTTTAGCTGAATACCTCTGAATTTGCATCTAAACCTCACCACAACATTACATTTTATGGCTCAGAGTATTTATATCATAGTTCTACATTGCAATTATATCAAAGAGCCTTGCTCTAACTTTGTTCTATGGCACTATTGGTTTCTGAAATTAACTTTTGGCTTCCTAGGTATGTGGTAACTAACAACATAATGGAATACTTTGATTAAAAAAACACCCTGGTCTTTCTAGCTATGGTAATGTGCATAGACAAAAAGTAGTTATTCCTTTATAAAACTAGACTCATGAATTTAGCCTCAGATTCTCAATAGAAAAACATCCTATAAATATTCACCTTAGATATTAGATATTCATTTACTTGGCTCAAAACCAGCAACCACAATAAGTACATCACATTTGTTAATATAAATTATTTACTATAATGCATACATTTGCTCATTTATATTTCTTGAACCATAAGGTTATTGGATAGGAAATATGAGAAACTAACCAGAAATTTTTACTACTAACTTGGAAACCCAATGATGTCTATAGAAGAGGTTAAAAACTAGTTTTAAGGGAGATGACCAGTGGTGTGAGGGGCAAGCACTCCTTCTTTTAAAAACATGTCAAGTGTTAGTGAAATTTAACTAGGTTTGACTTACTCTTGGACCAGCAGGACCAGGGAGACCAAATTCACCAGGAAGACCCTAGGTAAAAACACAACAGTAAACAAATCATAGAGTCTATGTGTAGTCCCTACAGTTACTTTCACTTAAGTTAACTAAAATATTCTGATTTAGAAAATAAAGCTGTCTGGGCTCTACTCATATAAATGCTTTGATATACAGGCTAGAATGTACAACAAAACCTTTGGCTTTATAGAAAGATTCAAAAAGAGACTACCGCTGCTATCAAAGATGTGTCTGTGCCAGACTCGGTATCAGAAAATCAGTCATTATTTAGCTTACTATCTTTTATAAAACTGACAAAGCAGCCTATCTTCTCTGATAATGTGATGAGGGTCCCACACACAACAAGGCCTTGCACATCTTAGCTACGTAACCACTGCCTCCTTAATAGGAATTATCATACCCTGTACATTACCTAGTTAATTGTATACCCATGTGTATCTCTTTTATTACTGACCAGCTGTCTCTTTAATGTGGCCCACTGTTGACAAAGGAGACGAGGCTACAGAATGTAACCAAATTGAGGCGCATTCATCACAATTAGAGAAAATGACTCAGAACTCAGACTCTGATTGTGGATAGCAGTGTCATGTCTGAATGCCAAGAAAAACATTAAAAGCAATTTTTTTTCCAGGCTCTAGTTTGATTGAAAATTGGTGCATTTACGTTTCCACTATGGAGAAGGAAATAATTTGTGTTTTAATATAGCAAAGAACAAAACAAAACGTAAGGCTATTATGTGAAACAGTCAATAGGTTTTGCTTTCTATTGTGATGTTTCTGTCAATCCTCAAAATAAGGCAATTTGAACAAAGTATAAATAAGATGTTCCATTATTTTGTTCAATACCAACAAGGTAGACTGCTATCATTAGTGTGTGAAATATGACACTTTTGTATTGTAATTACATGGCAATAGGGCATTTATAAGGGAGGAAATTATTAGATTTAGTCAGGTCGTCCTACTCACCCTTTCTCCGGGCTTGCCAACTTCTCCAGCGGCACCTGAGGGGCCAGGGAGACCCTAAATGAAGAGATAGGAAAATTTCAATCTTATGACTGTATTCAGGGGAGCTGCTAAATCATTGGGGCGTACAGAGGGAATAATATCATGAACATTGTTATGTGTTATTAAGTAACTCTGAAAAAGGCTGCTTTGTATAACTATGCCTTTTGCTTGAGTTCTGAAGCCATGTTCTGGGTGGTGGTGGTGCTGCTAGTCCTGGGGGTTCTAGTGGTACTTGTGGTACTGGGGATACTGGTGGTACAGGAGTACTGATGGTGTTGGTGGTGCTTGGGGTACTGATGCTGTTGGTGGTGCTTGGGGTACTGCTGGTGTTACAGTGAACTGGATAGGAACAGTGTAGTGAAAGTCAGAGTCATGCATGCTTCTTGACTCACCTGGAAGCCTGGAGGACCAGCAGGGCCTTGTTCACCTTTGCCGCCTTGAACACCCTGAGAGTGACAGAAGAGATAGCAATGGATGCTAGTGACTGCCCCCTTGACATCCTGAAATCATGTGTTGATGTTGACTCTAAAGCCAAATTCATGAATCCAGTTTTGTGAAGGAAAAACTAGCTATTTGTCTATGCATCTTAGCCTACCTATAAAGATTGCAATTTTTTAATCAAAGTACTCCTATTACATTGTTAGTTGCCACATATGTAGGAAGCCAGAGGTTAATTTAAAACAAACAAACAAACAAACAAACAAACGTCCTGTAGAAGAAAGTGAGATAGCATTGATGTCAGTGACAGAGGAGACACTGTTGATGTCAATTTGCTGCCTTAACTATGGAAAGATGGCTGCTCTAAAGAGCAACACTTACGCTGCTTTGGAAAGGAGCAGGAAGAAATACACACCTGGGGTCCAGGAGGTCCCTGAGCACCATTGTTGCCATCGGGACCTGGAGCTCCCTAAATGTTGAATAGAAGAAAAGGCTCATGGTTATACACAAGTCAGATAGCTTGAAATGTTTCAAAGCACCCCGAAAGCTAATTCTCCAAAATGAGCTTATCATTCTAGAATTAAAGAAACTCACTGTGAGTGCCATCAAGTTCTGTATGCTGCTTATTAACTTCTGATGTAGTTCTCTTAAAGAGAAGTTCACAGAAGGGAGGCAGTTTATGAGGGACAGAGAATACTAACACATATTCAAAACCTCTCAATCATTACATGAATAAAATAAGGACCAGTGCATCTGCATCTTTGAATAGCATGTCCTGATTTGTTATACGTCACTGTCTTTTCCATATAGTTCAAAATAAAGCCATTTAATTTTGGTAAAAGGACCCTTAGGATGCCACTTTGGAAAGGAATGATAATGCTGAATAGCCTCAAAGAAGTGGCCTTTTTAGAGAAATTTCTCTGTAGATGTTAACACCTACCCGAGCACCAGCAAGACCGGGGTGGCCTTTATCACCAGGTTTGCCAGGATCACCCTATAAAATAATATGTATATTACAAACATTAAAACATTATTAAAAACTATAAAAACCTCCACACAAAAGAAGCCATGATATCAAGAGGTAACAAAGTAAGGGCAGATACACTGGAACAATTGGAGGGAGGGAAGGGGAGATTACGTAAGAGAAGATTCTATGTCCAATTTTCTACGACAATTTTTGAAATGTTTTCTTATTCAAGGTATAACCCAACACCATGAAGCTCGGTACAAAGGGACTCTATTTGTGGAGGTGTGTAACTCAGGTAAGTTTCCAGCAGTGTGTAAGGCTACAGTGCAGGTAAAGTGTTAATGGAAAGAGTGCTTTTGGTGAGAGGACCTGCTTTGAAGTAAACTGTGCTGAGGAGCAGGAGAGAAATACTTGATTGTGGCAGGGATGTAGCAAATAGGTATCGAGAGAGAGGAAGTCATGATCCTTACAGAGGGGCCTTTGGGTCCAGGGAATCCGATGTTGCCAGCTTCACCTCTTGGTCCAGCTGGGCCAATTGGGCCAGGTCTGCCATCAATGCCAGGGAGACCCTGAAACCAGAGTTTCAAGTTTATTCCCTGTCCCCATGGTTTCCAGCTATCAGGATGACGATTTTTGTCAAATGATGAAACACGGTAGTTTTTCTGTATGCACAAAGCTTCCTGTATAAAGTGTCAATAAATTATGACTCCATTGCCCTGTTCTAAATAGGATGTCAGTACACAGACAGACAGCGCCATCTCACATGCATGCAATCTGCCCCCTCCCTTCCTTTTCTGTCCCCTTGTCACCTGCTTCAATTTTCCCAGTCTTGGTTTTCTTATCCTTCCCTGCTTTCAGTCCTGCATCCATTTAGACTCCGTAATTACAATCTATTACCTTCTGTTCCCAGATGATGTCGAGGTGGCTGATATTTATTTTCAATGTATTCATGTATAAATAAGCCTCAAAAATAGACTTGAGGAGGGTGCAATAAGTGTTCTTGAAAATGTAATGGAAAATGAGCAATACTTACCACAGGGCCTTCTTTACCAGATGGGCCAACATTTCCAGGAGACCCAGGAAGACCCTGTAAAATAAATGAGGGTCTTTTCATATGGGTGCGTTAGCTCCTACACTCAAGGCTCAAATTAATTGAAATCTCACACAGCCCTCTCTTCTCACTTTTTGTTTGCTGCTGAGGGGGATTCATTAGAGCAAGCAGCCTTGCTGGAAAGTATGAAAAGAACTCTGAAATCTTTCTTCTGTGGTGTGTGTGTGTGTGTGTGTGTGTGTGTGTCTGTGTGATCCTTTGTATTTAATTTTTTGCAGCTGATTCATTTATAGGTATCAGAAGAAACTGCTACGTAACCTATCGTATGGCCAAAATGTATTATGCTATTTACTCCGTGATAGGAAGAAAAAAAATTGGTAAGCAATTTCCAAGTTGAATTTTTTTATTTCAATATTTGTTGTTCCCTATTACTTGTTTATGGTATAAAATTACAGCTGATATTCACCCATAAGAGATAATGGAGGGAAAAAAATGACTCGATTGCTATGGATTTGAGTATGTCTGGATCAAAAGGTCACCCCTCTATAGTTGGTGTGATGCTGAATGCATTATAGAGCTCTGTGATTGTGATTGCTGGAAAAATGGCTTCACTTACGAATCTAATAAACTAATAATGCATAGCCTTAATACATATCATGAATATCTTATATAAAACGCATAACTTAAGATAAAGATACGTGCTAAGGAGAGAACCGGACTAATTTGGACATTTAAAAATAGATAATAGTTTTCCAAAACCTTCCTAGACATTTATTCAAGCAATACAGAGGGAACCTATGGAACAGCCCGATGCATAGGACCTTCTATGGGATTCTGATAAAGTGGAGTTGAAAGGCCAAACATCAGCAAGTCTATTAACAAACGTGCTTTAGATGTTTTTGTTGTACCCCTCAGTGTTAAGCAGTCCTTTAAAGGAGGCACCAACTCCACAAAGGACTTTATGAGGATTTATCTGAAACTTACTCTGGGTCCCATGAGACCAGGTTCCCCAGGGCGACCGGCATCTCCATTAGGACCGCGGACTCCAGCAGGGCCACTTGAACCACGATTTCCAGGAGGGCCCTGTTATTGGGAGAGGGACCAAATAAGGAGGATAAGGACACAACCAGTACCAGCGTTATCAAGGTCCTTCCTGGGAAGTAAGTGATGAGCCACTTACCATCACACCAGCTCTGCCATCTGCTCCAGGAAGACCTCGAGAACCAGGGCTGCCCTGTAGGAAAGAGCATGGGACAGCAGGGAATTAGAGAAACCTTAGATCCCATTGGGTAGAGTTTCCCAAGATAGGGCAAGATTTCTCCCAAGAGGAAGATAAGGGTGCATCCTAAGCCAAAACATTTTACCCAAATGCCAAGGGAGCATCCGGCAAAAGTAGGTCAACATTGTTTCCAGACCAATTTAATAACATACCAAAGTGAGATTTGCTAATTTAATAAAACAGATGGAAGGCAGATGCTCTTTCATCTAGGAAACACACACAGACATGCTGACCGATTCCCAGCCAAGGGGTGGCATCGTGGTCTGCTGTGTCTGGAGTACTCAGAACTTACTCTAAGCCCTGGAGGCCCTGCAGGGCCAGCTGATCCAGGTTCTCCAGGGGACCCTCTCTTTCCTTCTTCGCCACTAGGACCAGGAGGACCTTGGGCTCCAGCAGAGCCCTGTTTTTAAAACAAAGAATAAGAAGAGCAGAAAAATCTTTTTTATATCATATCTAGCTGCTGAAATTAGGTTGAAAATTGATAAGGATAAGTTAACACAATTGGGATTGTGAAACCACTTACAGGCTCACCCTTGTTACCGGTCTCTCCTTTGGAGCCAGCAGGACCAGGCTCACCCTAAGATCCAAAGGAAACAGGGGTCAAAAGACAGAAATGTGTCAAAAATCTCCAGTAGACAAGTAAGTCTCTTGGGTTGTTTAAACTCAAAGTCTCTAAAATGGTATTGGTGGAAGGGTAAGACTCACACACTGAGTTTACCTCATCAATTTTTTTCACAAGCTGCTAGAGAGGCTTATGTGCATGCACAGAGGAGGGACTAGGCAGGCTCAGAATGCAGCTATATAAGAAATAGTAACGTTTGCACAACACTCCAGAAGGAAGACAAAAAAAGTTGCAAGAAAAAGTCAAGGTACAGGTAAAACATGTTATAGCGGTGACCACTTACAACAAGTCCCCTGGCACCAGTAGCACCAGCGGCACCAACGGGGCCAGGAATACCACGAGGACCAGGGAGACCGGGAGCCCCAGCAACACCAGGGAGTCCCTGTGGGAAGAAAAAGAGGTTCCTCAGGAGGAATCAGGCTGCAGAGGCCGCCCTCTTTAAGCACCTCCAACCCAGAGCAGCACATATCAGCTACTCAGCTGTACGTACGGAAGCGCCCTTGGCACCAGTGAGGCCATTTGCTCCAGGGTTGCCCTGTGAAGAAACAGAGAAGGAAAAACTCACTGAATGAGAGTGTTTCTTACTTTCCCTGAGCCTATCGTCAGTCTTTCTCCTCAACTGTCTTACATTCATGACTACTTACAGGAGGTCCAACGGGGCCAGAAAGACCTGGAAGACCGACTTCACCACGGGGACCGGCAGGCCCAGCAGGGCCCGGGTTACCAACAGGCCCAAGTTCACCCTGAGAATGGAAGTAACAGGGTGGGCAATTAGCAATAAATAATAAGACAACACACTGTTTTTGAACATAGCATCAACTTTTAGGGTATTTCATTCGAACAGCAACCACTTAGCTTCTCTGGTTTATCATCACAATGTTTGGGCTTGACTTTCTAATCTGCAAGCCTAGATCTGACATTCTGGCATTACCCCTACAGTCGCTGTGGCTTGGTGTCTGCGGGAATGGTTCCCGCTCTGTCCAGGCTAGCTTGGGAAGCATATTCAATATGGTCTCCAGGGAGTCAGTTTCTAGGCCGAGGCTCTATCTATACATAGTGTGCAGAGAGGTTTACTGCAAATGTAGAGTGAGATAACTCTTCTGTAGCACTTTAAAGGGTGGGGTTGATTAAGGGAATTTCTCTGCAGTTGTCTCCCTCCCTGCAAACAGTACTGATAGTTCAGGTAGTACTAAAGAATTTATCAAGGTGGTGATAGCAAATGCCTTTACCTTGGGACCAGGAGCACCTGGGAAACCAGGAGGTCCAGCAGACCCAATGGGACCCTGGAATCAAAGCAGACGGTGTAAGAAATTTCCTTGAATCAGATTAGGAAAATAAGCACACAAGTTCTACCAAGGCAAGATGTTCCGGGCTTACAACAAAGGATGAGTTTTACGCAATGCGTCAGTCAGTTGCTCTAGGCTACTTAGAAAGGGAAACTTCCGAAGATCCCAAGGAAACATTTGGCAGAAATGTCCAAATGTCATTTCATAGGAATTAACAGAGATAGCTACTGCCCCACTGCTCCCCAGTGTCAGAACTTACAGCAGGGCCTACGGGGCCAACACTGCCATCATTGCCACGGGCACCCTGTGAAGGAAGGAAAGACGGACAATCAGGTAGACATCAAACAACTCCCATTAGACAGTGTTTTAAAAGATTAAAAGGGAAGGAAAAAGACTGGACTACTTACAGCTGGACCAGGAGCTCCGACACGCCCTCTCTCACCAGGAAGCCCTCGAGCGCCCTAGAAGCAGAAATATTGTTAATAAAGTCCAGAATGCTGATCTTAAAAGGGTCACAGGCAGCAATTACTTTGTACAATTTCTAACACATTTAAGAATTCACTAAAAATACAAGTTTTGTTCTAACACCAGGTAAAAGCTGAATGTACAGAAATATAAGAAAAATATCAAGCATGCAATGCCAAAGGAAATGGCAGTTATCAATGACTCTAAAGAAGTTTCAGAATGCTAAGAGTGCACGTTTGGGTTTTTCAGTGAATTGATCAATACTCACTGCTTGACCTGGGGTTCCATTCTCTCCAGGGGCACCGGGTTCACCCTATATGCAGAAGAAAAAGGAATTCTTTGTTCATTTTATATATATATATATATATATATATATATATATATATATATATATATATATATATATCATTTGTCTGCACAATTTTTCCTTTATTGTATCAGTTTGAACCTCCTGTACATTTTAAACATGGTTTTATACTTATAGACTATTTCTCAATTATCTCAGACACATATGTTTTTTTAAAAAATATGATGAGAATTTTATTTAAATAACCCAAAGGCTAAGGCACTTAAAAGCTGTGATTATTTAATTGTTCCCCTCTCCAATTTTCTCTTTATATTCTAGTCATTTGGAACCAACTCTATAGATTAGGAATATTATTTGAAAAGAGAAACAAATGATATGCTTTCTCTTAGTGCAACCAAATTTACCATCTTCAGAGGTATCTGAATGCCCAGTGGTTTTGGTTTTATTAAGATGAATGGAAAGTCAAGGCATCATAGGAGTTTTTGGGGTCATCATATTTGTTTCTTATTCTGAGAGCTAGGTATTGGTGGGTCACTTTCTATTTTGGGGGATGTAAAAACATTTTCCTTCAAGGTATTCTAGTTTAGAGAGAGATACTGAGGAATAAATCAAAGGCTTGGCACGTGCTTCCTTAGCAAGTGCTCGACCACTGAGCAGTTTCTCCAGCTCCAGGTCTACGGCTCCATGTGAAGAAGACACTTTAAGAATGAGTGGCATGAGATTTCTGTGTTTGTCTTTTAACCACTAGCTGTATGACTTTGGGCAAGTCATGAGTTCTTCCTAACCTCAGTTTCTCCTACAAAGTGCCTTTTAGCTCTAAAATTTCATGATATTGTGATCAGTAATCTGAGCTATAATACCCGGGCTCATGGAAGAATGGACTTGACCATATCCATTTGTGTGGCAGCTGGGAAGTTAGACCATATTCTCCATATTCATGTTCATCTCTGGTCCTGCCTGCATTTGTTACTCATTAATTTGTAATTACATTGGTATTCACTTTAATATCACATTATCTCCTTAATAGGAAAGAGAACATTTTATGGTTTGAAACGCTGTCAGAGAAGAGGCTAGCCAAGAGATAATACACTTCTCAGACTTTAATTACCTAATTAAAAAGATTTTTTGAGTGTGCACAGATAAATCAGAGGAAAGAGGTTGAAAAGTGTATTGTGACATGAATGTACCTACATAATCAGTACAAGGCAAAGGAGAATTCACACTTTAAAGTAGCATACTTTGTTCTAATATTTGGTTATATGTTTATTTACTTTTATTTTGGCTACAGAGATTCAATGACATTATAAGAGGAGGAAAGGAGACGAAGGCAGAAAATTTTAACATTATTTTCCATTTGATTATTTACATTAAGTTAAATAAAAATTAGTAATTGGCCTTTTGTCATAGGATCTCATTTTTCTACCATTGAAGGATTTGAAGGCTAGAAGAGGAGACAAGATACTTTCTGAATACTGGGTTGTCTTCAGTAAAATAGCCTTTTTGACAGCAGTGGAAGATTTAAATGACTTGCTTACAAACACTGTCCCTAACTCAATATTTACCTTCACACCCTGGGCACCAGGCTGTCCCTTCAATCCATCCAGACCATTGTGTCCCTGAAAGGCAATGAACACTTTTTAAAATGCTGTCATGTTGTAATCTGTCAGACCAGAGTCTTCCATCTTTGTAATGATTACATCTTCTAGACAGAGCCCATGGTTGCTAAAGAAGAACACAATCATGTGCTCTAGCTCCCTTGAGCTGGTTCCACACCCCAGGCCCATCGCTTACCTGCACACAGGGAAGAAGGGAAAGGTGCTAGACAAGCTTCTTTACATCCCTCTCACCCTAACAATTTCCTGGTTTTAGATAATACTAAGTACTTAAAAATATACACAGGCTATATATAATCTATAATCTGCATAGTGTTTCTGCATTAATCTTAGTTTTTGATGAGTGTTGGCTCCACTTTAATTTCTAGCATTTTCAAAATTCAGAGACGTGGAAGCTAGGATGCTTCACCCAGGAATTTAAATACAGCTGAGTTCTTACCGCCCCCATTATCATCATAGATTTTCATTTAGATGAAGAAGTCACTCACTCGAATGCCTTTGAAGCCAGGAAGCCCAGGAGTCCCAGGGAAACCACGAGCACCCTTGGGGGGGGAAAACCAGAGCAAGGTGAGGTTTTCTTGGTAGTCAAAACACAATGCTTTCCTCCTTTCAAACCAATTCTCCTCAAAAGGTCAAGTTTGGGATCAAAGGGTCTTATGTTTTTTAAGCATGGAGCCACAAACTAGTAGCTATGATATGAATAACTGAGAGGGTGGCAACAGTTCAGTTAGTCATAGTCTGTTTGCTGTCACTAGTATTATGTTATGAACGTGAATAAAATATCTGCATTCTTTTCTTGGTTCTTTCCCTTGTCAGATGCCTTCAGTCACTGTCACCAGTGTGAGTGACATCTGAGCCACTATCAGAGGCATGCTCATAACTAACACTGGACCACATCCTGTTGTCAACAATCTCACCTGTGGTCCAACGACTCCTCTCTCCCCAGGTCTTCCAGGTTTTCCAGGGTGACCCTAAAACAGAAAAGCAGCCTAGGGTCATCCTTCACTTAGTAAGCCATCAGGAGAGAAAGGTACGCATAATTATGTAGGCTGGAATACATGTTTAATTAACAATTATATCTCTTGAGCATAAGCAAGTTAATTAGTATTTCATTAAAGTAATATTTCCCATATGGGGAAACTCAGGCATACTGAACACTCAGTATGGAACTTAATTTGGCTCTAGATACTCCTGTTGAGAGTATGTAAAAGTTGTTTTGGAAGAGCTTGGAAGTAAACACTTACATCTTCTCCAGCCTTGCCAGGAGGACCAGCTGGACCACGGGAACCTGCAGGACCCTATGGGAATGGGAGATGCACTGAGGTTAAGACTGTGTTCACAAACGGTTCTTCAGAGACTTTCTCTTTTTTTAAACAGAGAGAAAATGTTCTCACCGTTTGACCAGGCTCACCAGGCTCACCAGCAGGTCCTTGGAAACCTTGAGGGCCCTAAGATAGAGAAGAAGGGACATTTATTTATCTGGAAGTTCTAGAGTCAAGCTCAGGTCACTGCACGTTAGACAAGTACTTTGCCACCCACCAACATCCTCAGCACACGAGTCATGTTTAATGTTCTCTTTTTATATACGAGTGCTGATAGGATTTTGATACTTACAGGGGCTCCAACAGCACCAGGGGGGCCTCTGGGTCCCATTAAGCCCTGTAAAGAGCAAACACATACATAGTTAACACAGGAAGTGATGTCCTTGTTGGGAGTCTCATAAGTTTGGATAGACTGGATTTAGAAAAGATATCACTGAACCCTGAAATTTTTTGGTGGACAGATGAACAAATCTCCCCCCACACCCAGGAAGCATTTAAGAACCTGCATTTCTTGCATCCTTTTCTGAACTTCAGTTCTTTTTTTTTTTTTTTTAAACCAACCAAACTTTCTGAACTCAATGAGAATTGTATGGGGGAAGTCATAAGTTCCTCAAGATGTGCAAAACTGGGCATCTGGAGATTTTCTTAAGGCAATGAAGAGAACTGATCTTTGCATAAGAACAGAACACAGAATGGCTGACAAAGAATTTTAGTTAGATTCCCTTGTCATATGTCATCTCTCCATGTCATACATAGCTAAAAATTGATATTTTTATTGCCACTAGGCTATAAGTTGAAAAGGATCAAAAGTCCTTCTTAATGATTAAAAGGAAGTTTATTATAACCTTAAAGCTCTTTTTAGGCCTGTGGATGACTGATGAAAGTGTCAAGTGAAAGTGGATGTAATGAGGGGTGAAGCAAAATAAATTATTATTGAGGCAGCCTCTTGGAGGAATCTATCATAGGATATTGAAAACACAACACAAATGGCAGTAGGTTTTCTTTTTTCTTCCTTTTAGCGGAACACAAAGGTAAAGTCAAACAGAATGTTATGAGTTTTTGAGCTAAATGTAGTTTTGTTTTGCCTCTGTAGCAATCAACGCTTGTGTAAGCTCATTGGAGGACCCATCTCTCAGACAGCTAAAAGTACCTCATGCACAAGTCTTGAGTAATTTGCTTATAACATCAACCATGAGGACTCTGCAGTTGAGCCCATCCACTTTATTAAATGACTATAGTGAGACACTACATATTTTATTTAAAAAGCACATTATTTTAATTATGGGAACTATTTATTTTGTTTTAGAAATGGCTTCGATGTTAAAAGAAGCTGTCACTTTTCAATAAAAATATTTTTTAGGTATCCATTAAGTGTAATTTTCTTTGACATCATGAATTTTTAATTATATTTATTCATCTTTCCTCGAATTTGCAACAACTTCATTTACATAAAGAATATTTTATTTTGTGGAGGCTGTGAGATGAACTATGATTAATTCAGCAAAGAACCCTGTGGGGTTTTGTAGTTATTGATTTTCCCACATGGGGAATTATTTAACACTTTATTGCTGCCCATCTTCTCTCTTTGTCAAACACATATCTGTTGGTTACATATGTATGAGGGTGTGGATAGATATACAAGTTTAAATTATATTTCACTGATATTTTAAAGTGAATACTCTTATTTGATTCTCCCCAGAAAGAAGTTTCAGAGACACGGGTATCTGAAATTCATATTAATTTCTCCAGCGCATGTCCACCATTTTAATTTTTAAAATAAAACGACATCTACTCCTGCTTTATCCCCACTTTGCCTCTTCTTGAGAAATGGAGTCTACTCTACACCTGAGTAATGTCCGGCATTAGCAGAAACAACTCATTTCAAATGTCTAAGATAAACAAAGCAAAAAGAATGCTTCAATTTTTCACTTCAGATATGAATGTTTTGAATTACCAGGAAGAAAATCAGGAAATTGGAAATCATCAATTAAAGTTCCATTATTTTACAAGTGAGAGTTTTAATTTACAGAAAATATTGTCTTGCCCTTATGGTATATTAGTTTACTTCGGCCCATTAGCTCCAGAATAATGTTTTGTGCAGATAGAGCACTGATGTAGAGCCCAGGTAAAAGTTGTGTTTAAAGACCATGATAACTATCAGATAAATGTCCTTGGAAACCAGATAATTAGAAACACAGAATTGTGTGCATGTGTATTAAATTCTGCGGTAGCTAATCAATCTAATGCTTTTACTTCTGGGACATTTTCATTCTTTCCTATAGACTATTGTACATTTTTCACAATCATGTCTATTTTCTCTTTATCACCTCAGTAATGTTTGGTAGAAGCTTCATTTGTCAGCTAGGTCATCATCCTGATACACAGGGAAGCTTTATGCATTGTTACATAAATGACAGGATGTGCACTGAGTGACACAAATGCTAAATTTGACTCATTCTCTTCTATGCTGGCTTTTAATAAATAGACAAGAAAAGGAATTTTCATTAGAATAGAGAGAAAGGAAACATTCCTTATATGGTCAAGTCCCTGAAGGTGATTCAGATTGCTCTCAATTGCTAGCGTCGTAAATCCACAGTGTAGTTCTGAACCTGTTGGGGGCACCTGGTAAATTTTTGTGACTAAGAAAGTGTTCTATTCAAGGCCTAAATGCATAAACCATATGTTATTTATTAACTAGCTGCGAGATTTTTGTGTGTGTGTGTGTGTGTGTGTGTGTGTGTGTGTGTGTGTGTGTGTGTGTGTATGTGGGGGAGTAAAGGCCTGGACTCTCCCGTTAAGTGATGAGGGAGAGGACTGAGCTAGAACTTCTTTCCAACAGGTTAAGGGAGCACAGGAAATCCTTCTGCTTGTCAGTGCTGCTTCATATTTTAAGGAATGTGGAAAGATACAGAGAAATGTATAGATGTTAATATTTTGAGTTAAATTCATTTGCTGGAGTTACAATCTGTATTTCCAAAGATTATTTTTTAGACATAGATATTTAACGTTCTTTTTATGAGGCAGGTTGGTATAGAGAAAATTGAACTCCTAACCTGGACTTCAGTTTTGATGTTTAAACGTAGAAAAAGGAGTTGTTTTCATTTGATCTAACCTTGGAACGTTAACTTAGTTAATATTGTGAGGCTTAACATGAATTCCCTTACATAAGCTGCTTTTTCCCTCTAGGATAATAGGAGACAAGCATACCATTGGTCCAGGGCCAGATGAAACTCCTTTGTCAGAATACTGAGCAGCAAAGTTCTGGAGGGAATAAATACACACAAATATATAGGTCAGTGGTCATACACTTACATCTTCCATCCTTCTTTCAATCAATCAATCAATCAATCAATCAATCAATCCATTTCCTGAAATTACTATTACTATTTAATACTTTAATTAATTACTTAATTAATTTCCTGAAACTATTTAAAAGAGAGCCATGTTTCAATAGAAATGACTTAGAATTCAGTGCTGAGTCCCCCACTGAGACTGAAAAGGAGAATCTCCCCTTCTTATTCCTCAGATTCATCTGCCTTGAGAAATCTGTTCCTATGCACTCCTCACCTACTTCCCGGTTGAGGGAAGATGGCTTCCTAAACCTTTACAGTCCCTCAGAACCCTCACGACTGAAACAGAGCTCAGGAGAACATGCTGTAAATGGCAGCTGATGCCCTAGCTGCCAAGTCACTAAGACACTTCTTTGTTCTGGCTGGAGTTTCAAAAAGGGATATAAAGAGTTTTCAAGTTACAGGAAAATTAAAATGCCCCTTAGAAGATTAAACTTTTAAAAAATAGTTCACAGTAATAACTTCCCTGTTAAAGATCTCTCTTCAAGTGGTAACTGTATTAAAGAAGGTGCTTTTAATGCACTCAGTAGATAAGCAATCATAATAAGATCTTTGGGAGAGAAAGGTCTTATTTTATTGGCATACAGTTGGGTATTAGAATTAGGAATCTGATTCATACTGCTAACCAATTAAGCAAATATGTTTTCCTTCCTGCAGTGAGGCCATTTGGCACTCATACCATTGTCAAAGACATAAAGCTAAAAGAAGATATTAATGAAAAAGGGAAATGTACTTTTCTCAATTTAGTTTCAGGCAAATTAAACCTAAAAGTGCTTTGAATGTTGGTTCAGCAGTCTCCAAGCCAAGGAGAATAGAAAGGGTCGGATGTTTGTGAAATTGCTTAAGACCAGGGGCTTCACTTACGTAATTCAATCTAATCAAACTCTTTAATAATGCAACACCTCTTATTTGTGCCATACTGATAAGAGATATTAAATCCCCAAATTAAATAACGGTGCTGAAGGCTGCAGCTACCTTCAGTGAACACAAAGACCAAGCCTGTAATTGACAAGGCCTCAAAGAAGATGGGCAAAGTAGAATCTTAAATGAAGAAATCAGAAAAATGAAATAAAATATACTAATTTCCAAATAGACGTTTTTTCTTTAAGTGCGAAAAATAAATCTCACACTGAATATCTTTTTTTCCCAACAGAGCAAGACACTAAAGTCAGATCTAAGTTAAGAATATGTAAGACATCTTACCCCAGTAAGACCAGCGGGGCCAGGGGGGCCAGGGGGACCAGGGGAACCAGGGGGACCAGGAGGGCCAACAGGACCATCAACACCATCTCTGCCTCGGGGACCTGCTGGGCCCTGTTATATAAAAAAAGGGATTTAGAACAGGATTAGAGCAGCCTCGTGGAACCCTGTGCAGCATGTGGAAAGAGACCTAAGAACACACATTCTGAGGTCAGTTTGTTAGACTTGCTTATGTGAAAGGGTAGAAACATAAGATGCTATGTCTGTCACTGATTGATATGCACCTGTGACACAAACTTCATTTAGGAGGGCATTTCAGGCCTGATGTGTAAAGATAACAAATGGCAGCTAGGCCAGTGTAGACCCTGAGTATTAATTCACAATGGAGCTGATTCTGTGAACTGCACATGTTTCATGTGGTAGAAAAGGCCACTATGTACATGGAAACTGGTTTCTGACTTTTGTAAAGGTATCCAATTGCTTTGGTAGTGATACCTGAAGAGTAGGTTAACTGGTTAGATCGTTTTATCACAGAGATGGGAACATTGCTTTAACACTATCCGTGTTGCTAGGATAACTAACGGATGCAATCATACAACTGATACATTGAGTAGAATACATGTAAGTCCACGTATCATGACAGATACATGATGCAGTAATTTATTATCTAATCATGCAAAAACATGGTTTAGCGACATCTATCAACGAAATGTTTCAAGGATGTAGCAAACAGACTAGCAGCCTGGCGTATGCATGTCTGAATGAAGATAGGGAAACGTGTCACTGCTTCACAATTATTTCCAACCTATCCGGAGATTTTCTCTTTTCAAAAGAAGCAAAACATGTTACAAAGAGGATTCTGTGGGAGAGGATATATTCCCATTACACCTGCATTGGGTAGGCCGAACTAAACAAATAAAGATAGACCCTGCAAAGACTGTGGTGCCTGCAATAGTGTTTCCTTTTATGAAGAAGTAATCTGGACTGAAAGGGGATATTGATTATATATAATAATGTTCATTTACTTCCTCTGCAGGACATTATCTACTTAAAAGGTGCTATAATTATCTGAATACAAAATAATTGTACACATTGTCAGTCTTCTGTAGCTTCTAATATGTCGTTATTCGAATATGGGCCATGAAAGGTTTGAAAATCACATACCCTTTGTCCACGTGGTCCTCTGTCTCCAGTGGGGCCCTAACGGAAGACAAAAATGGCAAAGGGCCACAATGGCTAAGTAATTGATGCTGAACAAGCAAACCAATTTTGAAAATAATTAGTTGTTAAGACTGATCTGACTAAAATATTATTAAACAGCAGCTAGAAGACCTGGAACACAACAATAGATGACAGAGAATTGGTTTTGTTGAAATTATACGTAATTTTCTCAAGCTGGAGGACTAGAGGATGCTATAATTCGTAGTGGTCAAACTAATATTATTCATTGTACTTTTAATAAGATGATAGCTATAGATAAAATCCACTTATTATACCTTCACAGCTCATTTATAGAGTCATCCTTTAAAATAAACTTTGATTTACTATCTATAATTAATATAATATGCATCCCCTTATAAGAATATAAACAAATATTTAGAGAGTCTTTTAGTATGTAAATCATTAATTTATATAATATAAATGCAATTAGAGATACTTCTGGAAGATAATAAAACTTTGCTATATCAAACATTAATAGTACTCTGTTTTATGGTTTGGTGAATACATATTCACATGGGTAAAACCTTGACAAAGTATTTTCTTTCTGTAGTTAATTTTAAATTTTGTCAAACTGAAATTATTCTGGTAATTTCAGATATCTATGGAGAAACATAGCCTCTTACCTTTAGTACAGATTCCTAGAAAAGAAAAGATAAATGATTATTATAAGAATTATATACACATCTATATATTAAAATGGCTTTATTTTGATATTATGCACAAATATATCTATAGATGTAACTGCATTGTTCTTTTCCTATTATCTTAATCTAATATTTTGAAATAAAATGTAAAATTTTACCAATCAGCAAAATGTTATCTACAAACCAAGTGTATATACTTATCTGTAACTATGTTGCAATTTCAATCCGTGAGCTAAGAATTTATTCATAATTTGTTGCAAATGAATCCTAGGAAATTACAAAAATCTCTCAAGCTCAGTGCACTCTTGTGCTTTGGAGTAGCTGTTGCTAAAACCCAAACTTCAACGGACCCGTTTACTCTCTCTTCCCTATGGGTGTTTTATGAGACCAGCCTCACTCAGCACCACCCACTTCAAAAAATGGGGTGGGTACTTTCAGTGGAAGCCAGAAAGCTTGGACTACTACTATATCCCTTCACAATTTCCTTGGGAAGGCAAATTGGCTAACTTCCCTCTCCAGAAATGACACAGTTGTGATCAAGGCAAAATGCAAACATCTTATTTCTTCTAAAAGTAATTTTACTCACCGCTTGCAAAGCTGTTGAGGAAAGAAGAGAATAGGAAACAGTTATTGGTATCATTTCATCAATTGGCATCATTCCATAGATCAAAAACAAATTAACAAATGATATTCAGGTCTATATAGTTGATTTACCCAATTAAAAGACTCCTTCTGTTTCTCCTTCAGAATATCCTGATAACTTCCAACTTATTCAGGTAAGAAAAAAACATAATGGGGATCAGCAGTTTTGATATGTGAATACATGTTTTAATTAAATAATTAATTATTTACTATTACTGTCTGGAGGATATCTCGAGTGCTCAGCAGTTATGGAGGAAGTGGTATAGATGAATCGCTGTCTCACCAACTGATGGCAAGGAAATAATGCATAAGAATCTGAGAAAGCTTAGGAGAGCCTGCACCCTAAAGCAGAGCTTGTTTTTCATAAAACATCGAAGTGACTTAGCCCTTTCCCCTCAAAGGTCTAATTTACATACATGAGAGCAAATTGATTCAGAAGTCTGATTTTTTTTCTATAAATAGTTCACTTAAATTAGGTAAGGTCATTTGACTAACAAGCATCCCATTTGTTCCCTAAGAAGGGTTGCTTTATATAAAGAGAAAACCGTGGATTAAAATCTTGAAAAATAATGAGAAAAATAAATACCCACTTCTTTGCCCTAAGACTTTACCTAAGACGTTACCCTAAGACTTTAAAGACTGAGTTTCCTTCCTGCAGTATAATAATAATTATAGGATAATGTGGTATATAATTGCGGTCAGATTTGCTCCAGGATGATTCACCCCTAAAAATTGCTTGGATTTGGTGGTCATGAAGTGTGTCATTTGGAATGAGAACATCTGTTGCAGTGGTCACCACTCAGAATAGTGGGCCACATCCTGCCTTCACATTTAAGGGCAATTGATGAGAATCACTGTTAAATTAGATAAATGGTATGTTTAGTTTATTGTGTCCATTGGAGGAAGAACAATTGGACTGAATTAAGAGAAGCCTGTAAGCTGTACAGGCTTTGGAAACTTGCCTTTTAGTTACTCAGTTTGTGAGCCATTTTGAACAATGTGTGTTGGATAACCTTTATTCTACACAGTGGTTGGATGTTGAATAGAATGTATGTTGACCTTCAAATCTCTGCTACCCTAGGTCTACTATATTTTTCTGTGGGGGTCCATTCTTCTACTCTGATATCATATAAAGTTAACTTGTAATATTAATTTGTACAATGCAATTACTTCTTAATATCCTCGGGGTGTATATAAATGTGGATGAAGGGAGCATATAAACATCAGAAATTAGGCTGTGGTAGACATGGGGCATAGAGCTGGGGATAACTTTTGAAGGACTAGGTGTGGCCACGCCCTCCCAAACCATCATCAAGCCAACATCTTTGTCTAGTTAAATTAGGCAGCCATTTTCAAGATGAAACCCGATTGATTTTCTTCATTCTTTCATCAGGAAAGTCTAGTCATACAACTTAGAAAATGGAAAATGGCCTTGAAGTTGGCACGTTTAGTTTCTACCCCACATTTTAAAAAAAGGCCCAATTGATTCACCTGAAGCCACATGGTAAATGAGTAAGAGACTCATGGGCAGACTTCCATGCTCTCGAATCCCGGGACAAGGTTGATCTCACATCTGTTGTTATCGTGTCTGATTACAGGTGGGAACATGTTGAAGTGTAACTGAACAGAGCTTATTTTAATTAAAAGTTACCGTTTCCATAACCAGGTAGTGGATTGGGACACTGCTCTAACTACTCAGAATATAAAAGCACAGGCCGAAACAGCCCGCTTCTCAAAATACTGGGTTATTCACATATGGCCCAGAAATGTAAATCAATCTATGGACCTGAGAAGTCTAACTGGAATTCCATAAGCTTAAGGCCTGGTCCCTGTTCTTGCACTTTACCCCCTCCAGGGGGCGTATTTTCATCATTATCTTCATCAACGTCATCCAGACCAACTCTGCCGCCCACAAGAAAATGGAGTCCGGTGAGTTTTGTATTGTTCTATTAAAGGGTTTTTTAAACTAGGCCTCAAGTTTCACAAGGTGATCACGAGCATGATTCTGGGGATTGAAGAGTGGAACCCTCTGAGTCGTTCATTCTGTCAGTCGGGTTTGTATCTTGAGGCCACATTCTTTGCCTCCTTGTGAGCTTCACCAACCTGGGGATCCAGGCTAACAGTCTAGTTTTAAGGGAAAACTTGCCCAACTCTTGGCAACAGTCAAGCCTTCCATAGTTCCATTCTTTTAAAGTATTTTCCTTGTATCTCATGAACCCGAGTGTCTTCCCCACAGAGAAGAGGGCGACCTCATAAGCTGTATGTGGAATGAAGGGTGAAACTTCCCTCTATTGAGATCAGGGTGCCCACCTATCCAGCCTCTCTCCTTCAGTTCCCCCAAACAAGCAGAAGGCACTTACATTGGCATGTTGCTAGGCACGAAATTACTGCAAGCAGCAACAGAGTCCGCGTATCCACAAAGCTGAGCATGTCTACCACTTAGACATGCAGACTCCTTGTGTCGCAGAGCCCCTGGGTCACCAGCGGAGGTATCACCTGGCGGGCGCAGGCATGCAATCGTGACCGTTCCCTCCAACTTAGTCGAAACCTCCCGCTGCCGTGGTGCTAAAATAATAAAGCCCAGACCTGCCCTATTTATATGGGAAAAGTTTCCCCAGCCGGAGGGTGCCTCCAAAAACGTCTCCACCAATGGGAAGGCTGGGGCCAGGGGCCCGGGCCTCAGTGCTGGGAGGAGACTGCGGGGGCGCAGGGGAGGGAGCCGAGGAGGGAGGGACGTGGCTACAGGGCTTCTTAAATTGGTTCCATTCTTTTTGAGGACGTGGACACTTTTGAGGCTTTTGAGGGGAAACTCTGACTCCCTGTCTGCATACCTCCGCCCTCCCCAGTCACCCGCCCTCTCTCGCCTTTGCCAAGTTTGGAACCACTTTAGGATACCTACGTGGGCACTTTACAGATCTCCGGGGGCAGCGGGGCAGGTGTTGAGGGACCTGGAGGGCAAAGATGAAAAGGCAGGAGCTGTCCAGTCCTGCTTCACTATGTGACCTGCGGGCCATCTGCAGGCTGGAGGGGGCTGGGTGGCGAGAAGTGGAGGGTGACAGCGTGGCGAGCTCTAGAGCTGCCCTCCCGGGTCGGCTCCACCCTGCCCCCCTAATTTCTCCAGCTTTGGGGCCTGTGTGCTCATGTTCATATTCATTCTCTCTCTCTCTCTCTCTCTCTCTCTCTCTCTCTCTCTCTCTCTCTCTCTCTCTCTCTCTCTCTCTCTCTCTCTCTCTCTCTCTCAGTAGGCACCAAGGAATAAACTTTGCACAGACCCCGGCAGCATTACCAGCCAGACCCAGACGCTGGACCAGATAACAGATCTGTGAACACTCAGCCTCCTTGCCCTCACACTCCCATCATCCTGCTTACAAGAAAATGTGGGAATGATTGCTAAAACTTTTTATTTGGCACCAAGGGCATACACAACCTCTTCTTTAACATCCCAAGCTGCCCCCTCCAGAACATATGCAACCTCTCCCCACACTCCCCTACCCCACACCTTGGGATGAGATTTTGACTCTGAAGCATTGAAGTAGGAGATGTTGGCAGTCCAGGATGATGACTGAGACATACTGAGTGCTTCTTCCCAAAGCGTCTTGGAATGTCTCCCAAGTTCCCAGGGGGCCCAGATTCCTTTTGGTCTGCCAAGCATCCATCATGAGGCTGCAGAGACCTATTCAGGGTCTCATTCTGTCCCCAAAGTCACAGCAAACAGCATCTTTAGGCCAATTTTATGTTCATGAAGCAGGAATGGGTGAACTCCTCGGGAATCTTCTCCTGTCTTCCTCCTCCCCCTTTCTCCCCCTTTCTGCTTCCTAGTGAGGAAGAATCTCTGTCTAAGTAGGTTAGTTCTATCAGCAGCCGCTATAAGCAAAAGGAACTGGATATTGCTAACTGGCTTCTCTTTCTAAATTAAAAAAAAAATGCTAGAAGTAGAGGAGAATAAACATTTTAATAGAGTTATTAAAAACATTGATTTGAGAGACAAGTTAGGAGGCATTTTTAAAATTTAATTTAATTAATTAATTTTTTTACTTATTCACTTTAAATCTCACTCACTGCCCCTTCCTGGTCACTCCCTCCCACAATCCTTCCCCCTCCTTCTCCCTTCTCCTTGGAACAGTGCTACCCCCCCTTGGTATTCCCCTCGCCCTGGCAGTTCAAGTCTCTGCAAGGCTAGATGAGGAAGCATTTTTTTGTTGTTGTTGAAATAATGTGGAGGGAAAGGTTTTTGAAAAAAGTATTGAGCAAAGAAAAAAATTTGAAGACTACACATCTGATTCATTCATTCATTCCTTCCTTCCTTCCTTCCTTTCTTCCTTCCTTCCTTCCTTCCTTTCTTTCTTTCTTTCTTTCTTTCTTTCTTTCTTTCTTTCTTTCTTTCTTTCTTTCTTCCTTTTTTACATTAATCAGAAGCACAAGTTATCATTTCTGCTTGCCTTTAGAGACTGTCATTTGTGTCTTTGTTTTAGGTTGCTGAAAGTCAGGTATTAATTCTGAACAAAAGACTCGGGTAGGTAAGAAGTTAGGTTTATGAAAGACCCCCGCCCCCCCAATGTCCTTCAGGGCAGTTATTGGGTAACTCTCCTTGGGGACAACATAGCCAAATCACTTGCTTTGCAATAGCTACTCAATAGCTATTTGCTCTGTGGCTTTCTGTGATTGTCAAAATAGTCTCAAGTCTAAAACAGCCTTTGAAAATGGGATACTTTTCTTTTTAGAAAAAATAAAGTAAAAGAAAGAGAGACAAATCTACTTGGTTGACTTTTAAGAATTAAAGAAACCAAGTTTCAAACACAAGTACATAAACCCCTCCGCCCTAGGCTGAAGAGTGAACTGATAACTTGTAAAGCATTCCAGGAAACTGATGCAAATACCAAATGCTGCAGGGCTCCCTCCCTGCTGATGTGGCAGGGTTTGCAGCCGGCAGAGTCAGCACTTGGTGGAAAGCCCTAGACAGAACAGTGAGGGCAAGGAAAGAACCCTCTCTCTCCCTCTCTCCCTCTCTCTGTCTCCTCCCTCTCTCTGCCTGCCTCTGTCTCTGTCTCTTCTGTGTCTGTCTTGTCTCCTCTCTCTCTCTCCCTCTCTTCTCACTCCTCCTTCTGTTTGTCTCTTTTGTCTCTCTCTCTGTCTCTTTCTGTGTCTCTGTGTCCTCTTTCTCACTCCCTCTCTTCTCACCCCTCCCTCTGCATCTTTCTTTCTTTCTTTCTTTCTTTCTTTCTTTCTTTCTTTCTTTCTTTCTTTCTTTCTTTCTTTCTTTCTTTCTTTCTTTCTATGTGTCTGTCTGTTTCTTCTCTGTCTCATCTCTCTCTTCTCTCTCTCTGTTCTTACCTCTCTCCTCTGTCTGTCTCTCTGTCTCTCTGACTCTTTGTCTCGGTCTGTATCACTGTCCCCTCATGTGTGTGTGTGTGTGTGTGTGTGTGTGTGTGTGTGTGTGAGAGAGAGAGAGAGAGAGAGAGAGAGAGAGAGAGAGAGAGAGAGAGAGAGAGAAAGAGAGTGGAATATAGCCATTTATGGATAATTTGGACAGTCTTTTTGTCACCCACTGGGGACAAGCACTCTCTAACATCTCTCTAACATTCTCGAATACTTGCTTCTAGATATTGGCTAAATATTTTATGTGATAAAATAACACATTTTTAGTTAGTTGTTTGTTGTTGTCATTGAGGATTGGAGGCGGAGCTGAGGGACTGTGAGGACAGAAACAAAACATGAGCTGAGCTGACTGTGCTGGTCCAGCTGTGATATAAGAAAAGAGAGGGAAAGGGGACAAACACGAACGGGGAAAAGGAGCACGGGATGATCAAAGCCTTCTATGACTTTGCTGCTAGACAGTCGTTCATATCCTGCACCATTTTCAGAGGAGAGAGAAGAAGATCTCCTGAGCTTTTAGCAACTGGCGGAAGCTGGGCAGTTTTGATGGCTGCCTTCTTTCTGCTATTATACTTCTTTGGAAGGCCTGGAGATTCCTGGTGCATATCATGGACATTCGGTTTTCCGTGGATATCTAAGTAGAACTGGAGCCATGTTCGCTCAAGCACTGTCTAGGATTGTGCTAGGTGCTGTACGTGGAAGCATTAGGAGTGGATGACAAAGCACTGCCCTCTGGGGGCTTATAGTCTGCTGGGGGGGGGGACAAGAGTGCAGTGAATTGTTCTGAGTTTCGGGGAGTTCTAGATATAGATGACAGAATCAGGTCATCTTCTCTGGCACTGCAACATCTTACTCAAGCCTCCATATAAAGACTTTGTAAGGACGACAGAGAATCAGTATGGTAGTTAACTCCTGTAATCTTACCTCTTAGAAGGCTTAGGCAGGAGGATCTCAAGTTCAAGGCAAGCCTGGGATTTAAAGCAAGACTGTACTTAAAAATAACACCAATGAAAAAGCACAAAACAAAACAACAATAAAAAAGCTCACAGAAGCTTAGAAATATTGTCAGTCTTAGACACTTTGACTAAGTTGTGAAGGCAAAAGGTGCAACAAGGAGAAGGAGTTAGAACTAAAAATTGGTAGGTTTAACAGAGACCATATTAGAACAGAACTTTAAGCTGTAAGTTGGTGGTCATGTTTTTCTAAGCCTTGGGAGGGCGTATGGATGGATGATTTGGAGTGGAGAAAGTGTGCTATCAAAGGATATTTTAAAAACAAGGGCTTTGGCCACATGCTGGAAGAATGATTTGGAGAGCCCAGCAGAGATGCGAACCCAGTGAGGAGTAATTCAAAGGGAATTGGAGAAGCCTGGTGTCCGGTAGCGCTGTTAGAATTGAGAGCAGATATTGAGCTGCAGGAATACTTCAGAGGTGGAAGGAAACTGCTCTGATGTTTGATTGTGGAAACTGAGAAGGAGGAAAGTGCCAGGAGCAGCTTCGGTTTCTGGCTTTTACAAGTGGCCAAAGCCAGAGTCCATTTAATGGGGTACATTTGAGAGGAGGAGGGTGAGCACAAAGAAGACAGTGAGTTCATATACAGACTCAGCCAGCAAATAGATAGCTCTCATAGACAACACCTATGTCTGAAGTACACACTTCATGTTGGTCTTGATAGGTAAAGGAGCCCACTTCATCCCTGTAGGTCGTTGCACTTGTGTATTGGAATAGGAGAATAATAGAAAAAACTCAACTAAAACAATCCATCAAACAAACAAACAAACAAACAAACAAACAAAAATTGCTAATGAGCTCCAGCATCTAAGGAAAGGAGAGAAGAGGGCACCGGTTTGGAGAGGATAGGAGCAGAAGTTTTATGGCACTGAAAAGTTTCATATTTGTCTGAGAGGCCAAATCAAGATTAAGAAAGTATATCTTGCAGGCTATTGGTGAGGGAGCTTTTCTGGAATGGAATCTAGGATGGATAAAGTGAACGAGAGGGGAGCCAATAACCATGTGCTACAGAATTTTAGTCACACCAATGGCTGGAAGGAGCCAGGTGTAGCTTAAGGAACTAAGGTGTGGTTAAATGAATTACTCTGCAAGGGGATTATTCTCACATAGAGTAAGATCGTCTGGAGTAGCTGTGTAATTCTGATGCTAAGCCCCACTTTAAAGTCTTCCAGGGGAGACTTAGGCTTCCACACATAATCTCATTTGCTTTCTGGAATAGACGCAAGGGACATTTAAGTGCATATGGATTTTTTTTTTACAAGTTGGTACTGAATGAATAATCAAGTGTTCCTCAGGAAATCTCTTCCAAATGAGTAGACAGGAAATTTATCTCACCTCTTATAAATTCCGGTTTCATCTGCAGTGCCCCATTTTTCAAGCTTAGAAATATGGAGTAGACACTCCTCCTTTATTTACGCCGACGTCAGAGTCAGAGTGTGCTTGTGTACTGATGGTGTGGAGATAGTTGTCTTGCAGTATCTTGTTATTGACTTTATTCGGCCCCATAACTCAGGGGGATGTACTGGGACTCACAAATTTCAGCTTTCAATTAAGCCCACCTCTTTTTTGAGAAGATACTGATTGCTTTTCTTCAGCCAGTTCCTCAGCCATTCTTCAATTGGAGAGTCCCAGAAGGCTGATGCATTCTGGATGCCCTCTCTGACTTATAAGAACTTTGGTTGGCTTGATTTCCAGACTCTTAATTTTAAAGTTCTTTTCAAGTGGCTGGGCAGAAATGAGACTTTCATTGCAGTTGCAAGAAAGAGTTTAGATGTTAATAATTGATTGATTTAGGCATGAAGTTAAGTAAAGATATATATTCTGGGGTTACTACTTTACATATAGAAAAATAATTATAAAGTTTTAATTTTATGTGCTATCACACATTTCACATTCATATAATCACATTTTATTGAAAATAACTAGCAAATTGAATTAATGATAGTACCAATAAACTTGTTAAAATCTAAAAATTCCAATTTATTAATGGACAACAGCACACTACCTATTATATTGTATGCTAAGTACTATACTGTGGCAAATTTTAAGTTATCTCAAATCATTAACAATCATTGTCTAAATCTTGGTGTAGCATGTTTTGTTATTTATAATTTAAGAAAGAAAAATACTCTGTCTCAGAGGGGTGAGGGGAACTTCCCTAAGACTTCCTTGATATGCCACCATGGGCCAACTCCCTAGAACTCTACATATTTCTAAGATTCCTTATTCCTCTAGTATTTAATACCTACTATTTACCACAAGCTTGATTGATTGATTAATAAATTAATAATAAATTGTTTCTTGATTGGCTTCATTTGTTGCACAAAAATTGCCCATTTAATCCATACACTTACTCTCAGATCTAGCAAAGTGCCTACTAAGTTAAAGATACTCAATTAACACTTACCCAATAATGAAAATGACTTGGCACCACACAACTGGAGAAGAAAGAGTCAAATCTAAAGACTAGCTGTTTCGTGTCAGTGATTTTGTTTTTTAAAACAATTATTGGCAGAGGGCCAGTGAAGCTAGTCCACGGAGAAGTAGAATCTAGCTATTTCCTAATATGTTATAGACTTTTTATTTGTTAAGACAAATGTCTGAGGAACAGATGCATGAAGGGCTGAAGGATAACTCAAACATCTTCCAAATCTTTGGAGGTACAGTATACAAAGTCAAGATTTACCTCTGCCATATTTCTAACAAGGGTCTCTAATGTGGCAGTCATTTGATAAATGTCACTCAATAATAACTGATACATCTTATAATGAGGAATCGGGAGAGGAATGGGACTCGCCAGTTCATGGTAGATCTGTTGACCAGATGGCTGATCTCTTACTGTAGTCTCTGGTTTTTTCCTTTAAACTAAAGCGACACTGAACATTTACAAAGGACGTTTTGAAATGTTTAACCTTTGCAGCAACTTGAATGCCTATTCCTTTATAAAGAGAAAAAGGAGTCCTGTGAAAGACAGAGCCTTTCTCTGCTGTTGCAATCCTTTAAGTGTGGTCCCTGGAACCCGTGTTACTGGCATCATCTTGGAATTTGTTAAAGAACATGAATTTTCATGTCCCCTGTCAGACCCAGCAAATTAGGAATTCTGGGTCATCAATAATCTATGCTTTTACAAATCCAGCAGGTGATTATGATCAGGCTCCATGTTGAAAACTGCTGGTATTGAAGAACGGCTTTACAGTTAAACTTGGATTGAGACAAATCACTCCGATAGCATCATGAAGAGTAGACCGGAGCAGTACAAGAGAAACATGGGGGAGCCAGTCAAGAGGGCAATTCTTTTTCTCTGCTCCTATTAACTCCTCAAATCACCCTCACATCTAGTTGTATTCACTTTGAGTTTATACACTGACTTGCTGCTGTTTTAAAAATGTTTTATTTTGTTTCGAAAATTAAAAAAATTAGATATTTGATTTTTGAAAATTATTTGAAATAATTTTGAAAAATATTAGATTTTTGAAAATCTAATGATATGGATGTGACAAATAGAAGGTATATAGCAGGAATGTGCTTAGTATGCCTGGGGTCCTTCACTTCCCAGCATGCCCTGCATTGTATGCAATAATGACATATGATGTTTAAAATATGCTTTAATATATGTGTTTACTATGAAATGACCAATCCAGAGTAGTTAACATAAACATCTAAGAGGAATGAGAAGACAACTCAGTCCATACAATGTTTGCCTTGCAAAAATGATGGAGCTTGATCTCCCAGAACTCATACACAAAATCTGGAGAATGGTGGCACATGTTTGTGATCCCTGTGCTTGAGTGGGGAGGCAGGCATATCCCCGAGGGTCACCGGCCAGCCAGTCTAATCTACTTGGGTCATTAAAAGATCCTGTATCCAAAATAAAAAGTTGTTTGGTGGGCTAGAGAGATGGCTCAGAGGTTAAGAGCATTGACTGCTCTTCCAGAGGTCGTGAGTTCAATTCCCAGCAACCACATGGTAGCTCATAACCATCTGTAATTGGATCTGATGACCTCTTCTGGTGTGTCAGCAACAGTGTACTCCTATAAATAAAATGAATAAATTAAAAAATGTTGTTTGATAGCTAAGAATGACACCATCCTGCTCTGACAGACACACACATTAGTATGTATATACTCACATATAAAACATTTCAGATCTTCTCCTTTAGTTATGCTGAAATATAGAACATGCTATTAAAAGAACATAAACTTGTAACTGCAGCTGCCATGATCATCCCTCTTAGCTACACTTCCTGCTCTTGGGGGACAATGTTTTCCCTTTGCCCCAAGCCTTTTCCACTTGATTCATTCTTGATTCTCTTTGGTTATATGACAATAAGCTGAATATCTGGGAAGTCTATTCATTGTCCCTTGCTGGCCAGTATTGATAATGTGAAAAGAGAACAATTTTAGTAAATTTTTCTTGATTCCAAGCCTGTTTGGAATCATTTGGTTAGCAAGGTTTACATGGGAAAATAAGTGCCTAAGGATGTACTTTCTCCCTTCGAGCTGGTTGAGTGATTGGAGGGACAACTGCAGCTGGTGCTACTGAGTCTGGCGACAACCCCATCAACTTCCCTTACCTTTTGACTTATCCCTGGCACAGTCTATCACATTACAGTGCACTGCAGACCTGGGTGTCATCCCTCCTTATTAAGTAGATAAGTTAAGGTAGGGAAGACTCCTGGTTAATGCCAAACTCATTATCTACTCTACAAGATGCCCTCAGGAGCCCTAGAGATACGTCACAGACACATATATGCCTTTATTCTGTTGTTTCTATGACCTGTGTCAAGACTTGAATAAAACCAGAACTTTAAAAAGGTAGTGGTGGGATTTTCCTTCCAAAATTGTGGAAGACGCAAAGCTAAAATAGTCACCAAAGTTGTTACTTGTGCTTGTGAGTCCTTGGTGTGGCCATTTATGTGCATCTAAGAGACATTCCTGCCCAGACAGTAAGCAGGCTGAGTTCTTGTATAGACGGCCTTAGAAAGCTCAAAGGTCCATCATTTTTAGTGTTGATTGCATTGACCTTGTTCTTTTGTCTGAGTCAAATGATGCACCCAGTCTCTACAACTCACCTTCCAATTTGTCTGCTTACTGTGTGTGTGTACGTGTCATATAAACACATACACATGCATATACACACATAGACACACAGAGACACATATACATGATGTGCCTAGCTTCCTATGACTGATAAAAACCAGTAGATTCATTCATTCATTTGTCCATTCAGTGTTACTCTAGTCCCTTCAAGACAGTATGAGATACTGGGCCCCAAGACGTGCTTGTGGCAGCTCTGCCATCCTTGTCCTTTCCTGCTGCCCCAGAAGGTGGGATTTCCTAAGCTTCAGAGGCACTGTTGCATGTTCATGCCTCTGGCTATGGTGGATTTGCCTGCCTGGGTCACTGACAGCACTTCCCCAGGGCTCTCTGTTCAGTTCCACCTACAGGCCCCTTGCAGGGCCCTCTCCAAAGACAGTCCTGGCATCTTGTCTCTTTGTGTTGCCTGCTTCTAACTTCAGCTGCTAGCTGCAGCTGTTTGTTTCTGTTGTGCCTGATCCCGGTCTCCATGGTCTCTCAGAATCTCCATCTAAGATAAGTTTCGGTGCCTCCCCTCCCCGCCCCCCATCTTGTTTGAACCGTATGGTCAACAAACAACTGTGGAGGTCTTATTGTGTGGCAGGTGTGAGTGTTTGTAGTCAGAGAGACAAGATAGGATTTCCAATCTCAGGAGAATGTCGCTTGCACAGGAGATTTTTTTTCCAGTTGTGAGGATAAGAAAATTTCTTTCTGCAGCTTGAGATACTTAAGATTTTAGGAGGCAAATAAAGTTAGGAGGGGATTAAATGCAAACCCTTATAATTCTTTCTTGCAACAGGATGCTCAAGACAGCACACTAAAAAGCATCACTGACTTCCTTCACGTCTTCAGTTACCAACGATGGTTGTGGGGCATGTAATTGCCATTCCATTTCTCACCCAGTACAGATCTCTCTGGGTCTTTCCTCCCTGCCATTTAAAGGAAATGCCCATACACCTGCTAAGTGTCGCTGAAGACTATATTCATGTGAAGACATCTTACCAGTATCTAGTCTCCCAACCTCAGAAATGTGCAATGTCTTTCTGATTTCATTTGTTGATTCCTGCCTACTCGCTCCCATAGATAGCTCCCCAAAGCTCATGCCATCAGGCCCTTCTCACAAAAATAGCATTTTTCTCCTTCCTCACAGCTGTGGTGTGCCATTTTAAGGTCCTGGTTACGTTTCCTTCGATTCCCTTAGTTCCTAAAGCCTAGAGGCAAAACCCCTCAGTTACTGTCATGCCTTCTGCTTTACTCTATGTGTTTATTCCCAACACCCAATTTCCTCTTTTCTCTAATTATCCCTAACAGGAGTGCCTCATAATTCTTATATACAGGAGTGACATTTCTCCTGGCTGGGAGAAAGCATACAGAACTCCATTTGCATTTCCTGAAATCCCTTGTTCCCTAAAGTTTAAAGTGAAGCTAATTCACTAATGGGGACAGATTGGTTTACCTAACTGAGAAAATGATGCAATCCTCTTTTAAAGCAAAGATATTTTGTGTTTGTGCAGGGAGCAATGTGTTCGAAAGGCCTAAAGGAATTCATAAGGAGGGAGAAAGAGTCATAGGAACTGGCTCTGCTTGTGGAAGTCGAGGAAGCTTCTAGGAGGAGGAAATAGCAGAAGTGAGCCTTGAAAGACTTCAAAAGGTGGAAGGTATCCATTTCTAGGGATTTCTTCCATGCCATGCCCATTGAAGGAGACGGCATTTATCATAAGGCACACTTAAATAACCATCGCTGTAATAGTTTCCCACTAGAACAGTGGCTCTCAGCTTAAGGTAACTTTGTTCCACCCATGGGAAGCTTTGGGCAATATCTGGAGACATTTTTTGATGGTCATTACTAGGAGTAGGAGTGTGTGCAACTGGCATCTAGGGGAAAAGCCAGGACATTGTTTGACATCCTTCAGGTCACAGGGAATAGATCCCACACTAAGAGTTTTCTACATCTGTGCCAGCATTGACACCGCTGAGTAAGGTTGGGACCTTCCTTGCCTGTTTCATTCCCCACCAAGTCTGTGGGCTCTAGCATATTTGGTATCATCATTGACATTCAGGTGACATTTATTGAGAGATCAGAGACAATAGATATTTAAAGTTAGTAGTTGAGGCCTAATTAAAGGGTATTTAGAAAATTAGGTAGTTAATAAGAAAGAGAAAAACAAGGAATGGCATCTTGTCTTATATTCAGGAACTCTCCTTTAATGTATAGTCCCTGGAAGACCACCAGAGGATTTTGTGCCGACACTATTACTACCTGACATATGCTTTAGTAAGCAACAAGGCGGCAGCAGGAAGAGCTCACTGCTCTTTACTTAGTACTATAGCCTGATCTCCCACTAGAACAATGGCTCTCAGCTTAAGGTAATTTGTTCGTTGTGAAGTATTAGTAAGGAACTGGGCATTTATGTAGTAAGGAGCTATAATCCTACAGGGAGATAGTCTAGTTAGTTTTGTTATATTGTGATCAAAACAGAACAAAACAACCACCACCAACAACAACCATCTCAAAAACTCCAACCACAAGCAACTTTGGGAGGAAAGGGTGTATTTGGCTTACACGTCCAGGTCAATTTATCAAGGAGGGTAGTCAAAACAAGAAGCGGGTACCGTGGAGGAAGTTGGCTGCATGAGTTGCTTTCTGGCTCACTTTCTTATATGGCACTTAACCACCTCCTTAGAGATGGTGCTGCCTACAGCAAACTGGCTTCCACTACATCAGTTAACAATATATACCAACCTGATAAATTCAGTTTTTCAGGTGAGATTCCATTTTCAGATAATGTATGCTGTGGTAAGTTGACAGCTAAGGCTAACCAGGACAGCAGAGGTGGTGAGGATCTAGCCTAAAGCTCAACAGTGGAGGCAGAGCAAAGAGAACTCATGGGACACAGACAGGGTGTTAGAATTGAGAGGACCTCGTGGTCAGTTGAAGATGGCATACATGATGAAGTTTTTGACTTGGGTGTGGGTGTTATCACATAGGATGAAAAAGATAGGAAGGAAATCAGGGTTTGAATGTTTTTGTGAGTTTGTCTTTGAGCCTTTGTCAAAGCATTAATTTAGATCCTCACAATCAATAGATAGATTTGATTAATCAATAACCTAAGCTTTGAGGATATCAACATAAATAGTCCTAATTTTTACAATGTTGCCATGTTCATAGTCTAGTCACAGTTGACAAAGTTGGACACAGCTCCTGTGTGTTGACAGATGCCTGGATAAACTGAATGCTGTGCATTCGTAAAAGAGAGCTGTATGGAGACACCGGAGAGAATGAAGTAAATGCATGCCGGACAACGGACCAAACGTCTGAAAATGTGCCAGGTGATGAAAATCAGACACAAAAGGTGAGATATTTAATGACACACTTGCATGACATATCCAGAATAGATAAAGCCATAGCGATAGAAACCACTAATGGTGGGCAGCAGCCAAAGATGGAGGACAATAGGGAATGATTGCTTGATAGACATGGGACTGCTTTTGGGGGTGCTAAAAGTGCTCTGGCTCTAGGTGGTGGTTATGGTCCTCCAGCACCATGATTGCACTCGAGGACACTGGATTTTTCACATTAAAGTAGTTACCTATACTTTGAATTAGTTCATCCAACAAAAAGCACTTTGGAGTTTCAATTGAACACACCCTCCTTTATTATTACAGGAAGCACTCATTCTTGGGAGAATACGTAGTGAAAATGTAGCAAATCAAAGGGGACAATGTATAATTTTCTCTGGTAATACACAATGTTCTTCAGACTGAGGAATTGTCTGGATAAAGCCCTAGCAACAATGGAAGTCCATGGCAGGAGCAGAGAGAGAAGCAAGTTAAGGAAGCATTTTCTCTATTTTGTGGTCCTGATTGCTACATTTTGTGTGAGGCACAATGGGGTTATTCCAGAGACATAAGTGGCTCCATCAACGTCACATGACCACTCAAGAGCAGAGGTCTGAATAGGCAGCTTCACCTGGTCTTGGAACTTGAATCTTTCACTTCTATAGCCTCGATCCCCAAGGTATTGGCAGAAAGCAAAGGCAAATGATGACGGTAATAAGTAGAATTACAGAATTCGAAACTTAAAGCTTAAAAATGAATTGTAAAACTTAAGGTATCGCTGAAATTTCCTTTAATGTTTCAGATGCTTTCTAGAAGAATCAAAGAATTCTCAAATATCTAACTTGTTTTCAAAAAATAAGGAATGAGGAGGAGGCTCTGGATATGACTTAGTTGGTAAAGTGTGGAGTACCCTGAGTTCAAATCTCCAGCATCCACATTAAATAAAAAGAAAGAATGGGCAAAAAAGTTATGGAGGGATTAGTACAGAAGGAAGAGTGGTTGCCACAATTCTCCAAAGGAAAATCCCCAGTGCAAAATGATGACGTTTGTACCTTTTAATTTTCTGTTCTTTTCAAGACAGAAATGTTGATTTTTACTTTTATAAACCTTTCAGATATGGAAACAAATACCTAGAAGCACTAAATAATTAGGATAGCTCCACCCCTTAGGGAGAAAATAGATACAAGCCTAATTTACCTAATGAGTGAATCATTTGTTCTCTCCTCTAGCAAGACAGGTACGGGGTCATGGGCACTGGTAGACCTGGAGAGCACACTGATGAGAACTGCCTTCAAGTCGCTGGAGAGTGCGTGGCAGAGAAACAGTGTGTAGATTAGTATTAAAGGTCTCTATGTCAGAAAACAGAAAGGAGATCTAACTTGTCCAGAGGATATTAAGGTCATTCCCCAAGGGATAAGGATAAGCCTTGATAGGCCAAGATCTGCTGGGTTTGCATTCCAGGAAATAAGCAAGAAAATTAAAAAGCACAATAATATGGCACAATCAAGTTATTCCCTCATTCCTCCGTTAACTTCGTTGACTCAGACACTGTGGCAAGCACTGGAAATTTAACCAGAAGGTCCCTGCCCTTATGATCTTATAGTCAATCAATCAATCAAACAAACAAACAAAAAACAACAAAACAAAATAAAAACAAACAAACCAAACTGCCACCAACAACCAAGAAATCCCATATATTAAACAGCTGGTGCAGTAAATTCTAATTAACTGTCTTTCAGAAAGCATGCAGGATGGTATGCGGACATAGAACAAAGGCATGACATACCCCGAGAATTTATAAGGAACTGACAATCTCAGGGGCATCTCAGTCAGCTTACCTGCTAGAACAGTGTACCACACACCTGGTAGCTTCAACAACAGACACGTTCTTTTCTCTGATGTGGGTTCTGATAAGTCTAAGATCATGGTGCTGGCTTGTAGAGCAGGAATGAATGAAGAGAATTAGCTAGCCTCCGGATATGAGAATCAAGACAAAGAATGGATCAGACTTTACTTTTGGGTTTTTGCCTTTTTGAAACAAAGCATACTGGTGAAAGAAGAAGCTATGGGGGCTTGAAGAACAACAATGAGTTATCGCGCCAGGCATAGTCTGTTTGAAATGTCCCCTGTAATCTCCCATGGCTGGAATGGGGGTCATCAATGTTGGTCTTACATACCTAATTTTCTCTGTACGGTCATTATCATTTGGATTTCATACCACTTTCTCAATTTGACATAGACGCATCTTAGCTTTTCAAAAATCTTTCGTAATATTCATAGTCCTTGTTATTTTTCTGAGTCTTTTAATGCATTAATGATTTTCTAGATGACCACATGTGAATCCTCACTTCTCCTTCTTAGCTCCTCCGTCTTAGCTCCTCCTATGTCAATATTAAAGTCATCTTGTGTCGATTTATGAGGTCTCTATTTCACCCTTGTTATGTTGCCACTTCTATTTTTACTAACTAGAGAAGAAAAAAATGATTAAGACCCTATAATGTACCAGCTATTCAAAAGTAATCAGAGTATAGGGATTGACAAAAGGACAAATAAGAAACCAAACTGAGAGACTATGAGGTGCAGTGACTGTCCCAATGAAAGAGCAAACAGTTGGAGTCATGAAAGCCAAGGAAAAGTTTAAAGAGAAGAAAACACCAGCGAAACATTAATGGTGGGTAGGAATGAATCGACAGAGGAGAAAGCAGAGACGGTGGAATGAGCCAGAAGGCCTGCATGGCAAGTAGAGTCTCCACAGTTACCATAGCTATGGTGAGGGTGCAGAAAATAAGGCTCCATCTGAAGCAGATCCATGCCCCAGGATAGGAATGCAGTATACCACCCCAAGAATGACATTCCAACTTGGTAGCTACTGTCGCTGCTTCTGGGATAGCTTTCACGTTTGACAAGTGTTTACTTTACATAGTGTTTAGAATGGTCTTTCAAAGCATGTCCTATACATTATCCACTTAGCCATGACAATGTTCCTTTGGGAAATGCCTGACAATTTTGTCAATAACAACGAGCAGCCAAGTTGATGCCCTGTGTCTTCTAAATCAAATTACCAAGGTCTCATCATTCATCTATCTGCTTTATGCATTTCTGCCAAACTAATTATGTTACAGTTGCCCCCAAACCTTTCATTGGCTCTATATGTTCTACATCAGCAAGAAGAGCATCTTTGCTTGACATTGTAGAGGGTATCTATAACAATTAGAACCCGCAGTGTGTTTAACCTTATTTTCTACTGGTAACAAAATGCTTTGTATTATCTATTGCTGCCAGAGGGATTATCCTACAGTTAAGTGGCTTACAAGAGCAGCTTTCTGATGTGGTTTGGTTTATGGAATTCAAGTAAGTACATCAGTATTCTGCTTTACCTTCACTGGCTGTGCTCAGGTAGGAATTATCTGGCAACTGGTCTGTTATAAAGCATCCAAAATGGCTTGTTCACCTGGCTGACAACTAGCAAAGCTAACTAGAAGGCTAGGCTCAGCCGAATTATTGACTGAAATGCCTGTATCTGGCTCCCAAGACAAAAATGAGATCCCCTATCACTGTCTTCTAGAGAGAAAGGAAAGAAAGAAGTGCAATCCTTACTTCTTATCCTAGACAGCTTTATATTGTCATTCCCACTATGTTTTATGATAAGGTCACATAGAGTGCCAACTGAGACACAAGAAGATAGGTTACAATGCCGTAATTACCTGGAGGCATGTATCATGAAGGAGTGGCTTTTGAATATTAATAAACACACTTGAGTGTATTCAAACAAATTTTCTTTCTTTCTTTTCACAGACCAAGTTTTTCTGTGTGGTCCTGGCTGTCCAGGATCTTGCTCTGTAGAGCAGGTGGGCCTTGAACTTAAAGATCCACCTGTCTCTGCCTGGGATTAAAGGCTTGTATCACCGCTGCCCAGTTCAAACAAATTTTCATTGCATTTACCTGTGCTGCGTCTGGATCTCTACTGGTTTTTATCTTTCCACCAGACTCCATCCTAACCCTCAAAGATTAGTCAAGTTTCTTAGTGAACTGTTCAAATCCTTCAGTGGATTCTGTGGTCTTCAAATCTGTTTTTCTCATTTTGGAGACAATACCACTTTTTATAAAGTCTTGTAATGGGAATAGAAAGATAAAGACTGAGTTGAGGCATTCGTGTGGAATAATTCATAGCTTTGGATGTCGGTTTGGGTGGTGAAGGCCAGCAATATGAGCCAGAGATGACATGACCACTTTGTCTTCAATAGATGAGAGGCTTGAGCTAGCATCTACAGAATGAAGAATCATCAGATGAACAGCGGGGGTTGTGAGGGAAGACTAAGTCCCCTTAGAACACACTACTCTGAAGACGAGGTGGTAAACTGAGGTAAAGGAATCTTGCAAGTAGTAAGGGGTAAGGAATGGAAGGTGGCAGGGAGGTCAGGGGAGAGATTCAGGTCTGGAGTTTGCTGGAGAGGAAATTCTCACTGAAGCTGTGTGACTGACTGAACAGTCTAGGACAGATGTGAAGATGGATTCCAAATTAGCTAAGGATAGATTTGATGAGGACTTTTGTGACACAAGGTAGATGAGGCTTTTGAGAAAAGAAAAGGGGAAAGAGACATAGCTAAGTGAGTTTCCATGATCCAAGGGAGAATGAGGTTTTAAGATAAGAGAGTCAAATGTTAAATGATGAAGGAGAACTAATAAATACCTTAAAATTACAAGCATAAGATGTCATTGACTTATTGACTATTGAGAGAGGAGTCATTCAGAGTAAGTTAGATTATAACCGGTGTGAACGAACTGTGTGGTCGGAAAGTTAGAGTAGTAGGATCTTTTTTGTTTGTTTGTTTGTTTACAAGTGTGGCAATAAAAGTAAATCCAGACATCTCTGCAATGAACTTACAAACCCAACCACTTGCTTGCTTGTTTGTTTGTTTGTTTGTTTGTTTATTATTTTAGGGCGTCAGGGATTGAAGCCAGAAAATCTTGAAGCAAGTGTTTTATCATTGAACTGTATCTCTAAAGCCTAGAAGCAACACTCTTGATGTTAAATGTTCTTCTCTAATGGTGTCATTAAGAGGAGGTGTGTGTATTTGTGTGTGTGTGTGTGTGTGTGTGTGTGTGTGTGTGTGTGTGTGTATACACAATGCAAAATCTGGCTCTGCATTAACTTTACTAGAGGGCCAAATTTTTCTTCCCAAGACTCCAAAGTAGACTTTGGACAGAATGCAATTTTTTAAAGTTTATTTATTTTATTTCATGTGTATGAGTGCTTTGCCTATATGTATATGTATGTGTAACATGTATGCGTGGTGTCCATGAGTCTCAGAAAGGCATCTCAGAATGCCTGAAAGCGGAGTTATGGATGATTGTGTACCTTTATGTGGACTGTGGGAATTGAATCTGGGTCTTCTATAAGAGCAACAAGCGCTCTTAACTGCTGAGCCATCTCTCTAGCTCCCAGACTGAGAATCTTTTAGGGTGGGCCCCCAGCATGTACAGTATAACAAGGGCTTCTGGATTGACCTACTGGTGGAAGGATATCTAAGAACCACAGACTTCATAGAAGAACTCTGTGGGGGTAGAAGCATAACATGAAATTAAGTTGTTGGTGTAGAAAAATCATAAAATGAAAGCTGCAGCAAGAATTCAAGATGCAAAGAAACAAAATTGGAGACAAATATTCCTAATGGAAACACACTATTTTAAGTCATAACTTGTCTTCTTTATTCTCTCCTTCCTTTCTCTTTTCTCTCCTTCTCCCTCCTTCTCCCTCCTTCTCCCTCCTTCTCCCTCCTTCTCTCTCTCTCTCTCTCTCTCTCTCTCTCTCTCTCTCTCTCTCTCTCCAACCTCTGTCTTCTCTCCCTCCCTCCCTCCAGCAAGCAACGTGGACAGTTTTGTGAGAGTCTATCTTTAGAATGTCAAGCTCATCCCTCTTCACCACCCGTACTGGGCTGGGGGAGGAGGGTAAAAAGAATGTGGTCTGTGAGTAGGAGCCTCAGGAACCATTTCAAACCAAACAGTCTTGAAGTATTTGATGTCTGGAAGATGGGGGGAGGGGAGTGGGCAGAACTCTGGCCATTTGTCATTTCCTGGGAGGTGTTCCACACTTAACCCTTCAGGGAAGGGTATTTAAATAGATTCTAGACTTGGCCAAAGCAGGTCCAGCCCTAGGCTTTTGGCTTTTCACAATCTTGTCCTCCCCCCTCCGCCCCCTTACATTTCTTGAGAAGATGGCTGCTTTCTTTCAAAGGGAAGTGGGTAGCAGTGTATGAGGTTGGCCAATGAGAGTACATTCCTTCTGTGTGCTCACACTTAACTGTGACAATTTAAGACACAGACACAATGCCACACTGCCCTAAGGGCTTTACACATGAATTATTGCATAGAATTATGCTGTGTGTATATGTCTTCACAGGGAAATCCTTACAAAACCTAGAGATCCTGGCTTTTTCCTGAAATGTGCAGGAGAAGAAAGGGTTACACAAGCCTGTCTCTTCTTGATGCATAACAGCTGGGAAGAAAGAACAGCATCTCCCTCACACTCAGCTCAGGGAGTTGTACTAAGTAGCTCACCCCCAATACCATCCCCCACTGCCTCCCTCCACTTAGTAAGCCTGCCTGCAAAGTTGAAATCTGGTGTAAACAAAGGCAGCAGCTTTGGGTCAGCTAAGCACAAGATGGAGTTTAGAGAAGCAGGCAACAACTCCTTTGCAGTCTTTAAGAAGCCCACGCTACTCCTCCCTGACAAAGAGACTGAGGTAGAACGGAAGACCCCAACCAAAAAAAAAAAAAAAATCACCTGCAAGCTGGGAAGTTCCACACATTCACTGACATGAACAACACTGGGCAGCTTTTCCCTGTATACAAGTCACAGTAGAGAACAACTTCCATGGCTCCTCTAATCAGTGTCTTACAGAACTGAACTGGCTTGCTACAAATAAACAGACACAAGAAGATGAAGTGTCCACCAAATGGCACATCCGGGGGGTCAGCATAATAACCACTTAGGTTGTGGAGAAATCCACAAGATTCATGAGGTCTTTAGCTAAACACACGGAGGGACTGTAGATTACATTTTTTCCAGGTTGGAAACAGTGCTTTAAATAGCACTCAGGAAGGGAGGTTAGAATGGCCAAGCCTTCTCTCTCCCCCTCTCATGCCCTTCCCAACTCCTACTCTCTCCCTTCACCCCATCCTAAACTCCCTCTCGTCCCCTCTCCTGTTCTACCCCTTCTTCCTCTCTCGGGCTCACCCCACCTCTCTTGAAAATACTCTTACTCTCTTGTAAGAGCAATCCTCATATTTTGAGTAAAATAATTAAATTCCTATGGATAATGTGAGTGGAGCTAACTTTTAGTATGCTGAAGCCCAGGAGAAGAGGGGTAGGGGGGAGACTCACAGAGAAGAAGGGGGCTCATGAAGATGAGGAGTGGGAAGTAGGAGGGAGGAGAGGGCACAGTTTCATGAAGGTTTTGCTGTGCATGCAAGGAGCGGTCCTAGGATGGAGGCTGAGCACCAGCTTCCCCTTGGGGAGGAGCCTCTTGAGCCACGCTGGCTTCTTTTTTGGAAGGGGAGGGCTGTGGAGCTATGGCCAGGCAGGGTTCCAGCTGGTTAGCTATGTGGCACTGCTGCTATTGTTGAACAGAATTCTTTCCCTATGACACATCTGTCTTCTCAATTTAATAGAAACGGCAGTTCTTGGGATTTTTCTTGCCATGAATTTGAAGGAAATCAGAAAAGAGAAACTTCTCCCCCCCCCCCCATTTTATAAGGAACTATTTGAGAGGCTACTTTGTAAAAGAAGAATTAAAAACACAGAAAAAGAGACAGACTTGACCCCTCCCATCGGATGGATATTCAGAAAGAACCCATCATTTATCATGGGGAGAAGTCCATTAGTGTTGATCGGCTGTGTTTAACTGACTCTGTGTGTCGCTTTGCTTTAAAGTGCTTGTGTGAGTGTAATGATCAGCGTCCTGTTGCTCCAGTTCTGTGAGTTAAGTGGTAACTTTGGCAGCTAGGTTATTAATCTGTCAGCAAATTACTAAAACCCTGGCGAGAACAGAGGCAGGAGAAGAGGAAGACCCCACTCCACATCGCCAGCTTTATCTGTGAATTAGGAGTAAAGTTTTCTCAGCCTACATATGTAGAGTGAGGAACAGAAAGATCACTTTTGGAATGTATCAGTGACTTTGCAAATGAAAACCCAGTGGTTCTCAAGTGGAAGAACAGGAAAGATGTCACTTAGACGTTGAACTAAAGATGGCAGCCATATTTGAAGACGCTGGTTCATGGTCTTTTCTTTGGAATTGGTTCAGGGCCTCCAATTTCTAGAAATAAAACTACCTAATAAGACAGAATTCTGCATGGTTACTTATAATCAATTTTTATGCATTGTAGACCTATCCCAAGACAAGTCAAAAGAAGATTTCAGGGGTAGGCTCAGTGACCTGGGTTTTAATGTCATCCAATGGATTCTGATTCTAACTAATGCTTGTGGAGCTCTGAGCTAACAACCCCACTGGCTGCTTGGTCATCTCACCTGTTTAGTTACAATAATTGTCATATCTCAGGTTGTCCTTCTTTCTCCTTGTAGACTTGTTTTGCATTGCTACTAATGATCTACACTGAGCACCATTTTATCATGCCATTTCTTCTTTGGAATCTCTCCTAGGCTCCAGCTACTGACTCCACATATCTGGCTGGATATTCTATCTGGAAGGGGTTGTAGCTATAATGCACAGCCACAGAAAAGAATATAGTGGGGAAAGAACAGATGACAGAGAATCATGGACAAGTAACACTGAAGTCTTCTACACCAAATTGGCCTATTTTTCTACAGTTAAAATTTGCCAGATGCTGCTTTGGGAAGAGGGAGACACAGGGAAAGGTGTCATGGATGAGAAGCAAACAATCTGAGGTTTGTATTTAGAAGATTCAATGAGGCCAGGATTCAAGCCCTGTGCTTTTTAGTATGTGGAATAAGTAGACCTCATCCATGACACCACTTACCCCATCTGAAACTAACTCACTGGTTGTATGAGCTTGCTAGGACTGCTCTAACCAAGTATCGTAGACCTAGTGGCTTAAACAAGACACACACATGGTCTTACCCTTGTGGAGGTTGGGAGTTTAGGTTCCAGGTGTTGATTTTCCTGAGCCTGGTAGGAGCTAGGGTGGAGGTTGGGCTATTCTTAGTCTCCACATTGAATACCCACCATGTCAGTCTGTTTGCAACCTTACTTGTGTTATAAAGACATTAATATTGCTTTCCAGCCCACCCAAATCGCCCCATTTAAAACTTATTAGGTCTTTGAAAACTCTCCCTTTAAATAAGATTAAACTTTGTTTCAACATATTTATAAATTCTCCTCAAACATTCTTCAAAAGAATAGTTTGTGGGAGAGTAGAATAGTTAATATTTGGGATACTTGTTTTAAAAAAATATTCTACCTAGGGTTCAAATATGGACTTTACTGTAATTCTAGAAATGAAGAAGGTAGGTTTCTTTGGCTGATATTATTTTAACAAAAGGGCCTACTTGTGCCAGGAGCTTCATCATAGCCACCAACCTGAGGAGACTTCAGTTTGAACCTTAGTACTGACTTTTAGAGGTGATGGACTGACTTCTGGGTCTATCCAACTAAGCTATCCTTCTAGGACTCTGAGCTGTTTAAGGTTCATATATTTGTAGAAGACTCATATGTGCTTCTGAGAACTATAAGTCTTATTCTTTCCTGCTTAAGTTGCCAGCCATCTTGCCACCCCAGACAACTAGTGAATCAAATTCTTTCAAGTTGTTTTTGCCACATATATATGATTATGTACATATATGATACACACACATATATATCATTGAGATATATATTTTTATTTACAGTATTACTCCTAATTTTTTGTTGGCTAGATTCATGTCACAACTGGCATAACAGAAATGAAGACTGAACTGATGATTAATCCTGGTCAAAAGGCATCCCTTTCACTCAGGTTGTCAATGGGAAAGAATGTAGGTTTAGACAGTTTCTTATCTTTTGTGTTCATCTGCAGAAAAAGAGAAGAGCTGCTGATCAGTTTCTGCCCTTGAAAAGAAGTAAATAAAGACTCATTAATTCAGACTTAATTGTGAGTTTGTGATGATGTGAATGCCCCAAGTAATATATACATGGGACCATAAGGGGAAAGATTAATGAGAGGAAAAGTTTTCCTGAGTAGACAAGGAATAAGTAAGTGAAGATGTAATTCTGTCTGGCTAACAGTAGTGCCCCTGACATCGAGCATCCTGCCTGGAAGATGACATCTGTTCAACAAGTTTATATTGAAGGAATGAATGGAACAGAGGAATAAAAACTGCACTTACAATATTCACAAATGTTGGCAGCGTTTGTGCTGGGGCCAAGCTATGATCCTGTAATTGCAGATCTCCCTTCATTATTTATTAACTCTGAATCTCAATGAAGCAGTTCTCGGTTGAGTTTTAATTACCATTGGTTCTTTAAAGCAATAAACCTGAATTTCATTAAAAGAATTACATTACCCAAATTTCATTAATTCATAGTCCTTCCCTCCCCCTGCCCTCCGTTTAGTATGGCATGGAAAGGTCTAATTTCATTGAAATGACCCAGAGGGAAGAAAGCGATACCAGGGAGGGCATGAAAACTGATTAAAGAGAAGATTGCAATGTTTGTCAGAAGCTATCTCCCTTTATGAACGTCAGCCTTACACGAGAGTGGGAAGGACTGAACCACAGCGGTTGGGAGGACAGATCGATGACTATAGCTGTCTTTGGGATACCTGAGACATTGACAGAAAATGATGGCAGCTTTGGAGATCAGAATCATAAATCCCTCCTTCGAGAAAGGGATTGCTGTTACCCATGTGAGTGAAGCAAACTTTTAACGTGGTTGGTCTAAATCCCATCAAAATAGCACTGTATGTTACCCAGCTTCACTTGATTCTACAAATGAACACCAATGGACCCTTTCCTTTTAAACCATATTCATGGTCTTTCTTTAAAATGTCGCTGTTACAAGTGAACTAGAGGCAGGTGGTACGTTCTCTTGCATGGCTTGTTTGTAGTACTCGTGAAGCCAAGCCAGAATAACATTCTGAGAAAAGCTACTCATCACCACAAATGGTTAATGAAGACCAATAATGGGTTTACTTAGCTGCAGTCTTCATTTCTCTCTCCTATTTAGAGGCAAACAGACTATAATTGAGAGAATTGAGGACAGAGATGGGCACTTTGGTCAGTCTCGACATCCATTTTATTTGGGCCTATGATCCAATTTTCTATAGTAAAAGCCACAATGTCCCCTGATTCTGGGTACTCGGACTTATTTTTCATGTTTACCAGGAAAGCATTTTCTGTGCTGTGTTCCATGGGCTGTAACTTTTACGGGAATTTGTTTAGTTTTCCTCTGAACGTAAATGTGTTCTTAGACTCTTAGGCTCTTCTCTCACATGAAGCCCATGAAATGTCTCTGCCGCAGCAAGCTCTGCACCCTGGGTGATTATCAGGGACATTCTGTTGGGCAGAATGGAAATAGTGCTATAGTAATAATTAGATTTCATAAGGATGGTAACCAGCAAGTTTTTTAAATTACAGAGTGTGATCAGAGTGGTATGTTTTGCTGCCACAGAATTTAATAAGAGCAACCCTTTATTGATAACAACCCCTTTTCCAAGCATGTGGCGTGTGGCATGTATTTATGGTTCATCTCCACTATGGCCTGAAGATGGTGGATTCCTTTCATTATCGAAAAAGGCTTGAGAAAAATCTAGACATCTAGATAGTCAACCCAGTGGCAGACCCATAAGGGAATTAACTGTCAAACTTGGAGTCCCATCGCCTCTCAACGAAGAGTTACCCCTCAATGGTCAGCCATTCAGCAGGAAAAGCCAGTTTTCTAAGTGTTTAGACCACTCCCTAAGTTGCCCCTTCAAAATGCCTTTCAAGAATGTAAACAAAAATGGCTACTCTGTTGTGATTAGTTTTAATCGCGGGAAGGATGAGCATGGAGGAGAAGCAGCAACTTGGCTTGTTAGAATCTTAACATCACAGGCCTCTGCGGCACTTACGGACCTCCAGCTCCCTTTCTTCCTGGCCAGAGAGGAATGGGGAGACCAAAAGGAAAGCAGAAACAGATGTGCACAAGTCTTGGTGACCTGCCAAAGGAATGATGACTTTTTATGCAGATGCCCACACAAGCACAGCCGTAAATGCTCCATCAACTCATAGCTGCTTCCCTTCACCAGGTACCAAGCCATCTGGAAAGTTTGTATTTTTCAAGGGAGTGGGGGCTCTGAAAGTCTGAGGTCTAAGATTCTGAACGAAGAATTCCATTTCCCCTCCAAATTGTCTGCATCTTCTTTTGCTAAGCATTCTGGGACTCCCGGCTTAACTGATTGCAAATGTTTCTGAGGTAAAGTTTTCCATGGGAGTCACCAACTGGATTCGACCAATGTTCATTCTTTCTTGGGGTAACAATTTGCAAAGGAGGGATGGGTAATAATGAGATTCCCACCCCCAAATCCTGATGTGGGCATAAGAAGTTGTCAACCGGGATTTGTTTTCTGTTTGTAGAAGTGCAGGGTGCTCACAGAGAGCAGGTAAAGTCATTAAAAGAAAAAAGTAAATGAACTCTTACTCCTGCACAGCCAGAGGACTTCCAGTGGTTTGGGAGTGCAACCCAAAAAAAGGAGGAGTGGTTTCCAGAAAAAACAGCTTAAGCCGCCAAGTCAAGCAATCTTCTTAAAGTGGGTAAAGCAGGGCTGGAAGCCTGCAGCTTGGAAGCAAGAAACCTTCCTTGTTTTCTTTGCCTGCTCTTGTGGACCTGAATCCTGGATTTTAATAAGGCAGCAAAATTGAATTGCCAGGAAGAAGGGAACTGTCACCTGCGGTGTATCTTCATTAAGAATTGAAATTCTTCAAAATAAGCTTTCCCACCAGGATTAAAAGACAGAAAATCTATTGTCACAATTTCTGGATGTTTGTTCTTATATTTCCCAAGGCTCAGAAGTCATCATTAAAACACATAGTTCTCTTTAAATTGGACTTCCTTGAAAAGAGTGTTATTAGTTTTTTTTTCTTTTCTTTTTTCTTTTAAAAAAGAAATCGTAAGTAGAGAGAACACAGGGTTTGCCTTTCCAAAGCAAAACTGTAAGATAGCAGGTACTCAGTACCTTTGCCTGGAATATTCATGTCTGTTTACTTTTAAGCAAAGGTGAAGAGTGACTTTCTGAGTTATTCTCGAGAAGTTTCTTCTTTTTGCTCTCCAGATAATGTCAGCAAGGGTTACTGACCTTTAGCTCAGCCTTCAGCATAGCATAGATACAGAAATGTTTGTAAATCCGTGTCTTACTAAGTTGTCCAGGCTGGTCTTGAACTTACTTTGTGACCTAAGTCTGCTTTGAACTTGTGACCCTCTTGCTTCAGCTGCTTGAGTAGCCTTCTGGCTACAGCAGTGTGCCACCAGTTCCAGGTGAAGGTTTTGTTGTTGTTATTTCTAAACCATATTATTTAGGGAGGAAACCAACATGTCTTCTGGTAACAGTGTGGTCTAAACTGGAATGGAGGGAACTCTTTTCAGGGCTTGCCATATTCTTCCTAGGACAAAGTAGAGGTGGCTGGATCATACTCTTTGCCTTTGGCTTTTATCGTATTATGTTGCTCGACTGTGGAAGATAGAATCAGTGACTGCTCACCTTTATACATAGGGCTGGTCCAGACACAATTCCCTCCTCTTTTGATGTGACATCTATACTGATGTTATTTTAAGAATTAGGAGAGACGGAACTAAGACACTATTTTCCAACAGCTTTTAAAAGATCACCACATATAGTTCATCTATTTTGCTCAGTTATGTGTAGTGGTAAATTATTAAAGTCTGCTCTGTGCTCCTGGCTGTGTACCTGCCCAAGAGCTCTGGATTCACGAATGAAAGAAACACACACACACACACACACACACACACACACACACACACACACACACACACCCTTTATATTTAATATGCTTTGGCTAACTCAATGATTGGGCCACTCTTGAGCCTCCACGTGGCTAACACACTCCGATATGCCTGAGTTAATATTTGCTAAATCTATATTTCATCTCTGCTACCCCAGACCCAACTGGGGGCGTGGCCCCTGGGGCAGCTTTCCTCGATTCTTACATGTCAGGGGGCTCTCCCTCCTCCTACACCTTTTCCAGCGTGGTCCATCTCCTTCCCTCTTAATGGCCGAATCCCTCTTCCTATCTCTGTGTTTCTTCTCCCGGAGTCTTAAAAGTCCTGCCTCTATCCCCCCTGCCCAACCATTGGCCGCTGGTTCTTTATTGACCAATCAAAAAAACCAACTGTTGGCAGGGGCCTGCAGCAGACTTGCGAATTCCCATGTAAGCACAAATCAAATCCCCAACAGTTATGAATTTAGATTCTGATGTACCTTGTAAATTCCAAGGAGGTATTCCTGGGGTTCTTTGTCTAAGAACCCTGTGAGTAGGCATGAATAAGTCCTGGTCATTTCTGCCTCTGTGACCTGTTTGTGAGTTTTAGGTTAAGAAGCTACACACGTAAAGAGCTGCAAAGGTGAGCCAAGAGCAGTTTACAAAGGACAACAACTTTCTCAAACTTCAAAGCTTCATAGAGTTAGCAGAGGTCCCCTTCCATTCCCATCTTCTTGTGAATTGAGGCTGCATTACTCTCCCAGGCTTCCATATCCATGAGGCCAAATCTACGCATGTTCCATCAAATGCTCAGTTTTCCCTTTGTGTTAGATAAAACTCAAGCTCTCATCGTTTATTCTACAAGTCTAGACTGTGTAACGAGGTAAATCAGGTCAGCTCAGCATCCTTCCTTTGGAACACCATCCCATTGGCACACCTCCTCAGCTGCAGCAACAATACACTCCACACATCCATCCAACACTGTCCACTGATGAGGAACTTGGCAGTCAGTGCAGCTGTGTGCTGCAACCACATCAGGGCCTATGTTCCAGAAACACTCTCACTTGCTAGCTCACTCAACCCTGGCTTAAAGGACTATATCAAGGATAGGCATTTGGGGGATCTGAGACGATGGTTCAATTGCTCACAGCACAAAGACCTGAGTTTGATCTCTTAGACCTGAGTTTGATCTCTTAGACCTGAGTTTGATCTCTTAGAACCGATGGAACCAGCACAGTAGTAAAGCATGGAGTCCCAGGGCCAGAGGACTAGAGACAGAGGATCCCTGGATCTTACTGGTCACTCTAGCCAAGTCAAACTCCAGGTTCAGTGAGAGACCCTGTATCAAAAAAAGTAAGAGCAGTTGAGGAAGACACTGAAAGTCAATCTCTCCCTTCAACGCACACATGTATGCATGCGCCCCTCCCCCAAGCACATGTGTACATATTCATTTAGAAGTTAAAATTTCTATGCCTGTCCACATTCCTGTTTAATGACTGGTAAGCACCATGAAGTTTTCAAGATTTTACTTTTCATGTAAACTCAGACACTTGCCACAGTTTCCTGCATCCTTTCTTGCAGAAGAAACAAGGTTCTTAGATAAATGATGATGGATTGTTTGTTATTGGTAGGAATAATGATATAATTGTGCACAGTCATACTGATTTTCTAAGCCTCACAGGGTTAGAAACCAAATGCTTTATCATGGGCAGTTATGGTTTCTGTGTTTGGTTTCAGGCATGGTTTATCATCAGTTTTTGGAGAATGATAATGATTTTTCCCGATAGGATAGAAGTCATAATGATTGTTTTTCAATAAAGGACTCTTAAGTCCTTGCCCATCAGGGTTCTGATTCCATCCTAAGGAAGCCATCTTTCTGTTCTCTTGTCGTTGTTGCTACTGCTGTTCATTCCTTTGTGGTTTTGAAGAGTAAACTAAGGACCTTGTGGATGCCAGGCAAACATTTTACCAAAGGAGCTATATCCTCAGCTCTAGACTGTATTATCTTTCTTTAGTGTTCTTATACTAATCTGGAGATTAAAGAAAAGAGGAAAGAGATACCATATTGGTTACTTGTTTTTGCTGCTGCAGTAAGAACCATCAAAAAGAAGAGTTTATTTTGGTTCACAGTACAAGAACAGAGTCAGTCGTGATGGAGTGGTCGTGGTGGTAGGGCCTTGAGGAGATTGGGTACATTTCAACTGCAGTTGGGAAGCAGTGCTAGTATTCAGCTTCTCTCCTTAAAAATGTTTTATTTGTTTTTATGTATATTGTATTTAACACAACAAATATGTGTATAGCATGGGCATGCCTGGTGCCGATGGAGGCCAGTTGAGGCCAGTAGAGCCCTTGCAAACTGGAGGTTTAAACAGCTGTTGGTCATCATGCCAGTTCTGGGTACTAAGCCTGGGTCCTCTGCAAAAGTACTTAGTGCTTTTAACCCCTGAGCCATCTCTCCAGCTCCACCCACTTTCTCCTTTTAATTCAATATGTGATCTCAGCAAATAGAATGACTCAGCCACTGAATGTTGAGAGTATGCCTTCCCAATTAATATAATCTAGAAAATCCCTCCCAGAAAGGCCCATGGTGATTCTAAAGCTCATTAAATTGACAAATCAAGATTAACCATGATAGATCCAAAGGTTTATCCTTATTGGTGAGTACACCAATGAAAGCACAGCTTCTCAGTGTTCAGTAAATGCTAAGTCATAGGAGTGAATGGTCCTTCACCAAATAATGAGCTTTCTTCTTGGGTTAGTCTTTCATGTCATAACAAACTACAATGAGTAATGTATTTTAGGTGATGTCTTTTCAACATTCAGACATTCATAAATTACCATAAGATTATTAAATCTATGATATATTGTTACCTTCCAAACTACAGCATTAGCCTCACTGAGAGTCGATGGGTTTCAGGCTCTGGAGATTGTTCTTATCATTGACCTTGAGTAAACCTCAGTAGAGGAAATCAATTGCTATTTTGACAGTTTATAAAATTAGGCTTTTCACTAATTAGAAATGATGAGTTATAAACTTTGACAGACTAAAATCACAAAGGAGTGGGACTTTACAAATGGGACCATCAGAGGTGGCTAACTTGAAGGGCAAAGAGGGAAGCATAATTAAACCATGCAAAGGGCCCTGGTCTCCTCTGACTAAAAGACTTTTCTCAGAGGGATAAAGTCTGTGAGTAGTGACTTTACACCAAAGTCGTTTGCACTCCGGGAAATGTAACTATCAATAAAAGAATTGTGTGTCTCTCTTTTTTATCTTTTCTTCTGTCCAGAGTGGATTAAATGGCAGAGGTAGAATTCATGCTGGGTTTTCTCTGCTAACCAAGAAGACTTGCCTAATGCACTCTGGTAGAAAGCACAGATTTTGGAGACAAAAGGATGGATGAGGGGGAAAAATGACTTCACTGACGTTAGTGGTAGATGATCTTCCGCAGAGGGAAAGACAGAGCCAATCTTTTCTTTCATATGCTTTCAATCTTTCCATTACTTTTCTTCTGGGTTTCTCCTGTGAAGTGCATAATTCCAGGGTACTTTCATTTTGGAAGAAAGAAAACACTTTGAGAAACTGTGCAGCCCATATTGATGCTCATCAGAGATGGCCAACATTACAAAGGAAATCAGGCAATCCATTTTTTAAATTCTTTTAATGTGATTGCCAAAAAATTTCCAAATTATTTCCTTGCTGTTACATTGAATTTCTTCATAATGAATATCACCAGTCTTACTTCCCCTGTATCACATCTTCATGAAAGTAGAAAAATTACTTTGTATTTGCTAAAATAAATATACTTGATTTTTTCAAGTATAAGATATATAGCATGCTTTTCCATAAACATCCAACTGATTGACTTCTCAAGAGTTATTTAAAGTGAAAGATGAAAGATTCAGGTTCTGGGCATCTGTTAGTAATGCCTGACTGCTCTCAGCCTGCCATCCTTCTTTTCTCTACATCTTTCCTAGTGGTGAGTCGGTTACTGAGATTTGACTTCTATGGCCATATCACCAATCCGCGCTTTCTTGGCTTTTTATTCTGCTCATCTGAATACAGTCAGTTGCAGGTGAACTCAGACATCACCCCTTCCTGTGCCAGCCTACAATACCTAGAAGACTAAACAGAATCCCTCTATGAGCCTATACTAATTGTGTAGTCAACAAGAGCCAATATGCCTTTTAACTTGTGTGTTTTGATCATTTCCTTGTTAATAATAATAATAATAATGATAATATACTTTTCAAATCTTGCTGGCCATAATCCATTCCTTCTCTATCTTTCATTGCTTGCAGGGGTATTTTTTTTTTTTTTTTAAAGAAAATTGAAAACTTAGATGAGATTTGGGCCTCTCCTCCTTCTCATTTCCAAACATGTATATTTCTGCCTACATCTGCAATGAACCACTCTTTCCTCTGCCTGTGCTCTGGTCACTTGGGTCTAGATTTGTGTCCTACGTCTAGCTGTGTCTCTAAGAGCCTATGCCAAGCACCAAACTGCAGCATCCCTGTTATAACTTCTATGATTCCAAAATCAATGGACATGCCTCTTCTTGCTCAACTTTCCAACAGTATCTGTCATGGCTGAGTATTTCCTAACTTCCCTTAAGTGTCTGTACAGTCTTTTCTGCTTCTCATGGACTTGACTTTCCAGTTTAATTCCTTTGTTTCCTGACTTGAAATATCAGAATCCTTCAGCACTTGAGGGCCCTTTTCTCTTCATTTGATGCTCTGTCCCTATGCTCTTTCATTATGCTTCTAGCTTTGACTGTAGCCTATCCCCCATGACGCGCAAACACAGCCTCAGTGTACCTCAGACTCATGTTTCCTTTTGACATCTCACAATTGATGTCTGAAAACACCTCAAGCTCATTATACCAAAGCTGGATTCATTAGTTTCCCTTCTCCTCAAACTTGGTTCATTTCAAACATGTTGTTTTGATGAGGCCTGGCCTTTCACCTTCTCAAAGTTCACGCTTGCTTTGCAGTCTGACATCCCTCCCAGTCTCCTCTGATGCTTTCCTCAATAAATCTATTTCACATTTAGTTTCATCTTGCTGTCTGATTTTTTTTTTTTGGATGAACACACAAGCCAAACAAAAATCTTAATTAGAGGATAAGGTAACGAAGAACAAAAGCATTACAAAAAGATGTCATGAAGCTCGGGCCATTTGTTTTTATACGAAAAATGTGGACCCTTAGAAATGTTTAATTGGGAAGAAAATGAACAAGACCCATCATATTCAAAGCCCGTAGGTATAACCTTTGCCATTTTGTTCCTCTTGGCTCACTGCTGTTGAATATAGGCAGAGTCACAGAGTGAGCTTATTCTAAACATATTTTAGCCATCTTAAAGGTTAATTTTAAACAAAACATAATGATATATAACATACACACAGAAACTGCACAATGCTCCTGTTCAACAAATTTTTGCAAATCAAACATATCTGTGTACCACCCTTCTATAATAAGATGTGAATACTGCCTACACTGAGAAACAGTCGTTGGACAACCTTCTGGGTCATAGTAACTCCGCCCTCTCTATGAGAAACTCCATCCCTGATGCCCAATGCTGAACACTCATTTGTAAGTTACTCTAATGAAGTAATTGAAGTCCATACAAAAAGCCAGTACCCTAACAAAACAGATGTGTGTGCTATAGCTAATAGCTCTGAACTATTATAGTCATGTTTCAGTGCTGGAGGTAGCCTCATCTGGACCCGGTAATAATTTGTAAGAAATGTATTGACTTCTTTGACAGAAATTGGGACTATGCATTCTCCTATGTCTAATTTAGAAAAGATGCTTACATCTTTAAGATTCTTTGTCATCTATAAAGTGAGACAAATATCATTATCATCATTGCATAATTATAATATATACATATAGTATTAATGTATCAACATTAACATATATAATGAATATACATTAACCTAATATCCATGAACATTTATTAATATATTAATATATTAATGTAAATTGTATAATGTTAATGTTTGGTATAGTACATGTGATATATGATAAGGTATATAATATGAATATGTACAAATATAACAATATAATTATATATAAATACAGAGAATGATGACAACATATATAAAGTTATATTATGATATATAAAATATCACATAATTTTAATGAATGCTAGCCTTTTGGAAATCATTATTCATAGTACTCTATCCGAAGCACACTGAACCCTTTCAGGGGCACTGTGCTAGTGACCTATGCAACCTTGATCACTTGGCAGCTTTTGAGCCCTGCATTGTCCTCTCTTCTAAGGATCTGTAGGGAAGAATTAATGAGTTGTTTCCAAAAGCACTGAGCTCCCCAGATGCAAAGATTAAATGTGCCTTTTAAATATACAAAAGAGTGTTTTGTTTGTTTCAAAACATAGCTGTGAAAAGGACTCTCCTATTCTTTTAAGAAATGGTCCTCTTGAAAGAATAAATGTTATACTGACTTTTGAAATCCCTCAAGAGTATTTGGATTAAATTCTGATATGAAAACTGCTCTCTCCACTCTATAAAGAAATCTTTAGATAGAATATATTGAAAAAATAATCAAAAGCAGATTCATATAAGAGAATCCATCAAAATATTCTTGCCTATCTCTGTATATATGTTTCTGTCTCTGACTCTCTGTCTCTGTTGCTATCTGTCTCTGTCTCTGTGTCTGTCTGTCTGTCTGTCTATCCCTTCCTCTTTCTCGCTCCCTGTAGCATATTGCTAATTATAAATGGAAAATGCATGCTTCGGAAGAGACTTGAATCCTGGGATTTATTTCCTCCCTTTCTGTTAACTAGCTAGCTGAATGACTGTGGGTAATTCTTGTTACATCGTATGAGTTCAACAATTGTGTTTTGCTGTTGAGCACATCACGATTAACAAGACCTTCCAAAGGAACAATTAAAACATCCAGGCATATATTTTATTATTGATAAAGTAGATTTTTGGAGGATGCGACTGATAGAGAAAAATTCCAAAGTTAAAATTATACTTTGCCTGCCACCCTCCCTCTGTCTGTGGTGGTAGATTTTTAAAATATAGTAGAGAAAGAGATTTTTAAAAGGGGACCATGGATACTAAGGGATACAACAAAATAGCTGTTTATAGCGCTAAATTATCCTTTTAATTCTAAATGCAGTATAGACCCAGGAGTCCTCAATTAGGAGTCAGGACAGGCATCATAAAAACACCCAGGAATGTGATTTTAATTGCTGTACTATATAATTAGAAATGTGATATTTGATGTACATTTTACCCTCTGGATGGCCTGGAAGATAAGAAGAGATTGGGCTTAGCCATTAATCTCTCTTCAAGTTTTTAACTCCATAAATTTTTAAGAGAGACTGAACCAACATCACAATTAGGGTGTGTGGTTTGGTTAGAGCAACTTCATGATACTCTGAAAAAAAAAAAAAACCCTGACACTTGTAATTAATTAAAGTCCAGACAGGACATGGTACCTTATTTAGAAAGAAGAGTTGAAAGTTTTCTAAATCAAATTATGTCACAGTTAACTTTATTCACAATAAGGCTTTGCCATATAACTATTGAATCAATAGCTTCTAATGAAAGTGTTATTGGCTTCACAGTACACTTGTACATTGGTTGAAATAGGCTAATGTAACCAGACATTGCTCCAGGCTGCAGTTAGCTGTGGTTTGTACAGGGACCACTGAACAATCTTGAGTGCATAGACTAACACAAGGAGATGTATGCACGCAGAAGTGCTAAGTCCAGTTGCTCAGGCAAATTCCAGCTTTTCTATTCAGTTTCTCTTTGCTATTGCCCAACTGACAAAGCCAATCATGACCAAGTCCACAATTAATGTTCTCAGAGGACTACTCTGCTCATCTTAAGACCATGATAATTAACATTGTAGCTAACATTGTAGCTATGCAGTATTGCAGTTGTAGAGTAAGGAAGATGGATTACCAGTTTTCTTTAGAACTTGACCCATATGTGTGTGGGACAATGGCAAGATGGGTTTCTGAGTAGGTTGAGTAAGAGGGGTAGAGTTTTGAGGGGCTCTATTCTGTTAGTTGGCCAGATTCTCTAAACATTATTTCTGTTATGACTGAAGTAATTCCTTATACTCCACATTACCAAGTCAACAATACATCTAATGAAGTTTCACAGGCAAATTCTTAACCACTATCAACAATGACTTGATGTTATTACATCCCATAAAACATTCTTACCTTATTTGACCTAACAGTGGCATCTGAGATTGTTGAACACTAGCATCAGAGATATACCACATAGTTTTATCCGTCCCAGCAAAAGTAGAAAAGCAAGGTACCCATAGCTCTACAGGGACATTCTATGGCTTCTACCAAAGGCTCCTAAGGATGATCTCTGGCTGCTTCCATCTTTCAGTTCCAAAATTCTCAGGTGCACATTCCTGTGTCTCTTCCACCTACTGATGCTGTTCTCTAAAGGTAAAAATTCTTTAAAGAATTGGATGACACAAAAATGAACAAAGGGAGAAGACAAAGCAAGCAATGGGGCATCCATATGACGGCCTGTAATTAGGAGGGTCTGTGCTCTGGGCTCCGTGGACTAACGACCTGAGCCAATGAGTCCAACCTTTGTGCTTCAGTGACTAAATATGCAAAGGTAGGAGTCATAAGAAGAACAGTCACCTCATAGGATGGTTTTGAAGACAAAATTAAAATGCATGAGACACTGAGAACAGAGCCTGGCACGTGGAAAGCTCAGTAAGTGTCAGTTATTATTATTTCATGAATGGAACACTTAAATCCTAAATAATATAGAACTGAAAATAAAAGTGATCGTAAATTTATAAAATTTTAAAGCATCTCTCATATAAATCCCAGCACAATGAGGAAGATCCTCCTCTTAATGTGTTTTATTGCCGATATTACAGAAACCAAATAAGCATCAAACAAACAAAAAGTTAAAAAACAGAATGTGTGCCTTTTCTGCACATGTGGCCCTTTGGCTGGAGGTGAAAATTTGTTTTGAGAAGGGGAGCAAGAGCAAGGGAGAACAGTCGCTGAGTGGGGGCGCTAGGACTCATGTGGCGTTATACACCACATTACTTTCTTGAAACTGTGTCAAGGTACTGAGGGCTCTGAATCTTAGGAGCTAGAAGATTTCCTCAAGCTCAGGCCCACTGCTGCCATGTGTCTCTGCGACAGTGGCTTTTACTCTTGTCTGTCAGTAAGAAGTTATCCCTGCTGTCTACCTCCTTTGCCTCTGTATTTCCAACAAGAAAGATCAGCTCATACAACCAACTGAACCAGGATCGTTTCCCAATGATGTGATATATTCCCTTTCAGCCACTGCCTATGACAAACATGATACTGTGTGATTCAAGGGTGCCTTGAGAAGATTGGGGTGGGTGGGGGTAGACTGGTAAATTTCCAGAAGATTATTTGGGTGAAAAGGCATAGGAGGTTAATTGTCTGGTTTATTTAAAGCTGCTAAGGAGGAGAAATTACTATCCTAGACACAACCCCAAATTACTCTCAAAGCACTAAGTGATAAGTCGGAACTGTGTCACAGAGGCCTGGCTTTTCAGAGCACAATCACTTCCAGGGGGAGAGGTCAGAGCTTTCAGAGCAGTGGTGAGTGTGTTGCAATGCTTAGTTACTTTGACTTTGAGTCAGGATATTGCAAGGATTGAGTCTTGTAAATGTGCCCGAGGAAGAGACCAACTTGAAACTTTCCTACTGTTGAACTAATTCAAACATTAGCTGAAGCCTCGTTGGTGAAATAAAACTTCGGAACAGGCCGCCACAGGCAGGGATGCTTCTGTTCTCACCCCCCCCCCCCCCCCCCGCCTCGCCTTACTAATGGTTCCTTCTCCTTACCTCTCCTCTGGGTAAATTCCTTTGTTTTTATCTCTCCCATTTCCTTTATTTGCCTTTTTGTCTCATCCTTTGGTACCTACAGCGGAGCAGTTACCCCACCAGGGAAGTGTGGGAGATTAGAAGAACTTACATTAGGAAGACAGACAGGCATCATGGTCAATCTCTAGGTAAATTACAGTTAGGAGTATGGAATAGCAGTGCTCTGCCCTGATTCTTATTACCCTGCTGTCTGGGGATAAATTACTTAAATTCTTGTACCCTGACATTTTCAACCTATACATTTGGCATGATGCTTGGTTGGATTGAAGATTAGCGAGGAGGGGCTCACATGCTGGGAGAGTGAGCAGTCTGTCCTAATAGCAATAACATCATCAAGGTTATGCAGGCAGACGGAGTGTCTGAAGTAAGGAAAGATAAACAGTACGAAGATGAAGAGGAATAAGAAACACAAAGTTGGTAAAATTGGGGCTGGAGATGTGGATCCCAGTTGGATGTGGGGGTGGGGTCACAGAAAAATCAGTGGTGACCTAGGAGTTTCTGGTTTTGGTCTCTGATGCAGCTGTTAGTTGAGAGTGGAAATTCAGAGCAAATATCATCTACTTTTGATGTTTGGTACTGAAATTCCCGATGGAATAATCATGCAGAGATGCTCAGAATGTAATTTGGAACCTAGGTAGAGAAAGTCAGCAAATTATAACAAGTATTTGCTGAACACAAGGACTGTGCTGGGTAATGTGTGAGATAATAGAAAGCACAAATTATCTCGTTGTTTTCTAATGGGAGAAATCCGTTAAAAGAAACTAACAGATTATAGAACTGCATAAACTCTAGTAAGGACAATCAAAGGCTACTGTGAAGGTTTTTAGGGGAAGACTGTCAGAGTTAAACTGTGACTGGAGATGAGTTGGAGTTGGGTTTATGTATTTTACTCCCAGAGTGTCACTGACACCAAAGTGGAACTTCCACTACTTGCTGGTCAATGCTCAGTTCTCAGACCAGTGTGAGCATGTGGTGGTCTGTCATCTAAACCTGTAGAATAGCGGAATGCAAGATCAACAGCGCAACAGCAGAAAAAAGTAGCTGCATTGTGACTGTCTATAGAGAGTACAAGGGAGCCACAGAAATCTGCTCTTTAAAGAATCAGGGGAAAAGCATGGAAAATTTCTGCAGAAAGTAAATATTAAGAGGGCAAGAAAGAAAGTGTTAATTAGGAATGTGTTTGGCTGCAAGTAATAAAGCTTTATCATGGTAGCGTAAGCCAATAGAAAGTGTTCTTGATTTGTTCTTTGGACTCCTTTTTGGAGATAGGCTCTCCCTGTGTAAGCCAGTTTGTTTTAAAACTTGTGATCCTCTGTCCTCAGCCTTAGAGGACTAGGATGATGGACTGTGGCACCACATTGAGCAGAAGTTCTGTTGTTGCTGTTGTTTTCCCATAAAACAAAACACAATAATTGAGATGGATAGTTTTTTTTTTTCTCTCCTTTTTTATTTTTGATACTTTATATACATTTCCAATGTTTCCCCTTTTCTGAGTCTCCTCTTTGGGTACCCCCCATCCCCTCCCCAATCCGCCTCTAGGAGGGAATTCCACCTCCCACCCCCCTCCCG
>CM052700.1:126915571-127028638 GCA_028551405.1 Uromys caudimaculatus
TGGCCAAGATCAAAAACTCAGGTGACAGCAGATGCTGGCGAGGATGCAGTGAAAGAGGAACACTTCTCCACTGTTGGTGGGATTGCAAGTTGGTACAACCACTCTGGAAATCAGTGTGGTGGACCCTCAGAAAAATGGACATAATACTACCTGAGATGGATAGTTAATGGAGACCGAAGCAGATTAAGTGCAACGACACCCAGTCTTCCCTTTCTATTGACTTTTCCCCTTGGCCTCACAGGGGACGTTCCAGTCATCATTTCAAATTCATCAAAAGTCATAAAGAAGAGGAAGCCATGATATCCACAACTCGCAGAAACCGGGTAGACTTATTTAATAATGAATTGCTAACAACTGTGCCATATGACTACCAAGCACCGGGACATAATTTAGGAGAGAATATTGGAGTACTTGATTGATGGCATCCATTGCTACATTAACCAAGAATCATGCCTTCACAGAGATGGCTACTGAGGAAAGTCAAGAGAGCATTGGTATGTTGACTGTGTCCTGAGGGATGACCCTACACATAGGGACAGTACTAATCGGACACAGTCAGTTATAAAAACAAGAAAGACAGAAGAAGAATGTCTTCAGAACTGAGAGAGGGGAACATTGGGAGGAGGCAAATTGGCAACCCAATGAAACATCGCAAAGGTTGAGAAAGATGATCTCTGAAAGGAGACTATGGATTTGACATTTCGAAGGGCAGAGACCTTGCCATTATGCTCTCAGTAGTATTCTAGGCACCTGCTCCAGCACCAGGGACAGAGTAGGTAATTAATCACTGACTAGGGAAATTAATCTGGCCGTGGTGTATTAGATGTATTGCATGCATAAAGGTCTTTATTGATCATCCAGTATAAATTAAATTCTAATTTTCTCTAAGTAAATACTTTCTGGAAAGAGTGAGCATCTAGAGAGTTATCCTTCATATGCACATTAGGATACAGTTAACGGGAACAGACTACAACTTATAAAATATTTCCCCAAAGCTCAATGAAACAAGACACAGGAACTTGCTGGAGGAATTGGTTTATTGTTGGAGTTACAGTAGGTGTTCTTAGTAGGTACAGACAGCGTTTAGTAATACAACAGCTCTTTGGGTATCCGGTATATCTATTAACTTATGTTCTCTCTTATAAGAAATATTTTAAAATATTTTCCATCTTTAATATGATAGAAAGTTCTATTTAAATGTATTCATTCTCCCAAATAAGTTCAATAAAGATGTTTGCACGGTCCTTTGGAGTTTACAAACCTTACAATTTCTTCCATTTTATTAGATTTACTCATCAATATGGGAGATGACCATAGCAAATATCATTAGCTGTCCCTAGCCCTTCATTTTATCACTGAAAATAAAAGCAACAGATCTTCAAATACTTTATTCAGCATCATACATGTAGTAATAGACCGAGCCAGAATTGGACACAGATTTTAATTCCAAGTTCTGAGTTCTTTACCAAATAAAGTTTGTGTCTAAATCCAAGGAAGCAAGTACTGTGTAATTGAGAATCATTGTGACATTAAACATTCACATTAACATTAGTGGTTACTTCTATCGTCTGTCAAGCGGGGGCTACATATTGTATCTCTGTGGGTAAATGGATTGAAATGTTTTACACTTATTTGTTTGTTATTTTTTAAGGGAGGCATGGAGCCTCCCATGGTAGTACACACTGTAGTACACATGGTAAGATTAGAAGATAACCTGAAGGAGCCAGGAATTGGTTGTCTCTTTCTACCATGTGAGTTCCAGGGATTGGATTCAGGTCATCAGGCTCCATAGCAATTTCCTTTACCTGCTGAGCCATCTCTCTGGCTCCTGGTTAGTTGGTTCTGGTTGTTCTTTCTTCCTGTTGCACAGACTGGTAAGAAAGAATGAGAAGAGAAGGCCTACCTATATTGATGAGACTATTAATTGCCAAGGTTGGTTTGTCAAGGAACAGTGCGTTTGAAGGGGTGTTAAGGAAGAGTAACTACAGTAACTTGCTCCCCCCTCATTGGAAAAATCACAATTTTAACTTTCTATCAATTTATGGCATCCTCTGAATATGGATGAGCATTGTTTATTAATTATTTTACTTGAAAATAAGAACAAATTTTATAGTGTATGTAAACTATGATGTATAAGGTAGCTTGATCTAATTAAAACCTCATTGGGGTACATCTTTTTAGAGACCATGTCTTGATTTATGATTTTGTGTGTGTATATGTCTGCATGTGAATATATATGAGAGTGTTTGTGTGTCTGAGTGTGTATGTCTGTCTGTCTGTGTAGTTTTCTGGACAGAATCTTGCTATGCAAGATAGGCTGGTCTTGAACTCATGATCCTCTTTCTACAGCTTAGTGAGTGCTAGACCATGCCACTCTGGGTCTCTATTTCAAGTTTAAGCTTTATCTGACCTTCCTCCTTTATTTGCAAACTGCTGTTTATTGCCAAGGGCAACTAAACTGTGCCCTGAGTCTCTTTTTCTTTTCTTTTTCTTTTGGAGCTGTTCCTTGGATCATCTTCAAATGACCTGGGATAAGGTAGCACACATATCTTCTTAAGAAAGACAACTTAGAATAAATCTAAATGGGGTCTATAATTCCGGAACTTTATTTTGTGAGAAAAAAGACAAAAAGGAGAAATAACTCACTACCCTTTAGCAGATACTACCTACATTGTATTTTATTTGATTTGACAATGTCTAAAGTTTCAGACCTTGAGGCTAGGAACTGAGATGCCAAGTGGATAAATGAGGCCTGCTGATCCAGGTGAGCAATGGAGCCCAGGGACTCACTTGTCACTAGGTGACTTTGGAGATTATGGCTCTGTGTGCTTTGAGAAGCTACACAGGTGGACATGTGCAATAAATCAAAACTAATCATATCCTGGGGAGAACCACAGCTGTGTTTACACCCTTATGGACTTAAACCCATATGTTAACCCTCCTTAGTGGACATGCCAGAAGTGTTAGAGCTGAGTACTTGCCAATAGTTTATCTGAAACTGCTTTTGAGTCAATTTATTAATGTTTTCAAGATTTATTTTATACTTTTCTTCCAGGTTGCAGACTTCAGTGCTTTTATTCATTTAACAAGCTATTCTTAATGTTGCCTCTGTGTCAGCTGCTGGCCCCCAGGATGGAAAGGTGGACCAGGCACTGCCTATGTAATTAAGGAACTTATAATCTGGAAAGCAGGTAAGACACATAAACCATGGAAGGAAAAGAAATATGGCATAGGAGTATTTTTTTTAGTAATGTTTTATGTATGAGTATGTTTAATGAAAATTAAGATGAAGAAATAAATAGGACAATTAAAATACATTAAAAACGTGGCCAAGCAAAAGAAAATCTACTTAGAATATAGCACACACACATTCTGCATTGTTGACCACTTTAATTTGCAGAATTAAATTTGGAAATGAACAATTGCATGGCTGACATTTTGCTGAAATGATCAAGTCATAAAGAAATGGAGTATTTACTCAAAAGCCAAGGTAAATCCGGGGTTTACCAGTTGTCAAAATTATAAATGGATGGATTTGCTTGCTCCTAGCGCATGGTCCCTCATACTTGAGAGCCTCTGCACATAATGTTGACAGTAAATCTGCAAATCAACAGTAACATGGAGACGTTAAAAATATAAACTAAAAACAAGGAAAAAAATCATAACAGGAAGAACTTACTGTGCTTTAGGGAGATTGAATTATCCCAAACTCACTGAAGGAGGAAGGATGCGCGTACAAGTGAATCCTGTACTTTCCATCTGAGGACAAGAATTGTTACTTTCTCCAGCCAATAGGATGACTATCCTCAGATTCTGAATGTCCCTAAATGTCCCTAAGTTCTGAAAAGTAAGACATAGGAGGAAAACATATTGGAGTTTTAATATCTCTTGTACCCAATTATTTTTTTAAAAAGTAGTTAAAATGAAAGTAGGTAAGTATCAGATGTATCTCCAAGACTGACTTAACTATTATTTCTTGTACTTTGGAGAATTTAAATACAATTGATTATTATTATTATTTTAAAACAGTTCCTTCTTGCAAAGATTCAGTGTGAAGCATGTAGCATTGAAGCATCTGGGATGGAATATAAGCAGCACTTTCTTACTGACCTAACTTGTAACAGTAGCAACAAGCTAATTTTTAATAATTTTTCAAAATATGAGTAGATTTTTCAGATGTCTGGGGCAATTTTTACTAGAGAAATGTGAAGACCCACCGCAGTTCTCTGCTGTCTGTCCTACAAATAAAAACGTAAAATCTATCTCTATATTGAGAATTATAGATGCTTACAACTGCAGGTACAAACGATCTATTAATTCATCGAAACAAAATGTCTTTCTTTTTCTCCTGGCTTGATCTATATCCTACAGCTCTTCTTTCTCCCACAGATCTTCATGGAAGACCAACCTAATGTGTGATATTACTGCTAGAAGTCGTGGGGGGCGGAGAACCCTAAGAAATGATGTCTTCTGCTTTTAAAGAGTATGCTATCTTAACTCGGAACAAAATTAAGATTCTAAAAGGATATGAAACCTCAGCTGATGATTTATAATAGGTTATCTTATTCAGCATGCATGGATGGCATGTATGAAGCCTTACATTCAAACCCCAGTAGCGTGGGGGTGGGGGTGGGGGTGGGGCACAGAACCAGAAAGGTCTGTGTTAATAACAAAAGCAATACCTCATCTTCTGTAATATTATTCTCTATATTTTTATTGTTCTCTGCTCCTCCTCTGCAAAGAGAGAGATGACTTAGCTTCAGGCCGTTCAGTTAGTAAAATGTTGGCAGTAAATAACTTTCTCATTGTGATGGAGGAGAGAGAGAGTGAAGGGGAACGCTTTTAAAATGTTAACACTGTTTGCAATCGTTCTGTTGCAGCTTCATTTTGGGTAGTCTCTTCACTTCAGACGTTAGGAGTACACCGAAGTAAAAGTAACCTTTGGCTTCTACAGGCGAAGGGTGTGGGCTCCCCGGGCAAGCTGCTTTTCCTCTGTGCCCCCTGTGGAATGGTTTGTGGAGACTGCCAAAAGCAGAGGCAGGCTTTTGGCTCCTCCCTCCCCTCCTCCCACCCCTTCCAACTCATCACATTCTTATATAATCCAAGAAAAATCTGCTTTTGGTTAGAATGCAGTGGAAGGAAGGCAAAGGAAACTTTTTTTTCTTCCCCCTTTTCGCTAAATGTTCCAAGTTTATAGGAGAGGTCTGTCAAAGCAACTAACTAAATGGAGGCAGCTGGAAGTCATTAGGGAAACTTGCTGTGGACTTTGCCGGTGGAATTTGCGCTCTCTCCCTTTCTCTTTTTATAGTACCCTAAGCAAGTTAGTGTTCTTTTTGAAATCCCAATTACTCCTGTGACTATGAAGGTTGGAAACGTATTTTACTCCTTTACATCCTGGAGACCACTCCACTGATTTCTGAGGCCATTACTGCAAATGAATAAATGAACACATTTGGAACTAACTGGTGCTCCGCCACGGCGTGCCTTGTATTTCATGATTATCTTCGCATCTTCCTGGTCTTGGTCTGATTTGAAATGATAACCACTGAGTCACATTAGGAACACTTTGTGGTTACTCTCCTAGTCCGACATAATAATGGGAGCCTGGATTTTAAGAGTCCAATTTTCCTCTCTGCTTTTCTTTAACCATTGCATCACTTTCCATGATAAGAAAAGAGTTTCAAATGAGGTCCTCTAAGTTCCAAGTTTGTGTTGTTCCAACTTCCTATGGGTTCAGGCTCGAGGCATATTGAGACTTCCGACCCTAAACCTGCTGGGTAGGGGCTAAAGTCACAACTCTTTGGAGGGAGGGCTAGGACTACCCCTGTGGGTGTGGACAGCCCAGGCCAGCCTCCCGAAAGAGGTCGAGTCTATGGAAAAGGAAGCAAAGATGGCTGTGTGCAAACACATGCTTGTCAGGGGTGGGGGATTTTCCTTCATGGAGGGTCTTGCGGCGAGGGGAGAATGTGGAGTCAGGTAGACCAGGTTTCTCTGGCGTGTATTTATTTCCAGCATGCCACCTTAAAACAAGTTCCTCAGTTACTGTGAAGCAATAGAAGAAGTTGTGGTGGGAAGGGGGCGGGGAGTACTGAGCCACGTATCAAGTTCTGGACTCCCAGCAAAATGAAATTCCACTGTTTGACTGCCAGAGTCAGAGTTAGGGCTTCCGGAAATCAGTAGGGGCTGGAAGCACTGGGCAGAATCTTTCTTAATCTTTCTTAGGGGTTCTGTATAGAACTACATAGAAAGTAAACAATGATATGCATTTCCCCTCACCCCCTAATCCTTCCACCTCCTTGGAAAACCTGTTTAATGACTGGGATACAGAAGGTTCTGGAATCTAGATGTCGGAAAACATCCATGCTATAATAAACAAGTGGAGTCCATTCAGGAGGTCAAAAGGTCCTCTCCCTAACCCCACTGCCCTCCCACCCACTCTGTGAGACAAACTCTTTTCTGTCCCTGGATGAATTCCTGAAAGAAAAAAAAAAAAAACCCACAGTAGCTCTGTTGGTTGACCACAGATAATGAGACATCTTGTGTCCTTCGAGCTTGGGTGGGTGGGGTACTTTGGTCATTAGAGGCTGTACATTCGTGTGATAGTCTCGATGGTAATTGAAGTTGAGGCTTCTCACTGTCCCCTATCCAGGTAGAAGGGGGTGGCTTGAAGGATTAAAAGCAAGGGCAGGGAATGTTATCTGCAGGTCCCTGCCTCCTGCTTCTTCTCAACCTCCATTCCTCCTAGGTCAGATAACTGCAGCTTGGAGAAGGGGAGTGGAGGGAGAGGTTGCTGGAGGATTCATAGGAAAGTGGAGGCTTTAATCCACCCCTTCTGGAATTGTAGATAGTTGTTCTCTCAGGGTCTGGTAGATCTGTAGAACTGATGCTTTTCCCCCCCATCCTCCTGGCAAATTGTAATGCTTTGTTTGAAAGCTTCCTAACCTCCAACCCCTAAATCCCTGGGGAATCTAATCTTCAGATCTTTGGTTTATATAGAAATCCTTCCTGTAGGCTGTAGCTGGAGTTGTTCACTTACATGAGTCTCTCCCTGTCTGTACTCCTGGGTGAGGGTTGTGTATCCCTAAGAGTTTGGGTAGTATTTAGAAAACTCCAAGGCTGGCTCTTTTTGACTTTATTTATTTATTTTGCTTGTTTGTTTGTTTTAGAATTTCATACCCCACCCTGAACCCTCTCTAACTCATCCAGCATTTTTTCATTTGAACTCAGAATCATGATCTCTTCCTTACTCATTCCTAGAGTTGCTGACGTTTTTGTTTGTTCAGGGCTGACCCCTTGGGATCTGACAAGCTTAGTCAGGGCACTCATCTTTTGCATCAAGAAACAGTTGCACCCTTCTCTGTATCAACTTTCCTTTGTCTTCCTTCAGATGGAAGTAAGCTAGAGACTGCCATGCCCTACTGGCTTCTGGCAGGACCTGGGTCACAGAGAGGCTCCCTGTGATGCAACAGGACCTACTTTGTCTACTGTTCCAGACTAAAGCACTACTTACCAGCACTGTCCCCTCTGCTGGGTGGGGACAGTGCTCATCACCATCACTTCCACGGATTCCAAGTTGAAAATCACAGTTTACCACTTAGCCCCTAACTTTTGTAGCCTGGAAATGGATGGTCTAGTCGGGATAAATAACTTTTTAAAAAAAGCAACCTCATGGTTAGTTCTTTATAAATGCTGTTAAACTTCTCAGTGGGCTGAAGACATGTTTAGGAGCCACGTTCTTGAGGCTGCAGAGAACTAGAGAAAGAATCAATTTAATAAAAATCCTGTTAAAGCCTGATTTATTGCTTTCTTTCAGGAAAAATCCTTAGACAAGAATTTCCCTTTTTTTCTTAGCTTTATTACTCTCAAAAAGCTTTTAATAAATAACATGTATTCCATATTACATATTTTCATAAAAGTCCAAGGTGCTAAACTAAACATATATTAACGCAAATATGTCCATGTAAATAAATGCATTATTAATAAATAACTCTTGCTAAGGTGAACAAAACAAAACACCAATTTGGCAGCAGACTTAAAGTCTATAATGGAGCAGACAACTATTAGATTGATTAAAGAGATTTTCACACAAGGACAGTCTACTAATTTGCTGAGAATTGTATCTCAAGGTTAAAAAATTCTGGCTACATTTTAAAGCAGGGAAGATCAATTAGAACATTCATTAGATTCCTATTTACACTTTAATTGTCAACTCTGCTCATTTGTTGGAAGCCTTTTTTAGTCATTAGTGTCTGTCAGTAAGAAATATGTCTTAATTTCACTTACATTCATTTCTTCATCCTTTCATTCAATCAACAAACATTAATAACGTGTGGAGCACTTTGCCAGCTTTCAAAGTCTCCAGATGAGAAGAGACAAAGCTTTAGCCTCAAGGACGTACTCACCTCAAATTCTCATGTAAGCAAAATTAGTATAGAGACACTGAGTTTTTCTAAAGTTATAAAAATGATTGCCTGAAACAATAGAAAGACAAAAAAGGACCCTAATGAAAGCACGTGCCTATTGTTCTTTCTGTGCATGTGTTAATTAGCCCCTTTGCTTCTTAGGTTTAACATATCTCAGCGTGCCTTGTTTTGACTGCCCTTGGCCCTGTTCCTACTGTGAATTGGAGACTCCTTGACAGGGGCACTACCTGTCTCCATTTGGACTCTGTAAGACCCTGTAGAGTCAGAATGTCTCCTACTTTCTGTCCAGGAAAAGGAGACAACTTCAAGATAGTAAAGAGGAGAATAGAGACTGTTGCATTATCCAGATTCTGGACAAAGTGGCTTCCTGAGAACAACTTTGGCGTGAGGGAGGGGGGTCTCTTGCCAATATAAATGGCAGAGGAAGATGGTGTGTTCTCTGTAAACACCTGTGTATTGCAGGTGCACTTTAACTGCCTCTGAAATGGTTACCTTTGTCTCTCAATCCTTCTTCCATGCTTTTACATAAACTCTGATCTAGGAATGAGGTCCCAGGCCTATAATTCTGCTTTCTGCTTACTTGAGCAGTCAAACCATGGCCAGAGGTTTCTTCTCTTCAAGTATAGCTCTTATGGGAAAATAAATTCGCAATAGAATATTGATGCCAATTATTTAGTTTGACAGGATACACAAATTAATTTCTTTTGCCCACCATGGTAAAAACCCTTTAAAAGACCATGGCCTGCTCTTCACAACTTAACAGACACATGACAACAGAGACAGTGTAACCTGTAAGTCAATGGGCCAGGGCAGGAGTCCTAATTTGTTCTGCCAAGAAAGTTAGCTATTTAATATTTTTGAATTTCAATTTGTTTGTTTATTTGTTTATTTTGGGCAAATGTGTGTTTCAAGGGGGCCAAGATAGCTCATCAGCCAAAGGTGTTTGCCATGTCTCCCCCAAGACTTGAGTTTAATTCTTAGAACCCACATAAAGGTTAAAGGAAAGAACTCACACCACAACATTGTCCTCTGACCTCTATACTACTGCTGTGTAGCAACGTCCCCAGCTCCTCCATGTCATATTCTCTCTCTCTCTCTCTATCTCTCTTTTTCTCTCTCTCCCCTCCCCTCCCTGAAATTTTTTATTTCATTTTAAAATCTGGAAACATTCCAAACACATAGAAAGTACAGAGACTACAATGGTACATGTTCATATGGTCTTCACTACAGTTTAACAGTTACTATTGTCTTTATATTTAAACAAATTATGTTGTACTTTTGGTTATTTTTGAAACTTTTTTGTTTGCTTATCATTCTAGCTGTATTCTCTTTGACATTAAATAGATATATCTAAATTTTCTCTTTCCCTGTGTTTGAACATTTTGTGTGTTTCTGATTTGCTATTACTTCACATTATCCCACAGTAGACCCAGTATGAGTCTATGAAAATGTCAGCAGAGGAGACTGTGCTGAGTCCTCAGCTAAGGTTCACGGCTGTGTTAAAGCATGTTCAGAAAGAAGTCTTCAGAAAATAAGTACCAAGGTAGAATTGGATATTTAAGAGATTTATCTTGGAAAACAGGGGGATGAAGGTCTGATATGACAGAGACTCTTCAGGCTTGTGAATTTAACATCTAAGAAAGAATACAGGCCAGGGTGGCTTCACTTGGAAGAGCCTCAGCTTGCAACACAGCTCTGAGGAAATATCTACCAGGTTAATGGAGATTTCTTAGTTAGAAGCTGTTGTTTGAAAAAGTCAAGTTTTTCTGTAGGAATGGGTTAACTCTTACTCAGACCACATTTTAGCATGGACTAGGAGACATTACCATGAGGGAGGTAATTAGCTCTACCTAGCATCATCTAAGTGCTGAAATAGTTCTCCTGAAGAAGATCTCAGCAAACCCTTCTGTGACTATGTGTCCATATGTGTGTGTGTAGTGTGCATGTACATGTGTGGGACGTATGTGTGATGTGTGTTTCTGTATGTATATTGTGTAAATGTGTATAGTATGTGTGTCTTTTATGTATGTATGTATATATATGTTTGTGTGTATATGCATGTGTGTGTGTGTGTGTGTGTGTGTGTGTGTGTGTGTGTATGTGTGTGTGTGTATGGATAGGGGACGGCAATTATCTTAGTCCCCATAGGCTGGCGAAGGGCAGCAGAACTACACATCTGACTTCTGCATCCCAGAAGCCCTCAGAACTGTGGCAGTTCCTGAGAGCTTATTATTCTCGCTAGAATGAACTCGCCCTCTCTCATTTGCTGTAGGGTTTCCATTTTGTTTCTTTTGAGGCATGCTGTGTATTGAACAATTGCTTCAGTTTATTCTGTTTTATGATATATTTCTGCTTGACTTAAGAGGAATGAGTTTCTATTTCCTCTATCCTCTGCATTATCAGAATCAGAAAGACTTCATTTTCTTCATGGGTAAAATGAATGGCTAGAATCCATGATCTTTCTGCTTTATCAGCCTAATTCTAATTAATAAATAAGCATACAACAATGAGGCAGGACAATCATGTTTTGTGAAGTGACATGTTCAGAGATAACCTAAGAGATAAGCTACAAAGAGAAGAACGGTGTGGGAAGTGAGGGCGACAGTATGAACCAATATGTCAGTGTATCCCACTAAGTAAAGTTACTGTGGATGCCCTACCCTCAAGGGACACCACTGAGATGAATGAAGTTCATGGCTCAGTCACCTTGGCATTTATGGCCCCAAATATACTACTTAGGTGCTAGAATAAAAAAAAAAGTTAATGTGTATTGAATTGAATGTTTTATAAAAGTAAGAACCAATAATTTTTATCAGAGAAAGGGAGTTTGGTCCAATATTTTGAGATTTAAATTTATATCTTACTGGTCCATGTATAAAGAGTAGAATTTAAGTTGTAGGGAATTTACCTTGATGTATACCTGCAGTGGGTAGACAATTAAGTCTTACAAGAGGTAAAGAGATAAAGCTTGAATCAGGAACTAGGGTGATTCAACTGTAACCTCATTTGAAATGGCTGGTGCTTTATCATTTTTCTGGTAACTCAAGGTGTCTCTACTGATGATCTACTTTCTACGTGACTGTGTTCAAACCGTTTTTTGACAACAGCCATTAGCATTGTACAAAAGGAAGCAAATGATGTCATACTGACCAACCCATGGATTCCTAATTTGGAAAACCCACCATTGCCTTGGAGAGGCCACAGAGGCCCATTTGGACTGTCTTCAACAATTAGAGTTGGACCTTCCTAAAGAGGTTTGCTTGTAGAACTCACCTTCCTTTGTCCAATAACTTCATGGAGTCTTCCGCACCAGGAGACTGGATGCTCAATAGTAGATCTTGGATGTTAAATAGTAGATCTTTGTACATGTGTTTTCCTGCTGAATCCTTGCAAGAACGTTGTTAATGGCAACATGTGAATCTGGCAGCTAGAAGCAGTGAGGAGAAAGACTCCACAATAGTTGTTTGCACTGTAGGTTGAGTCTGTTGATTTAAGGTTCCAGGATTTCTGATTCCTCTCTAGCATTTATGAATTCAGCTTCCAGTTCCAAATTTGCAAAGACCACTTGAGGGTTTAAGTAATGCCTTTAATTACAACGCAAAGTATAGGCAATTGCATTTTGTGAAACTAACAATTATCCGGACTCTATGATTAGAGTGAGTTATTGAAGTCTGCATAGTCGTGAAACACCCATCAGAATAACTGGGGGGAGAAAAGAGATAAACTAGATTGGAACAATGAAGCTTGAAAACAACTTTGATTATCTCTGGTGTTTATATGGTAATGAGTCCCGATTCTTGGGCATTGGGGTTCTTTGTAAAAAAATTCTTACAGTCTCTTCTGCTTGCCCTTATTCAGAAATAGAGATACGGATAGTGTTTTCATTAACTTTAAAAACATAAACATTCCTGCTAATGTAGCAGCTTGCTACACTTTTGCAGATTTCAGTTGATGTAATTTTCAAAATTTCCCTGGGACATAGGTGATAATATTCCCTTGAGATGGAATCTAGGAGGAGATCAGCAATTTGCCTGAAATCACATACTTTAGAAGTAGTAACGCTGAATTGCACCCGGCTCTTCAGTCTGAGATTCTAAACTAAAAAGCCGATTATATGATCAAGAGGCTACAAGGGCAGAACAATTCTTCAGTATTTCTCTGGTGATTTAAAAAAAGTGAGCAAGTAAATACTTATAAGAATGGCACTAGAAAATAAATACACTTAATCAAGAATACATACCACTGTGCTTTTGTCTTTCCCTTCCCCTCCCTTCCCCCCTCCTCTCCCCTCCTCCTTCCCCTCCCCTTCCTTTCCCTTCCCCTCTCCTCTCCCCTCCTCTTCCCTCCCCTCCCCCCTCTTCTCCCCTCCCCTCTTCTCCCCTCCCCTCTTCTCCCCTCCCCTCCCCTCCCCTCCCCTCCCCTCCTCTCCTCTCTTTCCCTCCCCACATCCCCATCTCCTTCTCTCTCCCCCTCCCTCTCACTCACTGGCTTATTTTTCCCTATTCATATTTATGCATGTTTATGCCCTAAGGATGGAGAACAGTCTGGTATAAAGGCAAGAAGATGTATTTGTAGTCAGATAAAGTTTGAATTCTTTTAGTAGCATTACCTCTGGAAAGCTCTTTGCCTTATTTATTTGTAAAGTAAGAAAAAAATAAGTGACCCAACAGGAGTTTTAAGAATAAACAAAGGAGATGGGATTTGTCAAGTGCCTCCCACTGTAGCACAGAATAAGGGATGACGATTGTATTTATAGTGGCATTAACTGGGACATTATTTCAACTTGGACATTTTAAAGGTAGAGTTAAAAAAAAAACATAGTAGGTTTGAAATAACCTAAATGACTTAAATTGACTACGTTTATCTAGATTTTCAGCACAGTGGTTTTCTACTTATATTTTTATTTAAAGTTCTAGAATACGTGCTGGGAAATGCAAAGTCACTCGACAGTGTGTTCTATACATCATGGACCCTCTAAGTCTGCCCTTGTTCTAAACATTTGAGCCTTATATATGCGATGGATATTGAATGAAGGTAGCAGCCTGTTTCCCAAACTAAAATTTCTCTGTAGGACAATGATATTCTTACTAAGACTGCCTTCACCTGAGATGCTTTGCCTGTCACACCTTCTCTGGCTGGATTAGCAAGAGTAGTGTGCCAGAGTATCTTAATGGTTCCTTTGACTCCTTCTCAGTGCAGATTTCCAGTCAGCACCATGGAGGTAACAGCTTAGTTTTAAAATATTTACTTTTATTTTTTAAAAATTGTGTGTGTGTGTGTGTGTATGTATGTGTGTGTATGTGTGTGTATATGTATGTGTATCTGTATGTGTGTATGTATGTGTATATGTATGTGTGCATGTGTGTGTATATGTGTGTGTGTATGTGTGCATGTGACTATGTATGGGTATGTGTGTGTGTGTGTGTGTTTGTACTGGAGCACGCGTGCATGTGCCTGTGAATGGGAGTGTGTGTGTATGTGTGTGTGTGTGTGTGTGTGTGCGTGTGTTTGTGCTGGAGCACACGTGCATGTGCCTGTGTATGGGTGTGTGTGTCTCTGTGTGTGTATGTGTATGTGTGTATGTATGTGTTTGTATATATGTGTGTGTGTATGTCTATGTGTATGTGTTTGTGTATGTGTGTATGTGTGTGTGTGTACGTGTATGTGTTTGTGTGTGTGTGTATGTGTGTGTGTATGTGTGTATGTGTGTATGTGTTTGTGCTGGAGCATGTGTGCATGTGCCTGTGTATGGGTATGTGAATGTGAGTGCATGTGCCTTAGATGCCTGAAGAGGGCATTGGGTCCTTGGAGTTCGAGTTGTGGGCTGTAAGAGTCACCTGATCTGGGGTCTTGGAACAGAAATTGGGTCCCCTGCTAGGGCAGTGTACCCTCTTACCCTCTGACCTGTCTCTAGCCCCATGCAAGGGACAGTTCCAATGCATCTTCTTTCTTGAACTGAACTGCAGCCTTGTGAATGTTTGGAAAGGAGGGAGGCTGTGGTAAGTGCTTTGCGAACTTTTAGTTTTCATTATCATTTTTGTATGTGTGTATGATGTCTAGGGGTGGGTTAGATGTGATATAGATGAAGGTTAAAGGATAATTTTGTGGTGTTAGTTCTGTGCTTGCATGGTACATGGGTTTCAGAAACCAAACTTGGGTTTTCAGACTTGCACAGCAAGCTTTCCTGTTGAGTCATCTGGTCGACCTTTCAGCCATCTTTTATAACATCCTTATTGTGGATTGACCTGTTACCTCTCCAACCTCAACTAACTTCTTAATTCCTGACGGGACTGAATTCAGAGGTACAGCATTGATTCAGATGATCAAGGCTAAGTAAAGAAAGTCACTTTAGGAGATAGGGTAGGATTCTGGATTAGTATTGTTATAAGAAGATACACAAAGGCAGTCCAGGGACAGAGTGCTTACTTAGCATGAATGAAGTTGCGGGATCAACCTCCCAGTATGAGATTGGAGGACAGAAAACTCATTTCTCCATTATGTGAGGTCACCACAGGAAAATGGCCATCTGAAGGCCAGGAAGTAAGCCCTTCTAAGAGACTCATCCTGCTGAACCTTGATCCTAGCTTCGAAGCCTCCAGAACTATGAGAAAAGTCTCTGTTGCTTATACTACCCAGCTGATGGTAGTTTGTAATGGCAGCCTAGTGGGAACTAATGTAAACCTTAATGGATCTCTTTCATACAAAGGAGGAATCTGAAACATTCCTTACTGAGTTCAAGACCTGCTTTAACTCCTTTGTCTTTTCCGGATCAGGATAAGAAGGGGTGGAGTGAGGAATAAGGCATTTCCCCAGTAATAATGTTTCCCCCATTTCCCTTTTCCTCCAGTGTTTAAATAACCACTCTCCTTTGGATCCTCTGCTCTCTGCCCATGCTCTCCGCTGCCTCTGTGCAAACAACTTGTCATGTGCTCTTCAAAATGTTTTCAGAGGATGAGCTTCCTTGCTCCTCCTCAAGACTGGCCTCTTCCAGTCCAGGTGTCCTCCCTGTTCCCTCCACAGTCTTGTTTCCTCAGCATTTTTACACGAATGGAATTTTTCGAAAGAAATTTTCTTTCCACTTTGGTGAAGTTATTTGTGATCTAAAGGCGAGGTGCGATGAGAAACACCACCAGAGGATTTGTCATTTTTCCTGCATCATGATTTAGTGATTCAATTCCACATACACAATCTAGTCCTTAAAGAATTTAAAGATGATTGATTTTGGTCTCTTTTTTTGCAACAGTATCTAGCCTGTTTTCTGGTATTTTAATTACAAAGTAGTTCTTTCAAATTTCAAATTCTCTGACTGTGGGAGTGCAAGCGTCCCCAAAGCTTACTGGATTGCCAATATCAAGATGCAGGGAAATGAACAAGAGATAGATCTTCAATCTTGAATACCCAGAGTCTCCACTGTTTACATTACTCATCTCTCTGATGTAAAAGAGAAAAATAAGGCTATTCCCCATAGAAGTTCCATTTTACCAATTTTCTGAGTCATCTTGCTCTTCATCCCCCTTGCCTCTACCTATAATAAATCATCAAGTCTTAGAGACACAACTTTTTAAATACTGCACCTCTTGTAATCAGTCTTCTGGTCTCTAGTTCCCAGCTGTGACTCCAGCCCCTCTTATTGCTAGTGTACTGTTTGCCTCTTGCTTTATGCGACTTCTAGAGCAGAGAGCAGCAAATGTATACAGCAGGGCACATGTGGTATTGCAGGCACTAGTGTTTATATGTAGATTTGATTGATTATAATCTCTTTTACTTCCCACTCTTTAGCTTCATGTTATGCGTGGGAACCATGGACAGTTGAATTACTGTGAGTGCCTTGTTAACTGTGTAGCAGACCCTCTTTCAGGTACTAGGAGTACAGTGGTGTTCAAGAGAAGGTCTAGTCCTCCTGACACATACAATCTGTAGAAAATATAGGTAAGTCCTCCTCAGGATCATTAAGTGCTAAGAAAAGGTGACAGGACATGCTATTGGGAAACAAGAACCATCCCCTGATATAGTAGAGAAGACGTGTTTTATTAAAGCTCAGACCTCAAATCTGAGAAGCTGCTTTCACGTACAATCAACGTTTTAAAGCCTAAGGCAAGGAACAGTGGCTTCAGGTAGAAAAGATATAACTTGCACGTGCGAAGGGTGTACGACTCAAAATCAGAAAGCAGTTCATGGTTCATAGCATTGAAGGAGTTATGTTGAAAGGGTAAGCTGAGATGACCCTCCCAAACCCCGCCTCCCAGGGTCTGAGCTGTGGATCTGTATACACCGGCCCATTACATCTTCAGCTTTGTGAGCTTCTAGTGTGGAAGGCTTTAGGGTAGATGCCCAGGAGTTAGCAGCAAGGCAGCTTCTACCACAGGACTTCACACACAAGATAGAGACTGAGACTAAGACAAGGGGACAGAGGAGGGGGTGTGTCTTCCTGATCATCTTGTAAACTGGGGTTGTTGTTCTTTGGGTGTACTTTGTATACCCAAGGAAGTTAAACCTGGATTTCCTGGCTCAAAAACATTACACATCTGATCCAAAGAGTACCCCAGGAGACTGAGAAATATGGGGAGATAAAGTCAAGAAAACTTCAAAGCAGTGCAAACAAAGAGAAAGTCTCTCAGTCTCAAGCAGGGTGGTTCACAGAAAAAGGCAGGATGATCAATGGGAGATAAAGAAAACTCCAGATGTTTCTTTATCTCCTCTTCTTTCTTCCCCTATCTCGACCACACCCTACTCCTTCTATTTCTCTCCCTTTTCCAGAAAGAATAGATTTAAAGGTTTGTTCTTTAAACATATTTATATCTAACAGCTTCTTCTACTAGTGCTGACTACCACCGACAGCGATGCTTTCTTCTATTTGAATGTCTGGGCTTAACTCAAAGAAAAGGGGAAAGCATAAGACTTCATTTCTATCTGTTCAGGCTGTAGAACAATAAGACCTGCCTCCAGCCCACAGTACAGAGAAGAGTTCCAGCCTGAAGCTCTGTGTAGCTGGCCAATGGGTTGTCAAACCAGATTGGGTGGCAGCTGCAAAGCCTTGTTCTTCTTCAATGGACAGTGTCTGTGGATGACAACATAGCCTTAAAAGTTTTGTTAGTTTAGATAACACATACACTTATCTATTCTCTGCCTGCTGCCTACCTCAAAGATTGATCCTCCTAAAATCATAGGGATATGTTTATAGGCTCACAAAAAGTTATGTTCAGTGCAGAAACGGTTTGGGGGTCCATTTTCATTGACGATTTGTATGTGCTTGGAGTACTGGGAGGGAGCCTAGCAAAGGGATTTCTCTTCTTCTGAATACGCCTTCAAAGCAAATCAATACTTAAAGCTTACATCCCCCTGGATGTTACATTCATAAACAGCCTCTTTTTCTTTGAGATTCACATTGCTTTGTGAACTGCACTGGTTACATATGACTAAGTAAACTTGCCCTCAAGTCCAGAAGTTTTAAAATATTTACCATTTCAATTATCCTGAGACACCGGTCTGGACATGACTTAACTGGGTTTTCTCCCCAGGTTCTGATCATACAGTAAAATACTGGCTTCAGCTTTTGTCCGTTCCAGGCTGAATTCTCCTTTAAGCTTCCTCTCATGTTTGTCATTGTTCTTACAGTAGTTTCTGGTCGGAGGTCCCTTGCTTTGGGCTACTTCCCAATAGTCCTGTTTGCAACATGGTTGCATACTCCTAGATTAAGAGCTCTGAAAGACTATGATGCCAAGTAACTTGGAAGCCAGGTTCTTCTGTTAACTAAGTCAAGGAGTGAGATGAGTGCTTATAGTTTTCCCCATATTCTTTTAATTAAAATACAGTCACCAAGATCAGCCTACAGTCCAAGGGGGAGGATAACACAAGGTAATGAATGTTAATTTCAGGTGGTGAGGGTCATGGGAAGTGTTGTAGAGTTTCCTAATCATTCAAATTTATTAAGTCCTGAGAAAATACTTGTTAATGGACACGGGGTAAGCCCCTTCTCCAAACTAGAGTTTCCCTGCATCCCCCATGGAAAGAAGACGCTTTGTTCCACAACTGTTCTTAGTTCTGAAATATACCCTGTGGGATATCAGTATACTCCATGTGCTCAGAGACTTCCTGAGGTGAGAGGGCCTATGGTGGGGAGGATATGAGAACTGCGTCCACCTAAAGGAGGCGAATCATATTATACACAGTTGCTCTGCAGAAGAGCTGCCAAAGTAGAGTGACAAGGAGCCCAACTATACAGTTGCTTTTTGAATATTTGTCAGGGTCCCCTCAGAGCCTCATTCTCGTGCTTTCCTTCCTCCATTTCCCCATGCCAGGAATAGTTGGAAACAACAGAGAGAAAAGAGGAGGAAGTCAAGACCTGCAACTCTTATGATACATCTCTTTCTTGCCCTCCCCTTCTGCCCTCTCTCCTTTCTTCCCTCCCTCCCTCCCCTCTGTTTTTTTTTTTTTTTTTTTTTTGGTTTGTTTGTTTCTGGAACTTTCTTGTGGTAATTAGCTGTAGAGCTTCTCTTTCTTTCCTGTTTATGCCTTGAGAATCTACAGTAAGTGTAATTACAGTATTTTTCTTTTGGAGAATTCAGTCAGGGTAGCCTCTTATTTAGTTAACAAGGAAAACAGGTCCAGAAATTCAAGGACTTTCCCATGTTCATGCAGTTTGAGAAGAGCAGGGGTTTCTCAGTTTTCAACCCACTACCTTTTCTATGAAGTCCTGCAGCCTTAACTCATGTGTCAACATGAGAGACTCTGTCTGGTTTTCTTGTCCATCATATTAAGCCTCCTGGGATCTATGTGAGTCCTGTATCAAGCATTGTCCTAATAGGAGGTGCTCAGACAGTTTAGACAGTAACTATTTTATTTGCTCAGACCAAATGTTTCTAGTTCAATTTCCTGTTAGCATGATGCATTCAAAATACCATTTCTTTCACTGAGATTTAGGTCTCCTTTAAGATTGGGGAAAGGGAATGTTGAACACATTTTAGTAATATCTGGTTACTATTAGAGAAGTAGCGCAAAAAGGATTGAAATCAAACTTCTGTCTGAATGGGAGTTGAAAACAAAAACTGGTCTAGACTATGCCACAGTCGATGTTCCTAAGACATCCTGATAGGGGCCAAATCTTAGTGCTTCTGAAAAGGTTGGTATAATAGTACACTTCTGTAGTGGGGAAAAACACTCCAACTTTTAAGTTGAGTACTTAAGAACTAGAGGCTGAATCTAATCTAGATTAATAAGTTTGTGTTGACTTATGAGGGAAAAAACAATAAGTTTCTTATCTCAGTTTCTGAACGTCTGTGTTTTGCAGGAGACCTCCTCCAGATATGGTGAGGAAATGAAACGGAAGAGTCTTACTGCTTAGCCATTCCTTTATCCTGCCGAACTTCCTCTTCTTCCTCCTTAATTTTAAGAATTTATGGGTGCTATCCTGAACGTTCACAAACTGTAATATTTCCACAGGAAGCAATAACACCCGTGCTAGATGTTGTGCCATATTTTTTAATAAAAGCGATATACCATCTTTCTCTAACAGAAATCTCAAACCAAACATTAAAACCCAGTTAAGTATTGCAGATGATGCTGATACGTGTGTTGGTACTTTACGTGTGTCGGTACTTTGTGACAAGAGAACCCTTTCAGAAGCAGCATGGCATATTCAATTTCACATGATGCAGTGACCCGTGGTGATATTGTCAAGGAACAACTACCGACTTGAAATAAAGAGTTTGGCTGTCATTGTGCTGTCTGAGCCTCGTTCTGAGTACCTTACTAGGTCCCAGGAACAGTCCCTTAAGGAGTGTTACAGTGTTTGTGGTGTGGGACATTGTGAGAGGTGTTATAAAACTGTGACCACAGGCTTTGGTAAGACAGGATTATCTCCCCCAGTTCATAAGAAAAAGAGGGAATCTGATGCCAGAAGGAGAGTGTGGCATGTTTATGCTCACGCAGATGCTCTAACTGGTAGTGCTCCATCAGAGAGAGAGAGAGAGCGAGAGAGAGGGAGCGAGAGTGAGCGAGAGAGAGAGAGAGTGAGAGAGAGCGAGAGAGAAAGAGAGCGAGAGAGTGAGAGAGAGCGAGCGAGAGAGAGCGAGAGCAAGAGAGAGAGCAAGAGAGAGAGAGAGAGAGAGAGAATGCATGTGCATATGGTTATGCATGTACATGTGCATGCTTGTGTGTGCAGGCATATGCATGTATGTGTGTATGTGTAGGTGTGTATGTGTAGGTGTGTATGTGTAGGTGTGTGCATGTGTGTGTACATGTGAAAAGCAGAGGGCAATGTCTGCAACTGTTGATCCTCAGATGTTGTCTCTCTCTCTCTCTCTCTCTCTCTCTCTCTCTCTCTCTCTCTCTCTCAGTCTGTCTCTGTCTTCTCTTTCTCTCCCTCTCTCTTGTTTTGTGAGACAGTTTTCCAGCTGGCTTAGAGCTCACCAAGTTTGGTAGGCTGGCTGACTTGAGAGCTTGGGAGCCCCAGGAATCCATCTGTCTTCCTCTCTCTAATGCTGGAATTATAAACATTGACCGCTACATTTTTTAAGAGTAGAAGGCAAGCACTTTACAGGCTGAGCTAACTCCCCAGCCCCTAGTACTTCATCACTGAAATACGTTCAGAAAGTGATAGAGGTGACAATATTCAGAAAATACATTTTCAAAAGCATCCACAGACAAACAGAAAGACTGGGTGAAATGTTCCTGCCATGCCCCAGATCTTCTGGGGTCCTGGCCACTCCTGCACTCACTGTTTTGTATCTGTGAGTTTGTCATCTTTCTCTCTAGATTGAATTGCCCTCTTTGTCTTCTCTGCTTGTTGAAATTCTGAGCACTGCAATAGTCTATCTCAGATTTGATTCATTTATGTTGTAGTCCTTTTGTTTGTATTGAATGCTTCCTCCCTTAACCTTGGCTTGTTCAAACAATGTCATTTAGACATCACTTTGGGGATGAGCTGTTTTGCAGTGGTATATTTGAGAATTATTCATGTTCATACCTGAGCCTACTCAGGAGGTCAGCTTCATAATAACAGACAACATGGTATATTCTTTCCAGTAGCTTGAACATGGGAGCAGACATCTACGTGGGATGAATTTCTCTGAGCAAGCATTTTATGAAGGCACACACCAAGAAATGAAGAAGTCACCACCATCTGCCCAGGCAGCAGGATTCTGAACACCAGGGAATGGGTAAGCTGCATGTGCTTCTCAGAGGGGCAATGGCAGACACTAGCAAAAATTCTGTTGTGATTAGGGATGGCAGTGAGATTTATGGAAGAAGTCCCAGGTTCCCTTGGAGGAGCTCTTACCCTTCTCCAGTGCTCCATCTTATTATGTATCCTGTGCACTGGGTTGGAAGCCCCAACAGTCCTCTACTGGGCCTGCAGTTCCTAGCATAGCCAGGCCCCGAACCAGAGCCTGGGGGGGGGGGGGGGGAGGTTGTTAATTGAACGACTGACACATTGCAGTTGAGTCTGTCACATTAAGAGTAAGGAAGGGGAACACATGTCATCTACAGATTGCTTACTCATTGATGAAGGTCGCTGCTGAAACTGTTTTGATTTCTGCTGTGCGTGTTTGGATGGCTTACATCTTCATAAATCTTGTTTCTTTTTCCTGTCTCCTCCCACATGCCTTTCTGCTTTTAGTTACCTTTTCTGCAAAACAAATAAGTCCAACAGCTGCCCCCATTTGGATTGCCATGAGTATTGTTTTATAACTTCCACCCCCTTTCTCTTTTAAGTTGTGTCAAGGTTTATTGAAATTTTTGCAGAATAGCAGGGAAGATTCAAATGGCTCCATGTGGAGTTTCGAAGTTAACACCAACTTAGGGGCTGAGTGACCTGCATGTTTCAGAGACTACCGAAGCATTGCCTTAGCTCAGGATCTACTCCGTGCTGCCCTGATCCAGGAGTGAGGCCTCAGGCACATAACTGTGTCTCTTCCCTCCCTTTTGCTCTGCAACAAGATGGAGACACCTCTCAAAGGAACTGTCAATCAGCTCACTAGATGTGCGATGGATCCTGCTACCTTGTTCAGAGATTCTTGCTGGGGATCCCCTCAAACAAACATATGCTGAAGTGGAAGTCTTTACCCAGATGCTTATAATACTGCTAGATGATGCCCAGGCTGCCTTCTTCATGTTGTTTTTCTGAGAACATGGCCCATGTTGGCAGGTTCTGGTAAAAGCCTTCTATTTCCTTTAAATATAAATAGGTTTTAGTGGAGGTGAGAAGCACAATTTGAGGAGAAAGCAAAAGTCAAACAACCCAGCGCAAGAATTAACTGTCAAGTGTTTATGGACAGCGCCAATGGATTTTAGTTCATTCGCAATGATTCTTGGCATGTTGAATATCCTCTTCAAAGTCATTCTAATTGTTTGTATTTTTTTTTTTCAGTTTAGAATAGAAGCATCAAGAAGATTTTCCTTCCATGACTAGATATTAACTATTATCAATCCTTTTTCTTTAAAGGAATATGGCCCCCAAACCTAAGAGGAGATTGTTATTTAAAATTTTGGGTAAGTAAGAGATCCAAATGTATTTACAGGGATCTCATTAAGGATTTTGCATGTACTCTCTTGAAGGAGATGAAACCATGGTATGTGTGCCTTTATCAGTGACTACTGATATCATGAAGATATCAGTCAAAATAACCAGTGGGGAAAGTTTCATAATTAATTAATATGTAATTACATTGTTTTGTTAGCACATATTACATATTCATGAAATATATCTCAGATGTTTTCTGAAATGCTCTTTTTAGGGAGAGAGCATGATGCTCTACATGCAAATTTGGTCAAATCTTGTCAACTGTTGGCAAAGTGCTAAGGGTCTCATGTGTTCTTGTGTATTACCATCCACATCTCATGATTTTCTATGATCACGAGATGTGAAGAAAATTGTAATTAAGTGTCAAACTAAAACAGCATTCTACACAGGAATTTGGAATGGGCTCATATTTCATACAATGACTATGATCATTTATGGAACAGTCTAGCGAATGTATAAGAAACAAGTTGAAATATAATTGCTGTATTTTCAATGAGGAAAATAGGTGTCTCCTGATATATAGGATGATTAGGCAGCTGACTTCAAACTGGCCTTGAACTTTGATTCCTTCTGCCATTATAATGTCCACTTGTACACCTGCTTTGTGCATAACAGGTATGGCAAGCATCACATATCCAACATGGTGCTGTTCTTGGCATACACACTCCTTCATATCTTTCTACTTCCACCAGTCACTTCATCCTTCTGCTTGCCCAAGCTAGAAACTTGGGGGCTACCTTTAACCTCTCTGTTCTTTGCCTTCTTTCTTGTAGGATGTACAGTTTAAATAGTCTAACCACTTGCCTCCCTGTTCTACTGTTTCAGCCCGAGCCCCTGAGTTTGTTTTTGTTGTTTTGTTTTATTTGTTTGTGTTTGGACTCACTACAAGAGCTCTGGAGAGCCTCTGTGCTTCAAACCTTGTTCACTGTAGTCCACTGTAAAAGAAGCCCTCAGGTTGACCCATTGAGAAGAACTAGAAGTTCTGCTCAGAACCTGAAGAGGCTGTGTAGTTCAGTCAGTGTAAATGTGGAGGTACTTCTGTTGGTAGTGAAGCTCTTCATGATCTGATTTTACATTAGCTGCCAGATTGACATTTCTCTCAACTACCCCATCTGTTGCCCAGCACCAGCTCTGCTGGTCTTCTTGTTAATCAAAGAAAGTGCATCTGCCTACAAACTTCTTCCCTTGATACCCACATGGCTCACTGTCAACCTTCAAGCCATTCCTTAAATTTCATCTTCTAAACTAGACTTTTATGCTACCCTTTTGAAAACGACCATCTGTCTATCTTGAATAGATGCAGCACATCTTGTGTTCTCATCTACAAGGTTTATGGAACAGAAATTTTGTTTTTTCCTATTTATCAATCCCCCATTACAAAATTTGGAAGCTAGACAAGATACTCTTTGACCTAGAAAACAAAACAAAACAAAATCATATCCCATCAAACAAATCTAACCCTGCAAAAGTAAGGTCATTAGGGTTGGGTATGAGAAGCTGTTATTGGAGGATGGGATTGAGATCCATTTTCCCAGAAGCCCTAGCTCCTGTAGCAAGTACCAAAGCACAGCACAGATTATATGTTGAGGCAAATTTTATGCTTCTGGAATAAGTCTAATTTAAAAGTCTGTTCATTTGGTAGATTGGTTGACTGAATTGTTGAGGAGCCATGAAAGCAGAAATTAAATTCTCTTCATGTTGGTTTCCTCATCTGTAAAATGAAGAAGCTGTGACAGAGGACCTCCATGTCCTCAACTACCTTTCTTCTGGTAGAAAAAAACATGCGCATTTCCTAGTATTCAGAGCTCCATCTATTTTATGAAATATTTACATGGAATTTGAAGATTGGAGGCACACACTGTAGACTTTGTGAAGGACAGGTCTCTTTCTGTTGAGTTTCTTTGTGGTAATTTTGTACTACAGTTTGGTTCATTGACTTTGCTATCCCACTGAGAATTTTGAGTTGAAAGTGTGCCTTTATGACACATGTTACCCTCCTTATCTTAATTGTTGTATAATTACAGCAAGTGGTAAAACAGAATTATAAACACAGCAACTGATATGTTTCTAGCCATTTGAAAGTGGTGTGATAACACTTAGAAACTGGTTATGGTTGAATACAAGAGTCAGAACGTTAATAACACAAATGTGTTCGGAGGACACCTGTGTCCCATCTAATATGATCCATACTTTTAATTTGAGAGCAACGAGTCCTTCAGTTTCTTTAACCAATGATACTAGCGAATAGTAGCAACTTGAATCAGGAGTTACTTTAAGTTATTTGTCATGACATTATTTCAGTTAATGAAAAATATTTTCCTTTGTGAATTATCCTTAAATATAATTATCAACCTATAACCTTAGTTGGCACTTAAAGACAATCTTTATACAGAATTGGAACAAATAGTGTTTTGTCAGAGGTACCCTTCAGACAATTGAGTACTTAAGGCTTCTGGGATATGATTATATGACTAACCCCAAAAGATTATAGATTTTTATTCTTAATGGAACTAATGTGACACCTATGTAAGCTTGGTATTCATAGGATAGTATCTTTAAATTTGCATTTCTTATATTTAAAATATTTTAAGGAATTCTAACTAATAAAATTTTCACAAAGTTCTTTTGGGAATAAATTGGAGTAAGAGATGACCATTATCCACAGGACAAAACCTTAACACTTAGAAAATGTAAGCCAATACATCTACAACACAGCTATTTACTGTCTGAGTTTCTGGCGACCCTTAAGAGGAGTGTTAGGTGTTCATTCATTTAGACATCCATTTTTCAGCCAGATATTGCCTTGACAAAGGTCAGATATGAGTCTTATTGAGGTTTAGGGTGTGTGTGTTGTTCTTGGGGACCTTTCAGGGAAAATGTATTGAAATGCCCACAGTAAATCAAAGCCTCCTTAGTAAGCTCTTCCAACTCTTTCTCCATCTTGCAGAGAGAATATTTTGTGGAACTGTGGGCTTAATTGAAATCATATGTCATTACACTTGGCATCTCCAGACAGGCAAGCCAGCATCAGCTGCACTGGAGTAACTCGACACTCTAAATGTCTTTCTCTTTATTACCAGGGACCGTTTAAAGATGACTAAAAAGCTCACGAGTAGTAGTAGAGTCTGAGAAACACTTTTGGTTCTGAATTTCTGGGATTTTGTGTGCTTTCAGGTTTCGGTTGCTTTTATTTTTGAAGAATTAAACCGTATTCCATTTAAATTTCTTTTCCTCTTCTGAAAGTTATTTCCCTCCGGTATATATTAACACAAACCAAAACTGTAGAATTATGGAGTGCCTTTTTTGTTTTAACCTATTATTCTATGCTAAACCCTTGTCTTTTTCCTTCAATCCTGCATGAGGCTACACTAAAACTCTTGGGGTGCGTGATCTTGTTTGAATAGAGTACGCTATTGTTTTCTAGGTAGTTCTGTTCCTCTTGTGTGCTGTTTCTCTACCTCATGTGTCCTGCTTCCAACTACAAAATGCAGATCTTCTAGATCAGTAGCAACAGGACTTTAGCCCCTCCCTCCCTCCCCTCCTCCCTTCTGACTTGCCATTTGATATTTAACTCAGTCTGGCTTCAGACTTGTGAACCGTTTGCTTCAGCCTCCCAGTGCTGGGATTACAGGCATATCTCAGCAGGTCCAGCTCAGCCACCCACATTTTAATCCCCTTAAGGCAAGTTGTCAGAGAAAGTCCCCAAGCTTGAATTTGTTCAGTGAGGTCTGGTTATTACCATTAAAACAAAACAAAACAAAAAACAAACAAACAAAAAACCTCTCTAAGCACAGGCTATGCAAAATATAAATTCCAGAAGGTGAAATTCAATCTTCTGGAAGAAAGGCAAAGGAAAGAAATGTGCATGGAAGGAATTGGAGAAAGAAAGGGAGGCGGTGACATGGCTGTTGGAAGCATTTGGCTCCCAAACCAGCAGAAGCCCAGGGTGCTTCTCAGCTTCCGCATAGCGTGTCCAGGTTTTCCAAATGATATAGGTTTGGTTCCAAGAAGGAGGAGGCCACGTTTGCACTCATTCCGCCACAACCACAGTATTGCAGACTGTGCTATCCCACTGCTGTTTTCCTTGTCTGCCCAAAGGGAAGGAGGTGGAGTTACATTTAATTATTAACCATCAAAATAGCCTCTTCACTATTTCTGGTCAGCAAAAAAAAGGGGAAAAGTTATATTCCTAGGTGACCTCAGCACTTAGGTTAGTCCATTCTCAGCTAAAACTCTCTACCTGAATAGACTTAGTAACAATAGAGCCTAAGACAGGGAAAGTCAAAGGGGTCACGACCATGTACGCAGAGAGAACACTTAGGAATAATGTCTTTTACCTGACTTTGGGACACCTCTAGTCGATTGCAGCACCAGAGGCGAAGGCTCCATATGACCACATTTTATTTTGGTAGCTCCAAGGAGGTAGAAGGCAGTTTTTACTTCTGTTTTAGATTCTTCTATCATTACTGAGCACTTTGCATAACGTCACTGAGGATTCTTTAATCAAATCTTAAGACACCTTGTTAAGGAGTTAGGAGTAGTAACTCTCGAGAATGCATACAAACCGACCAGAACTTTTCTACAGGCTCTAATTTCTTCATGGATTATTTTTTATCCTCTAAGGGTCTCGGGAATTTTCTGAGACTTAACAGAGTTGTGACAATAGTGTGACAGATACCGTGCTCTACAGACAAGCCGTACTGAATATAAACAAATGAAGTTGCAGTGCCAGAGCACAGGAGACAAGAACCCTTCCCAGCATTTCCTTAAATAAATATTATACTTATTTAATGTTTCAGTGGGGGTGGACATGTAGAGGTCAGAGGTCAATTTGAAGTCACCAGTAGCCCTCTCCTGGCATGTGCATTTGAGGGATGGAGTTGGGGCCCTCAGGCTTCAGGGTAGGCATCTTTACCTGGTGAGCCATCTCAGTACCCCAACATGTTTTGTTGGTGGTGAAATAGAGTATTTACTTTTAGAGGCAAAGGTCCATTATTTGTATATGAAAAGCAGCATTTCTTCTTGTTCTCATACATGCTAGCCTCCTGTGTGTTTAATGGATGGATGCCAAAGAGCATGTCTGTAGAGGACAGAAAATCAAAGGCTCGTGTGTGTGGCAGCATTTGCCAACTAGTTCCCAGATGTCCAACTTGAAAAATGATGCGGACTCTTCCTTCTCTTGGATTCAAATTCACACATATCCAAGTAATCACTTGGGGAATAAGCAGTCTCTTGCTCCAAGTGACTGGGTTGGTTGTTACTACCTATTTATTTATTTATTTGTTTGTTTGTTTGCTTGTTTTGTGTAACACATGGACAGAGGGCATAAACAAGAAATAAGGAATCTCATCAAGAATCAGATTTTGAAACTGCTTTCTGTTTTTTTCTTCTTCTTTTGTCTTGTTTTGCAAAAAGTCACAACTAAGGATGGTTCACAAGACGTTTCAGCATATGTTGATATAATCATATTCTGGATACGTTAAGCTTTTAGCATAATTAGTTCTACAGTTGAAAGCTAGTAATAGTTTAGGACACTGAGGAAATGGATGTCCGAGGAACCGCCACGTTTTGTTTGCACAATGTCACGTCCTTCTCTTTCCTGCTCTTTCTATGTCGGGTCTCATTATGTTGCTCAGGTTGGCCTTGAACCTTGTGCCAACCTACTGAGGGCAGAGATAACAGGAGTGCCCCTCTCCCTCTGACTCTGCAGCATCCCCTTCATCTTAAGAAATCATCTTTGTGCCAATTCTATAAAGGATACCTACGGTTCTCCCTGTACTCTGATCATGTTTATGACTGATTAATCACAGTGGCTCTTTATTCTTGGCAATAAGGATTGGTTCAACCCCAGAGTCTTGGCCGATGTCCAGTGTTCCACTGTCAGGTTTTACACATGGATGCCAGGAGAGAGGCACTTTTCCGTTTGTGATCATTAAATTGAGATGAAGTCATTTGTAGCTGTTTATAGTCTAACCATAAGTTTAGCTTCTTTTGTCACATTAGATTATCAAAATCTGTTGGGGCCCCTTCAGTGCCTCTGTTTACTCACTCAAGAATGGGTTGAAGTGGTTCCTTTGGGGAACATGGGGATTTAGAAGGAGGACATTCTGTTAGTAGCTGATGTTTTTCCTCTCCCATTTTTAGTTTTTGCTGACTATTTCAGCTCACATACTCAACAATAGGCCATTAAGTCCTATGGTTAGTCCCACGAAAAAATAATACAAACATCCATTCTCAATAGACTCTAATCTGTCTGAGAACCAACATAATATCCTTTCCATTATGTTAAAAGCTAACCAACAAATTGGTCTGTCCAGTTATCTGACTCCGAAGAACATGCAGATTAATCAGTAGTATTGATTGGGGTGATTAAAAGCGGTGTCCTGAATTAGCGACTTTTGTAAGGTGAACATACAAAAAGAATTGTGCATAAATTCACATAGTTAGCATGGATTTCATTTAAAAAAAAATCCATATACCCTGGAGCAGAGGATGTGCGACTGGTAAATTAATCAGTGGTGAAGGGTAAGATTACACAGTCTAAAGAATTCTACTTAGCAACCCCAACCCCTTATTACCTCTTCGGTCTAATGGCAATAATGCTGAGAAGTGGGGTGGCTGCCATCACACCTCGGGACAAGTGCCGCTTGGGTCTTGATTAGATGACGGCTGGTTCTGCTCTTCATTGTCTCAGACACTCATCTATTGAAGTGGCGAAATAATGACCATGATGCCATCATTAATCTAAAAATTGTGTTGGTTTAAAAAAAAGGGAGAGAAAGAATTATAGAACAAGAAAAGGCTGAGATGGGACTGTTGATTCATCTTGGAAGCCACTGATGCTTTTTGTAGAGTTTGTAGAGGGAAGACATCTCTCTATCTGTTTCCTGTAAAAAGTACCTTGGAATTCAGTGCTTGGTGCAGCCAAGAGTAGCAATGCTTCTTTGTTCAGTCCTGCACTCTCTTTTTCAAGTTTATTCATGCAAGGCCCAGGATAACATAGGAAATAAAGCAGATGTGATGATGAGAATTTTAAAAGCCAGTAAAGAAGGGTAAGTAAATATGAATGTGTGCTCAGTGATTTTATATATATATGTGTGTGTGTGTGTGTGTGTGTGTGTGTGTGTGTGTATACACAAATAGATACACATATACACATAGATACATAGATACATACATACATATATATTATGTATGGGGACTTTACTCCTGGCCAGAAGGAACAGGCAAAGTTTGATAATGCAAATGAGTTATCCATTGAGTATGAATCAAAACCAGGAGTTTTCAAGTGAAGTCAGCATTAGGGTGAGGGAAAGTGATAGGCAAAGTGACCGTGTAAACAGGTGAAGCCATGCAAAGCTGTAATCTCAGAGCTCTGGTAGTGGGTGAAGATCAGGATGACGGATTTGAGACCAGGCCACAGGATAGGCCTCAGCTGCTCTGAGCACCTACCAAGGTGGTATTTTCTGAAAGAGGCAGTATTCCTGTTTGCTTATTTTCTGACTTAGGCCTCATTGTGTTTGCCCAACCCTTTTATAGTATCAATATTTTCCCTCCTGTATGGCTTGGCTAGTGAAATTCCATCAGATGTGTAGGCCTGGGCTGGATCTAGCGTCAGGGAAGAAGTGTGGGCAGAGCCTTGTATGGAGGTTGGGATGAGTTGTGATGAGGCTGTGGTGAAGAGGAGGCAGGGATGGCGAGGAGGGTGAGGAGGGTGAGGAGGGTGAGGAGGAGGAGGAGGAGGAGGAAGAGGAGGAGGAGGAGCACACACGCTGACAAAAGAAGTCTCAATCTCAGTTCTACTTCCGAATCCTATATGTTTGGGCAAGTTAACAAAATGTTGTAATTCACACCCCACAGATCTCCAACATGCACACAGTAACAAAAATATTTCTTTAAAGATTTGTTCCAGTGTTTGAAAGGATGAGCGAAACAACGGCACACTTTATAATGTTGCTATTATTATCATTTTCTCTCTTCTTATTTTCCTCCCTTCCACACCATTTGATTCCACAGGACAGGAGACAGCAATGATGCAATCTCATCCCCAGGCTTTGGTTTTGCCATTATAGTGGTAGACACTCTCTGTGTTGCCAGATACAGAGCTCCAGCTTAACGCTCTTGGGTACGTGTTGGCTACTAATTTGAAGGAATATCGGAAACCCCAAATGTAATCAGTGCCTGGTAAGGTACGTGTTCCTGAAAGCATACACCCTGAATAAAACTTTTCTGAGAGTGTGAGAGAAGGCGGGGAGAGTGTCATCAACGTCCTTTGTGGGAGACACAATGGCTTCTGCTTTCAGATCAGAGCCTGTTTTCTTGGGACTGTAGTTAATGCGTTATGTTTTTCTCTTCCTGGGTGAGGACAGCAAGCACAGACTGAAGCATACCATAGTCATGCAGTACTGATTGTTTAAGAGGCAGAAAGGTCAGGAAGATTCAGGAAGGGAGAACCACAGGCTAGGATGACTAATTCTGAGTCCTGCTGGAAGATGAATAGGCTCTTATTTACTGGCCTCAACTCAGAGGTTACCTACGATAAGAGGCGTAAAGGTCTCCATTTCAAATGACCAGGCAGCCATGGCTAATGACTGTATTCAGTTATAGAGCATGGGGCAGGTATATGTTCCCTTCTCAGGCTGCTTCCTGCCATTATTCAGAGAGCTACTCTTGTTTTCCTTTTTTTGCCCTCCCCCCACCCCCATGCTAAAATCACAGAGCCTCAGAAAGTAGTTGCAGGCCACTGGGATCTGCTAATCAAATCTAAGAGACCCGAATGCCAATCTAAGCTCATCAGATGACTTAAGAGGCCTCATTTAGGCAGGATCTGAAAACGTCTCCTTCTAAAGCTTTTGCAAAGTGAGAATGATCGTCATTAAGTGCTACGGATTTCACGGGGAAACGTGGATTAGGGGCTTGTCACAGGGAAGATAATTAATGTACTAGAGAATAGGCAATAGAAAGAAAAATTTCTTTATAATAAGAAAAAGAAAAAAATCGCAACAGCCAGGGAGGATAATGATTAAATGTGAAGAAGCAATTCCTGTTGGCTTGATTTTTACAGTATAATTAAGTGGCAGAGAGAGAGAGAGAGAGAGAGAGAGAGAGAGAGAGAGAGAGAGAGAGAGAGAGAGAGGGTGGGGAAGGGACATACGCATATACACAAAAAGGAAGAAGTAACACATACAAAATATAATCTCAGGAGTAAAAGGTGCAACAACGGTTTGCTGATGTCCGGATGTTTGTTTGCCTCTCTGTGAGCTGAAACGGTGACATCTTCTCCTACATTAAATGTTCTTTAAAGTATCTTGCCAAGGTGCCTCTTTATATAATCCTGCCCAAAATGTTGTCTTGGGTTGGGGAATTATTTGAAGTTATTTCCTGAGTTCTTCTGTGGATAAAGAACTCATCGTCATTTTCCTTTTCTGTTGGGTAGCACTGCCAAGCTACTCAGAGCTGTGGCTGAAATCGATGTGATTTTGGGCCCTGAAGCAAATGGTCCTTTGCAGACAGTGGATTTGGCTTTTCATCAAGGAATCAAATGCCCACCCTTTGGGTCTGCTGGGACTATTTCCAACGAAAACACATTTCATTCCTGAGAGAATGTGTAATGACTTGCAAGTGAACACACAGCTAAGAGCCTGTTGAAAGAAAATGCCGGAAGAGACAGTTCTTTTTCTGTGGTGCTAGATGCATCGTGGACAAAATTGATTAATAATTAGACTTCTTATTCATTTAATTGCAATTGCCACAGTAACTGGGAACTAGGTGGGAAGTAGAGCTTGGCCCTTCTTAAGTAGAGATGCTATTGGTAATGGTAATGTCTGCTTCCTGGTAGAAATGCACTGGATTCCGAATGGAGTCCTAAGATTCCATTTCAATTGCATTCTGTCTGTGCTTGGCTGTGGAGTTCATGGTTCTATATTAGACTCTCTTTCTCTCTCTCTCTCTCTCTCTCTCTCTCTCTCTCTCTCTCTCTCTCTCTCTCTCTCTCACACACACACACACACACACACACACACACACACACACACACTGTGTAAGATGGTATTGCTTTATGGTTTATTTGAGGGAGGTAAATACAATGAGATGCCCATTTTCCAAGATGTGTCAAATGCACTGATGTGTCCAGGAAATGTTGCTTGGGGCAGTTGAATTTTTATGAAGAAGGTAGTGTTGGGGTTGCTACTTTAAGACTTATTGGAAAGAGTTGGGTAGTTAGCTCAGTTGGTAAAGTACTTGTGCAAACATGAGGACCTGTGTCTTATCCCAAGAACCCACATAAAAACAAAACAAAACAAAACAAAACAAAACAAAACAAAACAAAACAAAAGTCTAGGTAGAGTGTACATATAATCAGGCAGGGTGGCAGAGATAAGCAGTTCCCTGGGGCTCCATAACCAGCCCTCCTATCCTGCTGAACTTCAGGCCAGTGTGAGCCTTAGCTCAAAAAACATGAAGTTTCTATCTGAGGAACAACATTTGAAGTTGGCTTCTATATGTGCACCTTCATGTAAACACACACACACACACACACACACACACACACACACACACACACACACACACACACGCACACACACACACACACGCACATACACACGCGCGCGCACACACACACACACACACACACACACACACACACACACACATACACCCTACAAAAATAATTACACAGGAAATCACCTAGATGCAAAGAGTCTGGAAGAATCTTTTATGTCCATCAGTATCTCCCAGAGAAAACCATATGTTCCCATAATACTTTCTGATTCTAAACCTTGGACTTTTTATTACAGATATAGCTTAAAATTTCCTTAGTATTTTGCATCCAAATTAGAAATCTTATTACTGTATTAAAATATAGCAATTCAGCAATCACTTTCGAGCAATTCTTTGAAACATAATTAATTAAAATTGTTTAAATATTTTAAGCTGAATATATAAATTTAAAGTGGCTAAGTTTTTGAAAACCCCAAGCTATCTAATTAACAAATAATGCCTTTTAAATTACTTAAGTTAATCTTAACTACATTAAATTAAACTTTCAAATATGTTGAAGCTCAAGTCCTTTGTAAATGCCTTGATTCTGTTTATAAACTTTCGACAAATCTCTTCTGCCTTTGAATTAAAATAATTTATTTAATTATATAACTTAAATGGAGATTGCAAAAATAATTAATTGGTTATTTCTATGTACCACATTCTATTATTACCAGAATATAAATCTGCTAAACATATATGCCCCTATACATATTTCACAAATTAGTAATATGGCTTAAGTTTACTTACTCATTTGCATATTTGTTCCTACTTCTCTGGGGTGACTTTCCAGTTGGTTGCCAGATGACATTCAGTTTTCTAGTGACAGGCAGGCCCTTATCTATACTTAGTGGAACAGCAGGCTGGATGAGTGACATTTCCTAAATTTGTGGAGGATTAGAACTGGTCATGAGACCAACATCCATCCAGGAAAATGGAAGCAATGTGTGTGCAACTTTCAAGAGAACTACTTAACACAAATGACTTCGGTGGGACTTGGCTTTGCTCTCAAGCTTTCTGTCTTTCTGCCTTCCTCTCTTTGTTAGGTGCCAGATTTGACCATGAGCTGACCAAGAAGATCAAAGCCAACTTTCAGAATGGTGACATAGAAGGAATTGGAACCCTAGATCACCATAGACCTATGTAGTCTGAAGACCTGTTTGCTGTCTCTTCTCAAGAAAATAAAAATGACTTTAGCTTATTTATTACATATAATTAATTCTACACATAAATAATTCTATCCTGAGCTGATCTAATGACCAACGGGGCTATTTTCCAAACAATGTTGTTGCCTATTTCTGTGCTGGCCTGACTTAACGTACAAAATATGTGAATGACTTGAACAATTGATCACCTATCTCTTCTATTAATGCTGGATCTTGACCACTGTGAGGAGGACATGCTGAATTTTACTTATTTTCAGCCTTAGTAGACTTCCTTATTTTCTAGTTTCCTAAATTAAGGTTACCAAATGAGTTCTTTTTAAAATGTGATTTAAAGCTGCAATCTCTTACCCAGGTGCCTGATGATATTCAAATAGGGTATTTAATGAGTGATTCTATTCTATTAAAAATTCTTTCTGTTTCTCATCATAATTCTTTATAATAATTAAATGATATCTCATTGTAATCTGAAGACTTTGACTTATGATCAAATATAGACCTAATGTTCTGGATGACAGCTTAATCCTCTTTTCAATGCACGATACTTTGGCTTTGGGTTTCTGGAAGTGTACGAAATACAGTAGTGGGACCTTAGATACACTCTGTGAAGAAAAATGAGTCAAGAACTCAAATGTATTGAGGATATAGTGCAACCTTATTGTAAATTCCTGTAAGCATGTTTATGTTAGGATCTCTAAAAGGTCTGTAGTGAAGAGATTTAGTTTTAAGGTATACTACAGAATTTACAGAAACTTCTGGAGAATGGAATTCCAATGCTGGAAAACTCCTTAGAGAGCTGAGCACAGTGAGACACACCTATCACAGTGAATCATAGGATTCGGAAGACAGAGCTAGGAAGGTCATGAATTCAAGGCTAGACTAGGCTATGTAGGCTATGTAGGAAAGCAACAGGAAGACAGACAGGGTTAGGCAGGTGGGGCATCTTTGAGTTCCTCCCAAGTAATTGTATCTTGAATTTGTGGTAGGGTAGTCAGATTTGCATTTTGAAAAGGTCACACTGGCCGCAGTTTGAAAAAGGAGCTGGAAGAGTAGCGGAATCCATGACAAGAGGGGAGAGGCATAGGACAAGATCTGGAGGTGTGCTACAGCTGATGGCTGTAAATGGGTGAACCAACAGACGATGGTTCCCGAGAAACAGATAGGCAGTAAGCTGGGGGAGGGCATGATGTTGGGCGATTCTTTAGAGTTACACACAGACTTACTGTATGACTCTCCAGGGCTACTCATAGGAACGCACATCAAAGAGTGGAACACAGCTACTAAGGGAACACTGGTACTCTTCACTGTAACTGAGAAGGAATAACACTGGTGTCTATCAACCGAGGAGGGGCTGAGCACACTGGCCTGTTCATGGTGGGAGGAATTCAGGAAATTATCAGGACATGAATATTATTCAGCTACAGACACAATGAAGTATTAGCACATGCCGCAGTCTGAACGGGCCTTGAAAGTACACGAATTAATAGAAACCAAACACAAACATCCCCTAGAGTGACATATTTAGAACAAGAAAATCCATAGAGACAAAAAAAGACAGAAGAGTGCTTAATGAGAGTTAGGCTTCATTTGAGGATGGTGGAAATAGTTTGAAACTACAGATGAGCATTGTTCGATTATCTTGTAAATATTAAAAATACAGTGAATTAGCATTTATTTGTTTATTTATTTATTTATTTATATTTTGTTATTTTAAGGTATATGTTCGTGGGCCTGCATAAATTTATATGTACCATGTGTTTTGCAGTACTCTGCTGAGGATAGCAGATGTAACTGGAAGTTGTGAGTGTGAATTATACGGACTTTTTAAAAAAAGGCTAAAGTCATTGAAAAGACTAGCTAGAAAACAGAAGTATTAAAAATGAACAGCAAATCAGTGATAGCCGACAGGGTGAAGCAAACGTGGAGAGACTTATCTAAAATAAGTCTCTGAAATAGCCTTCCACTATAAAAAAGAAGGAAGAAGGAAAGACGGTGGGTGCGGATGTTTTTGCATATTTAATGTCAAGGAGTTGATGTGAACCCATATAGAAACATCTACTTTCTGTAATGCACATGAGACCACTATGTGCTGAGTGAGGGTCTTTGAAGCACGGGGTAAAGACTTGGGGGAACATTTTTATAAAATAATCAAATTCATTGGAGAAAGTGAGAGTGTAGACCAGAAGTAAATATTAAGATAGCTAGAGCCCTGTACGTTTAGTGCTGGTATGCTTTGCTTGGTTACTCAGCTGCGTATGGCTACTCAGTTACAGGGAAGAAAGAGGAGTTGGATCATCTAGACATTAGGTTTTGCATGTTTAGACAATAAAATGCAAGGAAGTTAAGATATTGGCAAGTGTGCAATTGAAACAATAAATAATGAAATGATGTTATCTCAGGAGGGAAATAAGAAAAGACGTAGTTGATTAAATGGGAGAAAACAAAGGAATCAATGCACTGGAAGTGCACATGAAGTTGGAGACAGGCCAAAGGGTTCCCTATCCAGTTGACAATGTGCAGGAACGACTGGAGGTAGGTGATGGAGGAATTGGGGATTTTTCTGTGAAACTGATAGAGGAAGTCATGACTAAAGGAAAGGCGGAGCTGAGAGTGAGTACTTAGAGGAGGCTGATTAATGAGGGGGTATGTGTGTTGGATGGGCAAGTGTGAACTCTGCATGGCTACTGAGAGCTGTCACATGTTCAATAGGACTGGAGTGGAAACTGTTCAGGTCAAGATACCAACCCTTTTGATGAAACAGAAGACATGTCGGGGTGAAGGCATGAGTCAAAAGAGGATGGTTAAGGAACAGCAAGGCCAAATGGAGTGGCTTTGGTGAACAGGATTTGAGTACGCAGACTGGGAGGTTATTTGTTTGAAGGCAGTTGGGGTCATTGAGACTTAACTGTATATGTAGACTAGTCAGAACATGGGCTAAACAGTGATACACGGTTGTATTGTAGAAAAGTAACACCAAGGAAAACATACAACTTAAGGAAGCCAGGAATAATCTCCTTGTAACTGAGGTCAAGTGTATTGAGAGTGTATCTGACAGAAAGATGTCATCAGCCACAAAAACACTTGCCCAAGTCTTTTATGCCATGGGACTTGAACTCAAGACATTGGTGCCAGAGATCTTGGAAAGAAAGAGATGGAATGGTGGGGGGATTATAAGGAGAGAGATGAGTTCTCAGAAATCAGAAGTTTCTGGTCCCCATAAATCAGTCTTGGTTTGTTGTTAGAAGAAATCATCACAGCAGGTAGGACCAAGGAACATAGCTTAGTGGTTCAGGGCTTGCTTTCCATATGTGTGTCCCCTCAGGTTGAATTCCAGCTCATCCCACTGCTCTGTTTAGGGCCGTCCAAAACTTTCTGACATTATCCAAAGTCCATCCAGTCACATGTAGCTCCAGTGTCTGTGTCAGTAAGCATATATCCTGGAGACTGAATTGACGGCCTTGTCTATGCGACGCAAGTGCCTTGCCTCTGAGGCACGTTCCCGATCTCATGACCTTTCTTACCTCATAACTCAGTTCCCTTCACTCAGCATGGCGGTGGCCTGTTGTTCCTGAAACATCCTCACCACAGTTCAGGGCCTCCATTCATCCTCTTTCATCTGCCTGGGATAATACATTCATACTTTCTCTTTTCAGGTCTTCAAAGGCTCTGGCTGGTCTTCTCTGAGTGACCTACCTAGAGTAGCATTGCTTTGCCACTTAGTTCTTGCCACCGTCTGCCAACGTGATTTCTTTATTCCTCCTTTGTCTGCCTTTCCCACAGATGGCAAAGCGAGAGGGCAGGAATTTTTTTCATTCTTTGCCAAAACCCCAAAGTGCTTGCATGCTGGAAGCACAGAGACTCTGTTGAGTTAGATGACTGTAAGTACATAGGACCCAAGCATACACAGCTAGACTGCGCTCCCTGAGGGTAGCACCATGTACCTGTTGCTTTGCTCCGTTTGCAAACTTTGCTATTTACTCTCTGGATCCTTTGCTTTATGCAGCCAATCTCAACTACAAACCCTCAAGAGACATCACTGTTGCTTTGTTCCAACACTATACATTTGTATCTAGAACTAACTCTGATCACCCGACTTCCTAAATGACATCCTTTTGAAAGGTTGAGGGGTGTGGTAGGACATAGCTACTTAATATCAACAGAGGACAATCTCAATACAGAGAATGTTCTGACTTGAAGCAAAAATTTCTTGCAGTTGGTAGTTACTTTGGGTATAGTACAACACCACCACCAACAACAACTGTAACTACTGGGTTTTGTGCAGGGAAATCTACACTTGTACACAGGCTGGTTTTCTATCCGACAGACAGTCTGAAGCATATGTTACTTTCCCTATCCAGGGTACTCCTTTTCTTTTAACCTCAAAAGAGCAGGGTGATTTGTGTGTCATTTTGAGTTGTTTGGAAACTGCATTTGTATGTTTCATTTTGCTTAATTTTTGGTTACTTCTGAGTACTGGTGAATTCTCCTGTCTGTTGAAGAACTGAGTGTGTGCCCCAGGGTCTGAGCTCCAGAGCCAGGTGCTCGGGAGTGAAGAGCCGGGAACAGATGGGTGCAGGCAGAGAGAAAGCAGGAAACAGGAAAGAGCATTAACAGACAGAAAGATTGCCTAAGGTGGGAGAGAGGCTGCAGGACGTGATGATGGGCTAGTTTCAGTTGAGCCTGCAGCAGTCTGGCTGACAGCTGCCTCACAAACCTGTCAAAGCCTTACAAAAGCCATGAAACTTCCTGCAGACACTGGCCTCACTAGGGGAGCAAGGGTCTTCCATCTTCTGAGAAGTGATCAGAAGACAGTATTTAATTAAGGGAAAAGAAAAAGTTCTGTTCTTGTGAGGGTATTGTTTCCGATCTTCAGGAAACTTGATGGCATGTTTCTTAAACCCAATGGAAGACACTTAGAAAGAGCAACTTCCCGTAGATGTGCTGACGAAAGTGGATTAAGGCCTAAGATTTTTAGAGGACTGGACAAGAACATTTTGGGTCTTTGTAGGAAACCTATTTTATATTGATTAGGCAAACCAAATCAGCTAAACAGATACACTTGGTCAATCTAATTTTCCAGGGCACATCACCACAGTTACAAGGTGGTGGTCCATTGACCAAGGGGGATGAGAGTTTCTGGGAATCTGACTTGATCTGATTATTCCATTTGTTCTTTACAGTTGACAGATCTGTCTAGTCTAGACCTAACATTTTGTGTTGTTTTTACTGGGATGTTGTCTGTGTACACTAAAGAAACTTCTGCTAAATGGTGGGCACAGGTGTCTGAGGTGAACAGCCTTAAGTTGACCAGCATTTTCTGTTTTGCATTAAGGAATTATATACGTTTTAAGAACGGAAGATTATGATAAATAAGTGGAGGGCTATAATAATGAAAAGGATGTAGGTCATAGCATCAACTGAGGGACATGAGACAGATACAGGATCACACCAGAGTCTAGCTTGTATACCTCTATAAGAAAATGTCCTGGGGAGAATGTAGATAGCTTTGTAGGCCTTTGAAGAAAGAGTAACATTGAAATGGGCAGAAAATGGAGGCAGGTAACCCATCAGTTTAGAAAAGGGGACAACAAGCAGACGGACTTAGCTGGTTCCACTTTTTCAGGACATTAAATGATGGAAAGAGGAGGAGAATAAACAAAACCAAGATAGGATTTAGACAGATCCCTAAAGACCCGAATTCCAGGTCAAATATTGGGATGGAGAAAGGATGGCCAAGGACATACCTTTGAGATAGTAACAAGATCAATAGCCCATCAGAATAAGCCCTGGATTTTCCCATGGTGTTACAGAATAGATTACAGCAGTGCATACATTTGTCCCTAAGCTGCAACTACAGAAGGTATCACTGTCCCCAGCACACAAGGTACACTTTTATACCTTAGATTGCTTCTTTTAATTAAGAATCAATTGTTAGAAGATTTTCACTTGTCATCTTAATGGTTCAATTTCAAGTTAAAATAAAAACAGACCAAGAAATAGCTCATTATCAACATAAGTTTACATGGTGCTGCACAAAACTTCTGTGACACTAAACTTAATTAAACATGAACTTCCACCTTTAGGAGAACTTTTTGTTCACGCAACTAACCTGTCTCATTTACTCAGTTTGGAGACACAAAATCAGGTCAAAGTTTGCACGTAGTGATTTCTGTTGACACAAATTATTTCCTTGTATTGGAGAGATCTGTTTTTGTTCTGTTTCTGTTCTGATAGGCTTTGAGAATAAACAAGACAGAAACATTTAAGAACAGTGTGTGATGGTTTCCCCTCCTCACTGTAGGATGGAGTCCTTTGAAATCCAGGGAGGGAGGAGACATAGGGCACCAGGACTACAGAGTTACACTTGAGGAAGCCATTCATGTCTCTCCGGGCTCCTCTCCCTTAACCCTCTTCTCTTCTCTTGCTCCCCTTCTTCTTCCTCCTCTCCCACTCTCTTTCCCACTTTCTCCTCCACTTCCCCTCTTCATTCTCTCCCACCTGCTCTCCCTCCTCCTGCCCTGCTCTCCCTTTCCTCCCTCCCCCTCCTCTTCATTCGCTTGCACACCCTCTTCCTCCTTGGTCCAACGCTGGAAGTCTGTTCTTGATGCCGTTGGTAACTGTTATCTTAGAATCTTTCAGGGCGTTCACAATGCATTTTATTGGCCGTTCAAATACTTCTCCAGAAACTGACTGTGGAAATGTTAGAAGCCCCCTCACCCCCCAAAAAGAAAATCTGGATGTGTAGGAGGGAATGAGGAAGAAGCAGCTTCCTTTTGCTTGCTCTTTCATTTTATTATGTGGTCCCTCCTTCTCCCTCCTCTTCCCTCCCCTCTGCTCCCCTCCATTTCTCTTTTTTCCTTCTCTTAATTTTCATGTTGGAGAGATATCATTCCTTACCCACTTACATCCTGACACTTGTGCTGAAATTTTGTTCTACTCAACCCTTAGAGGTTAGGTCTATCCTGTCATGGTTAAGGAGAGCACACAGAAGGAGAGAGAATTGGCAGCTGCCCACCCCCACCCTACTGTGCCCTATTTCCCCAGGTGGTCCTAAATGATTAGAGGAGGACCAGGATTGCTTCTGTCCTGAATTATGCTTTTAATTTCAGAATATGGCAGTCTTTGCTGTAAAGACTACTGTGGCCTGTGTGCTTCATTTGAGGGTGGGGGAAATTCTTCCCCTCAGGCCATGTCTGGGTTCTTTACTGAGAGATTCCATTTGTCTGAGCTTCCCAGGCTGACTCACTGCCCTAGGAAGGCAGAGTTCAACCTCAAGGTACTAGGAAGCCGCCACCTTAAAGACACAATATTCACATTCAACTGAAAGTCTGGGAAGGCCATACTGGACTGGCCCTTTGTCACTTCCAGAAGCGTTGTTTATGATAAATAACAATTTTAGTGAATATGCAATCCTTCCCTCAAAGATCCCTGGGAACAGGGAGAAACACAAACTGGATTTTTATTAGCTTTTATAAAATAAAGGTCACCTGTGTCTTCCACGAGAAGAATAAGAATATTTATTGTGTGATTAAAGCTCTGATCCATAAGGGTAGGAACAATCATTTGCATGTCACGATTTTCCCTCCTCTTTAATTCTCAGCCCACTCACATCAAAAATTAACAACAGGTAGCATCAATCTCTTCTCAAAATACGTCATTCACGGGTAACTGGGAGGGGGTTCTTCATCCTTCAACAGCTGGTGAAAACAGGTGTTGTCATTAGCTTGAACACCTACGTCTTAAAGTCAAAGACTTAGCTTTCTGACTGCCGAAGTTCAATGCTTCAGAGCACCCTGCTGGAGCCATAGCACCAGGAACTGTCTCCTTCCTTGACTGCTCAGCTTCCAGCAGCCTGATGCCTTGAGAGATCTGGAAGCACCTTTTGTACCTAGCTTCCTGTGTGCATCTTGAGCCCTGTCACGGGCACCTGGACGTGTTTCAGTCAAGCCACAGTTGGGGATGGTTGGGCTAGAACTTCATGATACTGCTACACAGCTGGAGCTATAGCCACCACTGTCCCTAAGACTGCTCCTGGGATATAGAACGATGCATCTACTTTTGAGATCTGCTCAGTTAATGGGTGGGGGTGGGGCCGATTATTTTCTCCTGCGCTTTGACAGGTTTTAGATATGATAAAGAAGTAACTTATATTTAACATTTTTATTTGAGAAACTTTGATGTGTACTTCAGTTTATTAGCTATCACCTTTGAAACTCTTTGACATGTAGAAATTATCTGGTTGATTTATCATTGTCTTCTGCAGGGTGTCTCATCTCAAAATGACATGGCATTTGCCTTTGAAATCAGTACTGTATTTATTTCATTGTTCTGAGCCTTCCCAAATAAATCTGTATTTTTTTGATAGAATAATTGTGAGAAAAATAAAATGTAGCAACTATTTAGTAGCGTGTGGGTTATCCACAGTTCACTGTTCCTCCAGCTTCAGTCTTACAAACTCTACTGAATAGCAAGATGACCATGTTCTGCCACAGAAAATGCATGTCCCAGCACTGTGGCTGTGGCCAGAGATCTGTGACAGTGACAATGGGACAAACAGGCATGTCATTCTGCTGATGGCTTGACACACCTGATTGCTTTGATGAAGAAAAAAGTAATAAAACCCAACCCTTCATGTGGGCAAATAAAATCTCCTGTGTGTGGATAGACATGAGGCCAGGAAGGGCTACGACTGACTGAAATCCTTCAATTTATGGTTTTGTGTTTAAGGGTAAGATGATTGGTAATGTTATTATGGATGATTCAAATGATACATTTTTTATTATTTTTTTTATATTTGGTACCCAGTTAGATGGCTATAGGTATACTACCATCAGTTTAAAATAGAATAGTTTGAAATAAAAATTGGAGTGATGCATCACAGTCCCAATGGCAGCTGCTCAAACTACGGGAAGGGAAGACATAAGCTCTCGTTGAGTGCCCAATCTTTTTGTAGAGATCTGATTTGTGACATGAACCGAGTCACTTATCCATCCCAACTATTCTGGGTTGGCCCATTTTATTATCATCTCCATTTTACGTGTAAGGGAAGTCTAATTTGTCAATAGATTGTTAATTCAGTACCAATATTAAAATACTAGAAGGTAGGTTGGGCTTTGGGAAAGGGCTGAGAAGCTGAATATCATCAGTTCTATCCTATTTTATAGAGGAAATTACTAAGGTTCTATGGCATGAAACAACGTGTATAATTTTTTTTTTTTTTTTTTCGAGACAGGGTTTCTCTGTGCAGCCCTGGCTGTCCTGGAACTCACTCTGTAGACCAGACTGGCCTCGAACTCAGAAATTCACCTGCCTCTGCCTCCCAAGTGCTGAGATTAAAGGCGTGCGCCACCACTGCCCGGCATAATTTCTAGTGTTGGACCCAAGCAATATTCAAATCCAAATTTTGTGGTGTATGTGTGTGTGCGTGCATGTGTGTGTGTGTGTGTGTGTGTGTGTGTGTGTGTGTGTGTGTGTGTGTTCGTGAGCATGTGTGTCCGTATGCGCCTGTGTATTCTATCTAAGGAGTAGCTCTTCCTGGGTATGAGTAAAGCTGGTTGGACACACTTATTATTCTGTATGTCAGATTGTCTGGAGTCAGAGATCCATTTTCTTGTTTAAGACAGAACTCAGTTTCCAAAGCCTCACCTTTTCCTACTCTTGTTATATTAAAGGTGGCGTGTGTGTGCATGTGTATGTCTTATGTGCAGTGGCCAGGGGACAACTTGATTGCCCTTCAGAAGCCATCTACCTTTATCTACCCTTATTTTCAGCTTCTTTTACAGGCTTCCTGGCCTGGAATTTACAAAGACTGACTAGCTGGTGAGTCCCAGGGGGCCACCCATCTCTGTCTCCCAACACAGGGGTTACAAATGCAAAGCACCAACCCTGAGGTCAGGGACTTAAAGTCGGGTACTTGTTCTAGTGAAATAAGGCACTTTACGGGGGAGCTGTCTTCTCCCCCTCTTTTTCTTCTTCATAAAATGAAGCCCGCCCGATAAGGATCTGATTCCAGTCTTTCACTCTGGCCTATGGTGGTAAGGAGAACCTGCTATTCTGGCTCCTGCAGACCATGTTACCAGAGCTGCGGACAAGCAGGCCCCTCTCGAAAGGAAAGGAAAAAGAAAGTAGCTTTGTATTCAGATGTCTGAAGACTCAGTTTCCACTGGAAGGCCAAGGCAGGTCTGCAATCCCTAGACACAGTGATTGGCATAAGGGGCCTGTCTCTGGAGGAACTTTGTAAAGGACCTTCCTCCTCCCGCAGGGCTCCCCTGTGGTGGCAGGCAGCCCTGTTTCTGTTGAGCACTCACAGGGCTCTCAGAGAGATGGGGAGGCTGCATCTTGGCTTCTAGAGTGTTGCTTCCTGATAAGACTGAAGGCAGCTTCACAATCCCTCCCTTTCTGCAACCGGGAGTGGGAATATACGGTGTGCTGCTTTCTGTGGGACTGACCATAGATCTCAAGAGAATGTTTTTTTCAGCGACGGAGACCCTATTCTGAACCCACATTACTTTAAGCTAAACGTGGCAGAGATGCCTGGGAGGTGGCTACTGGCTCAGGGCCCTGAAACACTGAGTAATTCTAGGATGGCTGGGACTGCAGGCAGCATTCCAGATACTTCCACGTTGCCTTAGTGTTTAAAAAAAAAAAGAGGAAGAAGAAAAAAAAAATCCATCCACTATCCAGGCTAAGTAGTGGGAGGCAGATCCTTGGCTTGGAAACAAGTCCCATCCCTTTTATGGAAGGAGATTGCTGGAAAGTTCCACCATAGGGGAAAGCGAGGGCTAGCTCTGTATATTTTACTGAAGGGGGAGGCCCACATTAGGACGTGATTGATGGCAGTGGGAGTGGTTGAAGGGAGCCCGCTTATTTTTCTCAAATTTCTCTATCTACGTCATTCTGGACTTTTAATGATGATAAAGACTTGAAGCCATTGTCAGATCTCCTCCGATGAAACGGCTGACCACTTTTGTGGAGCCCCCCAGAGTTGTGTTAGGAACTGTGGACTTACAAAGAAAAGGAAAGAAAGAAAGGGAAAAAAAAAGCAGAACATGGGGTTTAGAAGAAACAAAACGAAATTTATTGCACACCAAATCCTAGCACCATAGCCAACAAACCTGGCCGCTGTCACTGTCCTCTGGATGGGTGTTTATTTAGTGGAGGAGAGGAAGATACAATTAAAGAATGAAAGGGGCCTGCATCAAGATGTTATTGGAGTCAAGCAGATTGACTGCCTGGAGTGACAGGCCTGGCTGTGTGGAACACGGAGGCCACTGGTGGGGTCAGAGACTCGGGAACAACCAAAGTGCAGACCCAGAGCCTGGGTATCGATTTTAAATTGAATTCCAGGTTTTATTGCAATTAAAAGCTACTGCGAGGATTTGAGGAGAGAAATGGTATGATCAAATTATTAGAGCAGCATGGTTTTTATATTAATTAGAATGGACCGCGGGGACCAGAGGGATGAGACGATCAGCAAGCGAGGTAATGCACTAACCGAATAAACTCGGGAGCCCAGAAGGCCTTTGTAAAATCGACAAATTAAAGCTACAGTGTTGTCTGACATTACAGACAAGAGAGGGTTTTTTTTTCCCCTTCATTAATTTTATCTGATTCACTCACCTTGTTAGTTCTGACAGACTTGGATCACCAGCCTATTACTTCCTTTTCATCCGTCTCTAAACACCAGCACGACATCGTTTCGTCCAGTTATGTGCATGTTCAGGTCCACAGGTGAAGCAAAAACGAAGTTCAAAATGTCCAGAGGAGGGGTGATGGAATTGTTTTTCCATCTTATTTTGGAAAGGAAGAGTTTGTGTGTCATCCTACTTTTACTCATCGACAGCCCTAGTCCTTTTTTTTTGGGGGGGGGGGTATTAGTCTGAAATCTGAAATCTGAATGTGCTGGGAAAAATCTGACATTTAATTAATTGATTTTGTTCCTTAGAAGTGTGTGTGTGAAGGGGGGGGAATAGACATTATTAAGCAACAAGCCTGATTTACTGCTTCAATCCCCCCCCCCCCCCCAGGTTGCAGGCTTTCTCTTGAGCCCCCGAGACTGCTGGCTAAGTTTAAAAAGATAATTTCCCAAAGTACTGCCTCTCGCCATAGAAAATGTCATGTAGGTTTCCTGGGTTATAAAGGCCTAGGAAAACTGTGTTGGTTACGTGTGCAGCTTTTTGTGTCTGTGGTTCTGGGTGGTACAGCCCAGTCACCGACGTTCTCCATCTGTTCTTCTGGGAACAGCCTTAATTGTACTTGGCTTGGTTGACACACAAGTCCTCTGAAAAATATGAGACTGATCCCTCTAGTGTTGCTTTGTGAAGACTACAGTACAAAGTACTGGATAGAGGAACACAGCTGCAGAGAAGTGCAGAGAGTGTCTGGAACATCAATCTGCTTTACAACACATTATTGAAATGACTTTCTATAAAATGTCATGGTAATATGCAGGGTTTCTAACCAAAGAAAATGCAGGCGCTTTGCTACATTTTTGCCAGGACATGATGTTCGTGGTTGAGACTTAGCAGAACAAACGGTAAACAATTGAAATCACGTTGGCCAGAGTTACCAGAGGGGCAAGAGCAATGTAAGCTTGCCTCGCTTTCAGAAATGAATTCACAATACTGGTTAGGATTGTCTGGCTATATTCACAGGCTTTCACAGTCATAAAAAGAGGAGAGAAGATTTCTTCTGCATTCTTTCCCTGATGCCCCCTGATGTTCAATAAAAAAAAGAGTATGCTATCTTTTTCCTGTTTTTCTTTGACATTTTCTTCTATGCTCAGACATTTGTTAAACTGCTATTCTGTTCCAGACACCGAAGACAGAAAAATGATAAGATACAGTCACTTCCCTGGGCCTACTTCATCATCCCACTGGAAGACAGACTCTTAGTGACAATAGAGATTTATACATACTGCCTGGGACCCAGGGGAAATGGTATTAATTATTAATGTTAGTTATCAAGGAAGATACGATATGTGAGCTGTGGTCTGAAGCAGAAGCAGAAGTTAGAGTCCTCATTAGAGGCAATTTATGGTTTGGCATCATTGACTGATCTTGGTCAGTACCGGTTTGGTTCAGTTTCTGGGGAAATCCATTATGGCATGTGCAATGGGCAGCTAGCTAGCTAGTGTGTGTGTGTGTGTGTGTGTGTGTGTGTGTGTGTGTGTGTGTGTGTGTGTGTGTGTTGGTGTGTGTTGTTTGTTTGTTGATGATGATGCAAGCCTCAGTTTTTCCTGCAGAGCAATTCTGCCTTATTCCAGTGTCCCTTACTTTGCATGTGCAATAAAAGAGCTCCATGACAGAAAGGCCAGCTCTCCAGCAAAGGAACATGAAATAAAACTGGGTTGTTTGGATTTAGACTTCAGCAGCTCTGGTTTCCAACAGAGAGGAGGTGGGTGATAAGTGTCACAAGGGGGACCCTGATCCTTTGTGGGGATAGAAGTAGGGTCTGTTAGAAGGAGTCAAGTTATTAGAAATGATTTTATTTTAAAATATCTTTCAGTTCTGAAAGCCTATTAACAAAATTTCATATTTATGTTTAAAAAGGACTAATTACCCCAGAGAGTCTTGATAATCTCAACCCACCTGATAGTCCACACACTGCTATTTCATCAGATATTGCCTTATGAGTCCTTTAGAAAAAAGACTTCCACCATGGCCATCCTGTTACTGGCATGAGGCTGATATGGAAATGCATTGACTTGAAACCATGCAGGCAGTTTTCAAACGCTCTCTTGGGTTGTAGCAAAACACATTGAGATCATTTGGTATATTATATAAGACATATTACCAACAATCTCTATATTTACATTTGTACATGTACAGTCAAAACCAAATCACAGTCATAAAGCCTAGAAGCATATTAAGGGTCCTAAGAAATTGTGGGATGCAAAATTAGGCCACGATTCAATGTGAATGAATGTCAATAGAGTATGCAAACTATATTTTATAGGCAGTTAAGGTAATGCTATTATTATTTTATGAAGACTTAACTCTAGTATTTTAGTAGCTCTCTGTGATTATAAGAACAATACCGTTTAATAGCCAAGGTACCAGAGTGTGCACACAATGAAATTACTCATGTGGAAAATGCCACTGGAGGCAGCATTGAACTACAGAGATAATGGAACCGCTGAGAAGCAGGGATGTAAATGGATCTTGCTTGCTTCTTGTTCTAGTATTCTTTGAACACCAGAGCCTCTTCTCTCCTCGGTACTGAGTTGACACTGAAATACTGGCATCACCCTTGGACCTTCAAGATTGTGAGTCCTTGGTGAAATCACAGTGCACACTGCTGCATTCCTCCTCCACACCTAGACACTTTCATCTCAGAGCAGATGGGGTCCAAAATGAACTCTGAAACAATAGTGTGAATATCTGAAAGGAAATATACCTTTTGTAGAGGCCAGGGATTAATTATAGAGGGGGCATAACACATGAGAGACTGTATGTTAGGCAAGGAAGCCCAATTTTTCTACGCTGTTGAACTTTCAATAACGTGTTTTCTATAAACTCAGTTAGACTCAGTAGCATCTTTGGTGGTTCTTGTCTCAAGATTTTGCATCATGTCCTTCCCTTTTCCTTTTTAAAAATGGTTTTTAAAATTTCATTTCATTTACATATACTTATCTTCTTTCTTTCTACACTATAGTTTCTTTGTGCACAGATTGTGCTTTCTAACTTAGTGTTTTTATGGGAGTGTAAGGATGAGTGAGTCTCTGCTTCTTGTGTCTTCTCTTGGGCTCTTTCCCTTTTGTTGTTTGTTTTGCTCACTTCCGATATGTTAGTTTTGGTTTTCTTTTATTACATTTTATTTTATTATTAGCCCTTCAATAATAATCCCTTTGATTATTTTTTTTTTTCTAATGAGAGGCAGGAAGGGCATGGATCCAGATGGGAGGGAGATGGGGGTGTGCTGGGAGGAGCAGAGGGAGGAGAACCATAATCAGGATATGTTATGCGAGAAAAAAAAACTATTCTCAATAAAAGGAATACATTATGAGAAAAAGAGTAAATATGGCAATCTCTCACCCTAATTCTACACAGCAATAAGATTATAAAGTGAAATGTTTTGAGTGCTTACAAAAACATTTCCTAATTCCTGAATTTCCCAGGGTTCTGTTAGCCTTTGAATATAAAGGAGGCTCCGTTAATGTCCATCATCTCACTTTTATTGCTTACTTTTTATTTGAATAATGCAAGGCTTGAGCGTCTACAAGATGCCTACCCTACCAAATATTCTCGAAGTGTCTCCAAGCAAGGCTTCCCTTGTGTGAAGTAACAAGCAACTGCTTCCTTTCATCTGCGGTTCTATGGCGCACTCTGCAGCGCCCCCTACCTGCACTGCCCCTCATCACAGGTTCTCATCCCGTGGCCATGCTGTGTTGGAAACACGGGCTGCCAGCCTTCACAGGCTAACTTCTTCTGAATGATACAGGTCCTTTAGAGTCCTCAAGACTCCAAACTTGAGAAAAATGAGAGACAGAGAGAGGTGGAAGAGAGGAATAAAAGTAAATTTTGCTCTCCCTAATTTTGTTTGTGCCTCAGTGTGTTACTGAATACAGCATTTCAAAAGTTTTACTTGTAACTTTTTTCTGTAATTCCATTTCTTATGCAGAGACAAAAGATCAAAGGATAATAAATATAGGATTCAGAGTTATTTTTTATTTTCAATATGTGAAATTGTGTAACTGTTATGTAAATTGTGTGACAATACACACCAGCTACCCAAAGCTCACGGCTTTAGTATTTGCAAAGGCTGAAATTTAACAATGACAACAAAGTAGAGGTGTCTTTTGAATTAGTCACTACCAATTATTTATCAATTAATATAGGAAATTCATATTTAAAAGTGAAAATTGAGATCCAAAGAAAATAATGAGAGAGAGAGAGAGAAACAGAGCAGAGACAGAGAAAGAGAGAGAGAGAACACACACTTGGGGTTGAAATGAAAGTAATTTGCTGTGATGAAAGGGAATAAAGAAGACTGACAGGAAGAGACTCTGTCACGGATGAGACTGAAAAGCCAGAAGACACTGTTCCTACCAGTAGGCAGCCCTCCGTCTTTATTTGCGGTGGCAGTATATTGTTAAATCTCGCTTGCTCTTTGATAGCTCACCTTAAGGGCTAAACTAAGAAATCCAATTACTTTCTAGAAGCTGTAGTGATGACCAACTAAACTGTGGCCCCTGGGGACAGTATTTGTATCCTTTGACAGCAATTAATGAAACCAATAAATCAATTAGTTAAATTAAATTAAGGTCCACCCAGCTGTTTCCACAGCCTACCCATGTGTAACTAAATGTAATTATACAGGTACTCTGGACGTGCAGCAGATTCAGTTCGAGTGATCATCACTGCCCTTATGTCCTAATGCCCGTTCCCACTTTATAAAATTATAGTTATTCTACCTTTGTCTTGACTCTATATTGTATGAACTTTGCTTGGGGGAGAGTTCTTAATAAAGGACAGTGGAAACAACTCTTTGTACATCTGAGTGATAATGAATTACACCCGGGACCTGTTCTTTCTATTTAATCCCTTCCTGGATTTAATAGACCTCATTTTTCTTACAAAGTAATTGTTGAATCCGTACCCATTTGATATTGTGGGGTAGGAACTCTTCTCTTTCTTGACAATGCTGATTCTTCCCACTCCTGCTCTCTTCTCTAGGACTAAGGTGATTCCTCTTCTTACTATCGCAGATCCTGCGCTCGTGTTGCCTAAGCAATGACCCTGTTTCTCCTGCTTTATTGACCACCCACAACCTGTGTCTTCACTTCTCCAGCCACTCCTTTACGTATTATTAATACTGATGTATCATTGCAATTACCCTCATTGCTGAGCTCAATGAACAATCCACTCTTTCTTGGACTTATCCAGACCACCAAGACACTGGTGACCAAGCCACTCCTCTTGCCACATGATCTCACCACATCTTCTCTATGCCTCTTTTGTTGGAGACAGGTTTTGCACTCTGTAGCTCAGACTGGCCTGGAACTCACAATATTCTACACAGGCTGGCTTTGAACTAATGGTGGTCCTATCTCAACTTCCTGGCCTATTATCTTCAATAATATCTTCTACAGAAGATATCCACTGATATATTCTACAGAACCTTCATGTATTTGTCAAGTATCTATGTTCATAACCCAAATATAAAAATAAAGACAATTGAGGGAAGGCACAAGTAAGTAATGGCTATAATGGAGTCCAATAGTAATAAAATATCCCGCTACAAGGATATACAAGAGGGATGATGATCTAGTCTAGATGGGTTAAGGAAGAGCAAGAGAAATGCCTCAATGGGAATTGAATGACTAGATTGAGAAAACAAATAGCATTTCCACTATAGTGTATGTGCAGGTCCCTGAAGTTATGAAAGTACAGTCCAATGTGCCTTCAAGTCTTGTGATTTTGACTGTGTATGGAAGACAAGGTCACCAAAGCTCTGCAATATATATATATATATATAATATATATATTATATATATTTATAATAAATTATATAATTATAATAAATTATATATTATATATAATAATATAATATATATGCATATATATATGTATATATATTTTGGATCAGCTAAGATATAAGGTCCAACACACAGAATCTATCTCATATGAGGTGGAAAATATACTTGTGAACAGTGGGAAGTACAGCTTGAAGGAAGGAACCATGTAGACGTTTATTTCAATGGTCTAGGACCCAAGCTGGGCCATCCGTGGTAAGAATGATTGATGCCTGCCTTGCCCAGGTAAAATGGCTGCATGTAGTTCTGATTCAATACTGAAAATTGACAGTAGAAAACCAAGAACTGATGGACACCTCTGGTGCTTCTGAAGGTGTGTGTGTGTGTGTGTGTGTGTGTGTGTGTGTGTGTGTTTGAGAGTGGGGTTGCACTTGTGTGCAAATGCAAAGTCAGAGATCTGTGTCAGATGTCACCTTCATAGCTCTCCACCTTACACTTTCAGATAGGGTTTCTCACTGAATCTGGAGCTCCCTGACGAGTCTAGAATGGCTGGACAGCACATGCCAGGGACTCTTTTGTCTGTCTCCCAACACTGGGATTACAGGCATGAGCTACCACACCTGAATGATAAAGGACGTACTTGGGATCTGAACTCATGCTTTGTGCAGCAAGTGCTTTAGACACCGACCCATCTCTTCGACTCTGCAACTGTTTACAATTAATTGCATTGCATGTAATGAATCTTAAATTCATGTAACGTTGTGTGTTTGTACAAACATTTCAGTACTCCCTCACTGTTGCATGGTGCTCATGGAAATAGAATGCCTGAATCCACAATCTTTGCTTACAAGTAATCTGTACACATCAGGCACCATTGGACTGTGACTCTGGACCCAGGAGAGACCCCACCTCTAGAGGACAGAAGCCTGTGCTTGTGCATTAGGGTCCTTGAGTGGGCAGATTAGAGGGCTATTTTCAAGCTAAGAAAATTCCGGGCTGCAAGCTGATGAAATGAAATGTCTCTCTTCTCGAGAAAAATACGCAATCACAGAAATGCGTAACAGGTTCACTGGCCCTTTGAAAATTACGTGCAAAGCAAAATTAAGAGTGCTTGCCTGAAGAATGGGGTTCAGGCTTCTTGGTCTGTCTTGCTGAGGGCTCGGGATTTGGGTTCTGAGAGTCCCTCGGCACTCTTTTATCTCACTCTTCTTGCCTCAGACACTCAGCTGAAAAACAAATTACATTCCCAACTCTGAACCTGTCCTCACGTCATTCTCCTCTTTATAAGAAATGTCGAAATCCTCTTACTGACAACCTAGTCATTCTTCAGTGGCTGAACTGAAAGCCTGTTCCTTTTATGAAGTCTTCCTTGATTCATCCATCAACACAGGGGTGATGGCCCCTCTCTTCTTGTCACTTATATACCTTATAGCTATTTCCTCATGACACTTATTACTTTTTTCTTCTCCTTCTTTTTTCCAAAAGAGCCCCTTTCTTCCTCTCTGAGACACTATGTACTCAGGCTGGCTTGGAACTTGAAATTTTTTTCCCTCATTCTCTCTGGAAGTGAAATTACAGGTATGCACCACCACAGCTGAGTTGTCATTTCCCCCTTTACATTTATTTTTTATACAGCTTATCTTCTCTCTTGTTTAGCTATGCACACATGGCATTCTCAGGACAAGCTTGCTATGTACTATGCCAGGAAGGAAAGGGCACCCGTCTAATGTTATCCTGCATGCAGTTTCATAGCTCTTCTTTCAAGGGAACACGTCTTATGTTGGCTTCACTTATTCTCAGGAGGAGAACTCCAATTGAATCTGGGATCATCCTCCTTTTATCAATGTGTCAACAGGAGCTTCGGAACCACAGGGGAGAAAATGGCGTCTCATGCTTCCATTTCAGACAACAGCAGTTGCCATTTCTATTTCACCCCAATAATCTGACTTCCATAAAACATGATAAACTTGGGAGTCACCACTGAAATATTTAAATTAATGGTAGGCAGCACAGGTGTCCCTTTGTACAAAACCACACTTGCAAAGTGGGCAGAAGGCGGTCTTTTTCTTGTGTAGACTATTTTCTGTTGGGATTGGGGTTGGGGTAGTGGGATAGCCTGGGGCACCACACTGTGCTTGTAAGAACAGCACCTTCACTGGTCAGAATGCCTCCATGGGAGCCTGAGAGTAGAGAATCAATACAACTTTAACAAATTCTTGACTGACATTCCTATTCCAGGTTCACCTCATTCTGTTTAACCTCATCCTCCCTCTCTCTCTCTCTCTCTTTCTCTCTCTCTCTCTCGTATTTCCTTCTTTCTTTTCTACCTAGGTTTTCCCTGTTAGAAATTGTTCTTTGTCCTGATCCTTTCAGAAAAGGCTACTATCCAAGCTTTCTCATGGTTTTATGACAATGAAAGAGAGTAACTTGGTGTCATCTTCAGATATTTTCTTAGTAACAATCTCTGATGATGTTGGTGATTTGTATGATGACGTCATTAGCGAGAACATCTCGCATACTGATAGACTCTTGGTATTTACAAACCCTTGGCTGGACTCCACAGCCAGCCATCACTGGATAAAATTTCCATCTGTAAGAATATGTGTGAAAATGAGTATATACCATGTTTATTATAAATTCAGTACTCAACATTTTCTTCTCCCCCAACAAAGACCATGTTGACTCAACTTGGCTGAAGGTGAACTTATTCCAGATTGCTAGCTTTACCATGTTATTCAAGAACTCTTGTAAAACAACATGCCTTTGGGGCATGAAGAGATATATGCCTGGGGAGAATTGAGGATAGACAGTCACCAGGCAACTGTACTGACTTTTGTAAGATTTATAAGTTGTCAAATCACACCCATTCATTTTTGCAATTACTGGGCATGTAAACTAGGTTGTTGTCATGGTTAACAAGAAGTTCTTCTGCATATGAAAACAGGAGAATACTTCAGAACACCTTCCCATAGAAATATTCCCCAGGAAGTTCCATGTATGGTAATTCCACACTATCATGATAGCTGGACAGGCTCTTCCTTAGTGCCTCAAAGGGTCCCCTCACTTTGATCAGTGGAATTAAAGAAAACACCATAGTCATTTCAGCATATTACCTATATTCCAAATAGATTCCATTTAAGGCTTTTAAAATTAAGAAGGACACACATTCCCTCCTACCCGCTTACCCGGATCATAGCATCTAACCAACAACTCTGGTTTTATTAAAAAATGTCATTGATTTCATGGAGAAGGTTAATATCCAACCACCAATACCCACAAACATCCCTCTGTCTAACCATCACAGCTGCATTCACTTACAGTTCTATATTCTAATTTCTTTATGACGAAGTAATTAGTATTAAACCATTCTTGAGCTTATTATGATTACAATGGCTGCTATAATCATAGTTAGTCGTAACCATAATTATCATCACAAATATGGTGGCTATTAAAGTACATTTTAATAACTCACTCTGTCATTAATGTAATTGTTATTGTTAACTTTGTGCCCTCTTATAAGTTGTGCAATAAGGAATAATTGACAGAGCCTTGGAACTGTGAATCATGAAGCCCAGAACAGTAGACCCCATTCTCTGTACTAACATAGTACCAAAAGTTTAAGTCTAAGTTAGTAGTCAGTAACAATGTATTCTTCTCAGTTCTAGTCGTTTTATGAATTACATTGAGTTTCTTAAGCTATATCTTGCTTCAAAATTTATTTTAAATGACAATAGAGACAGACCAGTATGAAACTAATAGGCTAAGAAAGAATTAGGGGCTCAGGACTGCTCAAAACTATATGGCGAAGGCCAGGGAAAAGAAAGAACGGAATTTTCATTTCTTTCTTGGAAGTGAGTTTGACTACAGGCAGAATTTAATGTTGGTGAAATCTTATCCTGCCTCCAGTCTTATACATCCTGCTTCTGTCACTGTCAGCTAAGCCCACTGTGGTGGGATCCCATCAAAAGATGATGCCAAGATGGTGAATCAAATGGGTATTTTGGTTTCACATAGGATCACTGAGGCAAAGGAAATGAACCCCATACAGAGTGTTCTAGTTTTAGCGGTTCTCTTGCTTACTGGTTCTTAGCATTTGAGAGGGCTAGGGCCTTAGGGTATGCTTCCTCCAGTTGTAGTAAAGGATTTTGGGATGTTGGAGGTGAATCATGGAGGTCGAAGCATTTTCTGCCCTCTACTGGCCAATTTCAGTATCACAACTTTGTGTAGGCCTTGGAGCAGAAGTATGGTGTATGCATTGGCTCTATGGCCACAGACTCAAATATCCATACTGTCTCTTCATCACCCATCAATTGTCCACTTTGTCTTAAAGCACATTCATATTCCCTTAAGGTGCTACGCCATTCTAATTCTCCTTCTTGAGAATCTTACAGCTTTCTTTGTTTCTTTTTTTTCTTTTTTGGATTCCTTCAGAGCTGTTTCCCGTATGCCCTCTCTTTCCATGACTTCACTGAAAGCACCACACTTTCTCACATGATGTTTATGGTTGTTAATTCTGTTGTTCTCCTCGTGATACCATCTTCCTGCATTTTTCTTATCTTATTGCATTACTGCTAGTCCTTCAAGACCTTTTTTCCCCCACTGCTCTTCTCTCTCACTTAAAAATGATAGGTATAGGTTATTTCAAACGTTTGTTATTTGTAACTCTATAGTGCTCGTTGTTCTTTATTATCTACGGACCACTTCCCATGTGCCAGGTGGCACTCTAGGTATTTGGGATGAACGACTAAGGAAAAGACTCTGGTCAAAATCAGCCTCTACCCTGTATTTTGGTCTGAGCAACCACAACAATTAATTTTGCATTTTTTTTTTTTTTTGAGAAAAACATTGAGGGAAGCAGCTTTGGAGGGCAAAACTTAGTAACTCCATTTTGGAAGGAATTTTGTACCTATTGTACAGCATGGTGACTATACTAATAACAGCATACTGTATACTTGACAATCACCTTGAGGGCTCTGGTGTTCTCACCACAAAAATGATCTATATAGAGATAATGCACATATTATTCAACTTGTTTGAGTGACTCTATAATATATAGGAGTTTGAAAGCATCATATTGCACACAGTAAATGTTTACACATAGTTAACATTAACTAATAAATATATTAATTGAAAAAATAAATGTTTGACTTGTTGACTGAAATGACATGGTAGAACATGACATCACAGATAGACACATGAGTCTAATATGGAAGACAATATGTGTATACTTGAGAATCTTCAAATAGATGTTTATTGATTATTTCAAACTCATTAGATTGATGGAAAGTGAAGAAATTTGTGAACTGAGCCCTGGAGTCACTTGAGTGCTGCAAAGACAAGAAAAAACAATGAACGAGTCAGACAGAAGCCCGAAGGGACAGAATCAAGTGCAGAAAGCATTTCATCAATGAACGCTGTATCCAATCTTGTCACTGGGATGATAGCCAAGAAGATGAGGTCTCAGAGGCCACCTGTGGCTCTGTACGAAGGGAGGCTCCAGAGATGTCACCAATGATGGACTCATCAGATGCCTGACCGAAGGGAGTTCAAGAGAGAAAGTAAAGGCAGCGTACACAGGCAATCTTAAGTAGCACTGTAGTATAAAAGAGCTGGGAACTTCAGGCAGAGGCACTAGAGGACGTGAGTGTGAGGTCCTGCATTTGTTTGGAGGAGGAGGATGATGATGATGACGACGATGATGATGATGGTGGGCTGTTCTAATAGACAGAACACATAGTGAGATCTGTAACACAAGAACTATGCTCTCTGATAAGTACTATCCAATAACAGGTAAGAGAAGGATCAGCATGGTTAGGTTTATCCTTATCTGTTTCTCCATAGTCATGGCTTAGATTGGGAGAGATGGGTCTTGGGATGCTGGAAATTCAGTAGATTTGCAGGTAAAGTTAGTAGTGATGCTGGCCGAGGAGATTCCCAGTTGTCTCTTCTCTTCTCTTCTCTTCTCTCCCTCTCCCTCTCCCTCTCCCTCTCCCTCTCCCTCTCCCTTCTTCTTCTTCTTCTTCTTCTTCTTCTTCTTCTTCTTCTTCTTCTTCTTCTTCTTCTTCTTCTTCTTCTTCTTCTTCTTTTCTCTCTCTCTCTCTCTCTCTCTCTCTCTCTCTCTCTCTCTCTCTCTCTCTGAAAGAAGATGCTGGTTCATCTGAGAGTAAGAAATATGGAAAGGGCACAGAGACTTGAGAAAGGAACTCAGAGAATTATATTTAGATCTGAGAGGAAAGGAAGAGCTCACCCCCTCAGATTCTATTTGTTTGCCAAGCCTCCCTTCTCCAACCTTCTAGCACGGCTCATCATCCTTCCAGCAAGAAATCATCCCCAGGGAAGATGCTTAAAAATGTGGGGGTTCCTTGTTTAATGCTGCTAAGGAAGTGTTCGATAATTAGGCTATTCTTTCTCCCTTAAAAAAATATCCACAGCCTCTCCTATGTTTTATATTCTATACTAAGAATTTGGCACTCTGGCATCTGAGCTACATTTTACAAAAACATGTTTCTGTTGCCATCATTTAAGAGCAGAGTTGTGAAATACATCTCCTTAAAGGATTAGCTATGCTTCCAAAAGGGCTCTCTACTTTGAGATTTGCTACCAGATGGGAAATTCTATGCTCTTGATGTTAACATTTTTTTCCCTCACAATAGCAGCAAAATAAATGCACTGTGTTTAAGCAAAATGAACATAACATATATATGCAAACCATGATATCATTGTAAATAGATATGCAAATGGGAATGATAAAAACTTGCTACTGGTGGATTCGAGAAACAGAAATGAAAAAGGGAAAAAAATAAGATAGCATGTTAGTGAGCCATAGGGTGCCCAGGAAACACGGTGTCTACTGTTTACTTTGCCAGCATGGCTTCAGGAGATATGCTTGGTATAGTTCCAACTTCCCAAGATGTTACAATCTTGGAGAGAAAAACTCTTCATAAAATGACAATTCTGAAAGCCACAGAAGTCCTGCTTGGACTGGGGCAGTCAGGGAAGGTATCTAGGGATAGCAGTTTTATACACTGGGGGACTCATTTAACAGAGTTAACTTTGCCAAGACTTGCTTTGACAAAGTGGAGATCTCTGGCTTTCCACTCCCATTGTACTGGTCTTACTGTCCATAATTGTTTTTGCATGTGTACATCTTATTTAGGCTCACTGAGAACCATGTGCTGGGAATGTGCTGGTCAGTATTATGCCTAATGTGTGGTTTGAATGAAAATGTCCCCATAGGTCTGCATGTTTGCATACTTGGCCTCCAGTTGGTAGAATTGTTTGGGAAGGATTAGGAGGTGTGGCCTCGCTGGAGGAGATGTATCATTGGGATTTCAAAACAGATGCCACTCCACTCTGAGTTTCTTTTTCTCTGTCTCATGGTTATGTCTCATGATGTGAGTGTACTAGCACTATACCTGCCTGTCTACTGCCATGGTCTTAGCCATGATGGTCATGAGTTCTAATCCTCTGAAACTTTTAAATTATTTGCATGATCCGAATAAACTCTTTCTTCTGTAATTTGCTTTGGTTATGGTTTCTTACCATAGCAATAGAAAATTGACTAAGATGCCTACTTTTGAGAAAACCATGGTATAATAGATTGGAGAAGCTTCCTCTTGGGATTATAGTACAGCTACACTAGAAATTTCCACTTCTTGCTGATTTATGTATCCATAGTGTATGCATAGGATGAGTCCATTATGAATTTAGAGTCCAAGCAAACTACTACTTTTCTTGACTATGGGATTTCCACCAAAGAAGATGCTCATGAACAAGAACCTGCTGTGCAGCACACTCCCTGTCTTCAGGTGGAAGAGACAAGGAATGACTGCCATACTGCATTAGCTGGCATTTCAAGGAGACTGACTGACACAAACAAATGCTCTGTCTTCCAGGAGCGTTCTGTTGTGGGAGGCTCACAAGAAACAGGTCAACAGCAAAATGCATGTTGTATTTGCCATAGAGTGATTACGGCTAGCAATAACAGGATGTATAAAGCATAAAGATGCATGAGGAGTCAGGGGGACTAGGAGCCAAGGTGACATTTTAGAGAAAACCCCTTTAATTGTGTGAAATCTGAGCAGAGACCTGATAGAAGGCCAGGAAATGCAGAGAAGGTGGAGCTTATTCTAGAAAGCAAGTGAATAAAGGAAAAGTAGGCATGTAGGGATTGGCCACCAAGCAGGGGCAGAGAAGGTAGACCTGCCTCTGAGAATCCTACATCATGGCTTCACAGACAAACCGCACAAGGAGGCCTGGAACTTTCTCCAGTCATGTGGACTAAACTCAGAGTTAAGGAATCACAACTTCTATTCATCACCTTTGTCACAGGCAGGCCCTTTAGAAGACTTGGGATATATGTATTCACATGGCCATCAGGTCCCAGGACAGCTTCGATCCTACTGTCTCATCATTATAGAAGTCTGTCCTTTCTCTTGCACGCCATAGCAGTCTCTGCACTGGCTGGTTTTATGTGTCAATTTGACACAAGCTGCAGTTATCACAGAGAAAGGAGCTTCAGGTGAGGAAATGCCTCCATGAGATCCAGCCATAATGCATTTCTCAATTAGTGATCCAGGGGGGAGGGACCAATGTGGTGCCATCCCTGGGCTGGTAGTCTTGGGTTCTATAAGAAAGCAAGCTGAGCAAGTCAGGGAAAGCAAGCCAGTAAGTAACTTCCCTCCATGGCCTCTGCATCAGCTCCTGCTCCCTGATCTGCTTGAGTTCCAGTCCTGACTTCCTTTGGTGATGAACAGCCATATGGAAGTATAAGCTCAATAAACCCTTTCCTCCCCAACTTGCTTCTTGGTCATGATGTTTGTGCAGGAATAGAAACCCTGACTAAGACAATCTCCTTACCTCCATCAGGGCTGTCTCTTTGTTGACACAGTCTTTTATTTTTTTGAGGTCTATTGGACCTGTGTCCCTTAAGAAACCCCCTGACTTGCACCTTGTCTTGATCAGTGTTCTATCACTGCAGAGAGACCGCATGATTATGGCAACTCTTGTAATGTCAAGCATTTACTTGGAGCTGGCTTACAGTTTCAGAAGTTCAGTCCATTATCATCATGGTGGGAAGCATGGCAGCCTCCAGGAAGGCATGGTGCTGGAACACTACCTGAAAGTTCTCCATTTGTATCTGCAGGCAGCAGAAACAGTACAACACAGGGCCTGGCTTGTGCTTTTGAAACCTCAAAGCCCATCCCCTGTGGTGCACTTCCTCCAACAAGACCACAGTCCTAATCCTTCTCATTTCTCCCTGATCAAACATTCAAATGCCTGAACCTATGGGGAGCATTCCATTCAAACCTGATCCTAGTGTCAACCTTGCTACTTCAGAAAGAACTTGATTACCTGGGTCTGGAGAGATGGCTCAGAGGTTGAGAGCACTGACTGTTCTTCTAAGAGGTCCTGAGTTCAATTCCCAGCAATGACATGATACCTCGCCCTCTTCTGGCAAGCAGGCATATATGCAGGCAGAACAGTGTATACATAAGACTTCCCTCTTTCTAGGATCACTTTTTTCTTGTCTCCTAAGGTAGATTAAATCCTGAATTACACTATTTGTTTACTAAATAAATCTTAGATCCGTATATAGACTTATGGTGTCTAGTGAGGTTCTTCTGACCCTTTGGGTTGTGTTGGACAGTCTCTACACATTCAGCGTATGGACAACCTGAGTTTGCTGTCTGGTTCATCAAAGTAGAAGTTCTGATGGGTGAAGTTAAGTCAGCATTACCCTTCAAGATTGCCCGCTGAGCAAGGCTGTGTCCTGTTACATTACACCATCCAGGCTTGATCCATCAAACCATCCTGTCATTCCAATAAAGAGAATAATCTGGGAATGATTGTCTTCATTTTAATGGCTACTCATAGTGGTCTGCATGAATTAATATAGGCCCAGCGTGGAACTGCTAGGAGAAAAGATGTCGGCGTTTTGAAGTTGTGAGACTCAGACTCTGTTTAAACAATGTATTGTTCAGGCACTCATTCACTGACAACATGAGAAATGATTTTCTTGCCTTGGCCGTCAGGTGGTCTGCTGCATTGGGATGCCACGTGGCTGGGGAGTGGGAGCCAATGAGGAAGGAACTGAACTATCAATGCACTAGTTGCTCTAAAATCAAGCAAAAAAAAAAAAAATCAAAATGAAACATGATTTTATGTTTCTTCGACCACTGGGAAAGAATACAGCAGTAACGACAACCCATTAGAGGCAGACATTTGAGTTGAGGACTTTGTCTTTAGGTAAGCTCTGAATTCTCTCTGGGCTGGCCCATACCTCAGTGCCTTCCTCTGCTGGAGTAGGGAAAGCTCTCCAGCAGGGAGAAAATGTTTAGCTACTTGAACTTTCTCCAAGAGAGGTGGAAGAAAACTACGGCCTTAGAGAAGACGAGGAGCTGCTGAGAAGGCAGGCAGATGAAAGTCAGCACATGAAACTGAGCTGTCACTTAGCCCATCCGTAGGGCGAATTCTGCTACTTGTTTATAGACACGTTGAATATAAAATAACACAAAGACAAACAATGCCAGTTTCACCGGAGGCAAACTGCTGTGCAGAAAATACAGACATTCTCGGCTCTGTCTTCACCTGCCTGGAGAAAAACATATCTCATCTGTTTCGGAAAAACAACATAATCAAAAGTCAAATCAGAAAGAAAGACACATTATCTGCTTGTTTCCCAGGCTGAAGGGAGACAACCGGAGCTTTCTCTTCTTCTTAATAAATAGTGTTCCTCACTGTAAACTGAAAGCTTTATTCTTAACATAGTTTAATGGTTGGTAGGTAATCCCAGGACCCCTCCCCTCAATGCTCTCATGGGATGGATGGACCTTCTGATCTGTGCTCCAGATGAGGCACTTTAAGCTTAAAATTAAAATGAAAATATATTACAGTCGGTAATTCACATGCTCAAAGAGCACTCAGTTTGAAAATGCCCAATAGCCACAGTGGCTCCTGGCCGTGCTACTGAACGATGAGAACGTGAGGCTTGCCCACTGTCATTGAGATTGCTACTGGAGCATCACTGCTGTGGTTTATTGCTAGCCTTTATGTTGAGATACTGGAGAATTTCTTGTTAGGACTCATTTCTTTTTTATTTTCTTGAGTTTTAATTTACTGTACTCTCTCTCTCTCTCTCTCTCTCTCTCTCTCTCTCTCTCTCTCTGTGTGTGTGTGTGTGTGTGTGTGTGTGTGTGTTTGTGTAAGTGTGGACACTAGGGTGCCACAGGCTGCAGGTTAAGGTACACATGCAGAGGGCGTTTATATTCTCATTTCTCCCATGCTGAGGCTTGAGTTGTTTCTGCTGTTGTACTGTGAACTCCAGGCAAACTGGCCTTTGAATTTCTGGAAAACTCTCTGCTCTCTGCCTTTCACCTCCTGGTAGGCATGGTGGGATTGGACAGACACAGCTCAAACCAAAACCAAAACCAAAACCAGAACCAAAACCAAAACCAAAATGCTGGTGTAGCTTGGGGGGTAGGGGAGCCTCATCCTTGTGTTGAGGAGAGAAAGACTTGAATCTTGCCCCTGCTTGTCCTGGTTCTGTGAGCTCAGTGTCTCCCAAGACCTCCTGAAAGTCAGTTTTCCTCAGTGCGGTGTTCATCAGCAGTCTCAGAAGGTTGCAAAGGCAGGTTTGATTTTCTCATTTCTCAGATGAGGAGCTGAAGCTTGGCAAAACAGCATGCCTGCCAGTCAGCCACCCAGCAGGTAGAGGCTCCTGAGCAGGACCAAGCTGGGGCCTCGCTCAGGGTGACTTCGCTCCCTTGCTTTGTAATTTCCTGTTTAAATTGAACGTTTTTCCATCTGAACCACTGTAGAAAAATAAAAGTAGCTATCTGGATATCACTTGGAATTTTTTTTTTTATTTCCTGACAAATATAACAATAACATGTGAATATTTTTAAATGTACTGAAGAAATTGCCACCTTTGAACCAGAAAATGGTGTCCAGTACATTAATTCTTCTTTGATGTCCTTCTCCCTTGTTAGATATGCTTCCTGCTTTCAGAAAACTCCCTGACTCATCGTGCATATTTTTTTTAAAAGGGATATTTTTCAAAAGATTCTTATTTTCAGTGGTGGTATTGGAAGCTGACTTGAGTTTTGTGAGCTAGGCACACGTGTTCAGGCTTGAGCTCTGCTGTTTCTCTCAGTTTACAGCCATGTGAGGAGGGTCTCAACAGATCAACATTGTTTTTTAGCTCACAAGGAGTATTTATTTAATAATAGTATCTAGTTGGTCATCTCAATATTACCAAGAGAATACAGATTAGAAATAAAATATTCATAGTTTTTAAAAATTATAACACTTTAAAATATATTATATTTGGGGTACTAGAGATATAGCTCAGTAACAGAGTACTTGCTTTGCATGGGTAAGGCCCTAAATTCAATCCCTAGCACCATGGAAAAATAAATTAATATAAATTTACCATTATACAAATATTGTACAGCTATTTCTGGGAATCAAACCTGGAGGGAGCAACAGTGTCACCTGGCCTGACCCCCCGGAGCTCCTGGGGACTGCACCACCAACCAAAGAACCCACATGGAGGGACCCATGGCGCTGGTCGCATATGTGGCAGAGGAGGGCCATGTTGGCTATCAGTCAGAGGAGCGGCCATTGAGCCTGAGGGTGTTCAATGCCCTAGTCTTGGGGAATGCTAGGGAGGGAAGACAGAAGTGGACGGGTGGGTGGAGTAGCACCCTCATAGAGGCAGGGGAGGGGGGGTTAGGTGGATTAGGGGAGACCTGGAAAATAAATTTTTTAAAAATAAAAAAATAAGTATAGAAAATAAAAGAAGATAGGGTATATTAAAATTTAGCTCCTTAAACAATGCAAACAGGTTCAACATTTAAAGCATCTTCATGTGTTCTCACGCTCACTAGAAAATCCTTGAAGCTTCCTCTTGATACCCTCCAATTCTCTCCTTTATTTCTAGCTGAGAATTGCTGTCTCACAGTGATTGACTTTGTCACATGGAGAACACAATGTGCTGACAGGAAGCCAGTGGAAGAGTCTGGAAATGACCCCTGTGAGGAAGCAAGGGACCATCTCCACCGCTCTTCCCAGCCTATGACTATGGACCAGCATTTCTCTTCTTCTCTGAACCAGCTTTCTACATTTAGTGAACCTGACTGCATTTGGAGTTGTTTGTGAACTATCCTGTAGAAACGCACTGTTTGTTTTTATTGTTAGCCCACAACGATGATGCAAAGCTTTAAGACTAGAAGAGCCCCTTCTTATATAGTCATCTACTTGCAGCAACTGTAACGCCAGTAACCCCAGCTGCAGTTGTTACTTTACCATACCCGCTGGCACGGTTTTACACACACTACCTAACTCTTAGTGTGACATCACTGTGCTGTTGTGTATCAGAAGCTTCGGATACAAGATCCTCCATGCTTAAAATCATTTTGTGTACTGGCTGTGATTCGCCTCATGAGAGAGGAAAGTTGACCTCAGAAAAGCTAAGGACGACTGGCCTGGGGAGATGATTGGCTGGAGAGAAAGCATGAAGACCCAAGTTTAGATCCTCAGCATCAGCATCAAAGCTGACCACAGCAGTACACATCTGTAATCACAGAGCTAGGAGAGCAGAGGCAGGTGGATGCTTGGAGCTTGTGAGCTAGTCAGCTGAGCTAACTTAGTGATATCCTGGTTCCGTAAGAGACCTGCACCCAAAAATGACCATGGAGCCTGACTGAGGAAAAGAACTACAAGTGACCTGCTGGCTTCTAGATATATGCAAATACATGCACTCATGCACCTGCACATATCACACACACACACACACACACACACACACACACACACACACACACACTACCACCACCACCACCACCACCACCACCACCACCACCACCACCACCACCACCACCACCATCATCATTACCACCCTAACCACTCCACCAAACAAGACACAAAAGTAAAATGTTGGTGTAGGCAAACTGGCACATTACTGACTTTGCATGCACCTGTCTCCAAAGCCCATACATCTGTATCCTGCATTGTGTCTCATCTGCTCTTACAATACAGCCTTCTCCCTCAGTCCCTCACTACCTGAACAAAATACATATGACAAAGTGCACTTCAAAGGGCTGTACAGGAAGTGCAGCAGGTTGTCCAAAAATGATCTGTTTCCTCTGTGCACACGGACTCTGACTTGTGGTGAATGTTTCAAAGTTATCTGAATGTCATTTCAAAGGCAATTGAGGGGCAGCCATGGAGATGGATGGCGTCGGTAGCCTGTTGCTGAATGCTTATTAGGTTCTATTCACGGATTTCCTAGCAACCAGAGCCCAATGACGCACGCAGCCTGCGATCTTGGGCTGTGCTGATGTAGAGAATTCAATCACTTGGATTTTATTATTAATATTTTTAGAAATCCTCACTAGATTAGCTGTGTGAAATGTGTTGTTATCTGAGTTACTATCAGCAGCTGGCTCCGGTGGCATCTGAAGTCACGAGGCCTTGCTGGTGCTCAAAAATGCTTTTGTAAGAGATTACTTCCATTTTAATATCTCTGACAGTTAAAGATTTGTTTGAGAAGGAAGGAAATTAAAAAGAGAAACTTTACTCTAAAAGTGTGTGATCTTGGCAAAGTTCTCTCGTGAGACAAACCAAATATACATGAGTTCCAGTATCCGGGCAAGACAACAGGCTGAATCTTCAACCTCATTTACAGCAAAAGGGCATGGTAAAGCCAAGAACATAAATTTAATGTGCCCTCTTCATGGAGCATTGCATAAGAGTAGAGTGGAATGTTTTATATATTAAGGTTCACTGAATACAAACGTTACATGGGCTTAAAGGACATCAGCATTGGTCCTTCATTGTTTCAGTAGCCTAACCTATACAGGCTACTTGCTAGTGTTTCTCAAGTTTTAATTTGTGATTTATTGGACAGATGATAAATATACAGGTAGTCCTGCGCAGTAGTGTGCACAACGTTCAGAATTATAGTGAAGCATACACACATTTTGGAAGAGGAGTCCTTCTTATGGGAGCGCCATGCTACGCACTCATTATGACAATCACCATGGTGATTTCTCAAAAAGCTGAAATGAAAACTACTGAAGGATCCAGCAGTGCCACTGCTGGATCCCCGAGGCATTCTAGATCCTGCATTGGAGACATTTGCTCACCTATATTCATCCTCATTCATGTCAGCTGCTCTGTTCACAGAATCAAAGCAGTGGAGTCAGTCTAGATGTCCATCAACAGATGCAGGACGAAAATGTGAGGCAAACATAAAATGGCATCTTATTCAGGGGTGAAGATGAAAGAAAAGGAGATTTGCAGGGGAATTGATGGATCTGGAAACATAGCAAACAAAGAAGGAAAGTCAAGCACACAAAGAGAAACACTGAACTTTTGTTTTGGATGGAGCGCTTAGCATCTACTTTTTATGTGTGTGGTATTTGTGTAAGAGTGAATGTGTGTTGGGGCTTGGAAGCTACATAGGGGCATGAGATGGGGAAAGAGGCTTAAAGGAGAGGAGCATGGAGGGAAAGTGAACCCGTGGGATGGGAAAGTGGAAAGGGAAATACTGCGGATAGAAAGGCTTAAGTGGGTGTGAAGAGCAGGGAGATGAGGGAGAGGGGAGTAGGGGAGCTGCCAACCCAAACAGTGTATCAAGACACCAGGAGGGAAATGGACTTTATAAGTGAATTTAAAAAATTAGAAAATAATAGAAAGAGATGGACAAATGTGCACACACATACACATAGCTGACCAAATGGATCTGTCAATAATGGAGTCATTTAGCTTCTGACTGTATGTTTTGTATGGGTGATTTTTTTTAAAAGCTGTGACACTTTGAAGAGAACTACACTTAAATAAAATATTTCAAATGAGAGTATCTTTAAAGCAGTAAGGTTAAGAAGTCAGGCAATTAATACAATGATTCAATCAATCAATCTTAATCAATTAATCAATCAATCAGTGTGTTAGAGACAGAGCCTATGGAATGTAGCTGATTTCTAGTTTATGGTCTTTCTGCCTCAGGCTTGTTGCCATGCCTACTGTTCTGCTTTGCTCAGAATATGCTGTTATTAATTACAGTTCTCTGATAAATTCTCATTTGTAGATAATGCGCTGTAACTATTCTCACACATACCCTTTCTTGTCTCTCACCCTTGTCAATCCTCCCTGCCTGCAAATTCCTTTCCCACATTCATGTCTCTTTGCTTCTTTTTATTTTATTTTATTTTTATTTTACTTTTGGAGATTTTCACACGACCTTCTCTTTCCCATTCTAACTCCTCCCATGTCCCCTTGCCTCTTTCTGTTTCTTCTTTAGTCATTGTTACACACACATGCCCACATGCTCCTTCTGCACTGAGTTCATGAGGTATTCTCATGTTTACATTGTGTTTTGGAATGACTACTTGGCATTGGATATTTGACTTTCCTCTCAGTAGCCATCATTTGCCTGTAGCTCTTCATCCATGGATGAGAAAAATTTCCATCATTCAAGTTGGCATGTCAACTGCTATCCTTCTGCAGGTCTAAGTTGCTTTAAGTGGTACATTATGTTAAAAACTGTTTGATAGTCACACATTTCTCTTTGAAAATAATTTTATTTGGGCTCCTGAGAGATGAGTAAGACTGGCTTTGAGTTCTTCTGCTCTCACTCACCACTCAACACTATGAGAAATGGAGTGAATATGAAGCACCAATGTATGAATCTCAAAAAGGTCTTAGAGTGTCACAGAGATGATAACATGGAAGGGAAGATGAACTTACCTGTGGCCTGAATGTCGAGTTAAGAGCTATCAGACTGTGAGTCTTCTTATTTGTGTGAACTTGCTTGTATGATGATCTAGAATGAAAGGGGAACAAGAAGAACTAGAATAGAGTTTTCACCACCTGTACACTGTCATTGAATACTTAGGACCAAAAGAAACAACAATAACAAAAGAAGGGTCTATCAGTCTATCATCAAATCTCTATAAAAAGCATTAAAATTGTCTGTTATTTTTATTTTTCATAGAAGCAGAATATAACAGTGAATATCAAAGTGCTGACAATGAAAATCTATCCTCATCGTCATTATCTACCAAAGGATTTTTATGATGCTTAGAACAAAGCTTTAAGAAATAGAATGACAGGAGCTGAGATGTTGCTCACTTAGAATCCAGGTACTCGAGATGCTAACACAGGAGGGCTGAAAGCTCCAGCCCTATTCAGCAGCACGATTCCTCAGAATCAAGTAGAAAAAGCTGGAGTTGTTAAACCAGGAGTAGAGAACTTCATTGTGTAAGGCCTTCCTTGGGCTCGTTCCTAGTTCTGAAAAAGAAAAGAAAAGAAAAGGGGACAAAAAAACACTTGTATAGTTATTCTATAAAACAGAAAAAGTTGTGCAATATACCTTACCAGGGAATGATTATAGACTACTTAAAATAATCAGTTGGCAAAAGAGATTTTAATTTTTCAAAAGTGCGAAGAACCGGTCCCTACAAGAAGTTCAGTGTTGACTCATATTTAATCTAATTAAAAAAAAAACTTTGCTAGCATTTTGCTAAAGTAGCTTTTCATTTATTTATTTTTAACTTTTGTTCTCATATAGTATATTCTGATTGAAGTTTCCCCTTCCTTCACTCCTCCCATTCTCTCCTCCATCTCCCCTTTATCGACTCCTCCTCCATTTTCCTTAAAAAAAAAAAAAAAAAAAAAGAAAAGAACAGGTCTCTCAGGATATCTACCAAACATGGCCCAACAAGGTGCAATAGGACTGGGCACAAACCCTTTAATGAAGACTGGGTGAGGCAACATAGCAGGAGGAAAAGGGTCCTAATCACAGGCAACAGAGTCAGAGACAGCCCCTACTCCCATTGATGAGAGTCCCACAAGAACACCAAGTCACACAACCGTAAGGTATACACAGAGAACCTAACTCAGACCCATACGGGGTCAGGGTCTGTAGCTTCAGCCTCTGTGAGCCCCTATGAGGCCTGATTAGTTGCTGATTCTGTGATCCATAATCTCAACCCCTCTGGCTCCTACAACCCTTGCCTTCCTTCTTCTCCTGGGCTCCCCTGGCTTAGCCTAATGTTTGGTTGTGGGTCTCTGCATCTGCTCCCATCAGTTGCTGGATGAAGGCTCTCTGATAATGATAGGGCTAGGCACTGATCTCTGAGTATCCAGAATATCATTAGGAATGACTTCATTGACTTGGTTTCCCTTTTCTTATAGTCCTCACCTGTCTGTGCACCACATATGACAAGCACTTTACCAACTGAAGCATCTCCCCACTGCCAAGCTCTTTCTTAAATAAACCACTGAGCAAAGGCAAGAACAATGTGTTAGAGCAGAATTCAACATTCTTTAGGAGAAGCCCTGGCTTTTATTTGAACCTCAGCCATAGTGTATGTGTAGACTTCTTCTGACCAAGTGGTCAAGGTGTGCACAGGAGCTGGATGGCTAACTCACCAAAACTTACTGGGGTCATTGAGGGTAGAGGTTGACTTCTACTCTCTAAGCTTCCCTCTGAGGGACTGCTCTGAAGGTTTCTTTTGAATAGTGGCAGATTGAAATGTACTCCTGTGGCCTTGCTGCTGGGGCTCCTGGGGTGGGCTATCAGAGCACATAAACCACATTAATCCAACCTTAATCCAAGAGTACTGGCTGAACCCATCACCCTCCCAAGTGAATCAATTTCTACAGAACAGAAAGGTATGGCACTTTCTTCTTTTTAGGCTGATGTCAGTAACTTACTTGCTCTTGTTAAAGTTGGGGTGGAAGGTTTGTTTATTTAGAAAAATGATCAATTTCTAGCCTTTCAAACCTCTGTACTTTCCCCAAGACTGGTTGATTATTCAGGGATTTCATTTCAATGTTAGTTTAACATTTCATATTAATGACCACCTGTTGCCAGATGGGAACAAAATGATGGCGTCCAGTCAAGTATGACTTAGCACAGCTCCAAACAGCCCACGGGGCTGCCTTGGGAAAAGCAGGCCTCTGAGTGTTTTCAGCAAAATTAATTATTTTGGAATGAATGTGTCAGTTTCTCTCCAAGTGGCTAAATGTCAATAAGCTGAAAATAACTTGTCTTCCCAGGGATCTTGATATCAGTGCAAATTCATACAAACAGAGTTTGGTTTTTCTGGGAAAAAATAAATTACCAAACAGATCAACCTTCTCTGATGATGGATCTTAAAATCTTGGTAGATGAGCTAAACAAAATTTAACGTTGAATGTGGACCATCAGAGAGGTTCTCTCTACAGGGATTCTAACAGATTTTTGTTGATGGTCTGTGTTGGAGTAATTAAAATCATCATTCATTACAAATTGTAGGAGGTCTAGGGGATGGGACACAGGTGTTCTTTCTGCTGTCAAAGAAAACTTGACCAGCATTTATTAGCTACACCTGACACAAGAATCTAGAGGAAAACAGTGAAATTTCAGCTAGATTGTTTGAGAAACATGTCTAAGTTTCCAATAAAAACTCTAAGAGTTACCTCAGATATATATATAGTCCTCAGAATATAGTCCACATGAATGATATTATTCTCTTTTTAAGACATAGTGTTGCTTTGTTTTGCTTTTAATAAACTTTATTCTTTGGACTAGACAGATGGCTCAAAAATTTAGATCACTTACTGTTCTTTCAGAGGACCCCAGTTTGGTTTTCAGCACCCGCATCCAGTGGCTCACAATACACAGTGACCTGTAAAACTAGGTCTAGGGGAACTCTGACTCTCTCTTTTGGTTCTCATGAGAACTGCAATCATGTGTACACGCCTACTTATGGACTTCGCTCCATCTCCCTCCCCGTCCCCCTCTCCCTCTCACATGCATACACACAGAATCAAAAAATAAAACAACTCTTTAAAAAATTCTTTCCTCAAATTCTTTGAGAATTCTGTTGACATACAAACATGGCTTCACTCTGCTTCAGCCTAGAATATCCTGATTCATATGTTCACAACATTACTTAACTGGGACAGTCAAATACAAATTGGTTTTTGTATTTCATTGATTCCTTTGATAATCTTTGGAAAATCCCCTCACTTTATTAAAAAGGCAAAGCTAGCTCATCACTATGTTGTGAGTTTCCTACTTTCATCTTACATAATTTCATGTATCTCTATGAATCATTATAGCTTACACATGTGTGACTTAAAGCTCTACATAGCATGTGTTCCATGAACAAACCTGATTTGCTTGGCCTCCCTAGTATTTTCTTTTTCATTTTTTTCTTATTCTTTTTTTTTTTTAAAACAGGTTCAGCTCTTTATTGGACATGTTAACAAAAGCAGTTTAGCCAAAAAGACCAAAGCCCATGTCTTCATCAGACTCCTTGGATTCTTCATTCTTTGCTTCCACTTTCTTCTCCTCTGCTGGAACAGCAGCAGTAGATGGGGTTAGACCACCAGCAGGCACAGCTCCAGCTGCTGGATCAGGCCAACCAGCCTCTACATTGCAGATGAGGCTCCCAATGTTGACATTGGCCTTGGCAAACAAGACAAGCTAGAAAGGTTCAACATTGACACCAGCTTCTTTAAGGAGGGCATTGATCTTATCTCTCATGACTTGTCACCTCATCGTTGTCCTGCAGGATGAGGGCTGAGTAGAGGCAGGAGAGCTCAGACACAGAGACTATATTGTGGATGGCCCACAATGTGCTAGTGGCCTGATGAAGTGAAGGAACCATCCCAACACTGTTTTAGCTTCCTTTTGGAAGGACTTAGCACCTTGATGGCAACTGAGGAAAGGTTATATATTTCTTAATAAGTGCCATATAAACTTTTGTTATCCAAGATATCCTATTGATAGGTTTGGTTGTTCAATATTTTTGCACTGCTAGTAGTATTTTGCTATCATGAAATACCACCTTTAAGATTGTCTAAGCCATTTTCTAATGATATAAGGCACTAAGTAGAAATATCTGATAAATGACTGATGATTTTCTTTTTTCTCTGAATTTTTCTCTAATCTGTAACAAATGTGCTGCTGACATTATTCATGCCCTCAGTACTTCACAGTGCTCCAAAGTTGGGTTTTTAATATATATAATTTTTAGCAAATTTTCTAACTCATTAGGCATACTTCTGGCCTATGGAGTCAAGTGTAGGACATGAAGCTTCTGCATTAGAATCACTCATGGGTATTTGATAAACTCTCCAAAAATCCAATTTCTTGAAGATCCCCTACAAGAGTGTCTTGAGGCAGGATTTGGAAATCCTCATGTTGAGCAAGGTTCCAGGGCAATTTTTAAGGACACTAAGCTTCAGGACATCTTGTTTATAGTTACCTTAATTTGTTTCTCTTTAACTGGGAAGAAGGCTTAACATAATTTCTTAGAACTATAGGTACTATAGGTACTATAGTCAGAGGATTATCTTATAGCAGTAAATGAATCTTCCAAATCCTCTTTCACCTCACACCTGCCACTCATCCAATAAGCTAATTTTTGGTTGTGGTTTGCCATATAGTTTTTTAGAGGATGAGGTATTAAATTAGTCTTAATTTACTCTATCTCTGAAACATCTGTTTCATTTTTATGTTAGTGATGGATCAGTTGAAAAACAGAAGAGGAAATAGCAAGAGTATGTTTGGGGAAGGTGGGGTCAAAAAACCTACCACAAATGAAGGCTCAACAATAAAAAGTAATTACCAGTGGAGTCAGAAAAATAGTTAATGGCATAAGTAGATTTTGATGAACATAAACGATAAAATAAATGTTATGTATCATAGTTGTAGGTACTGTTAGAGGTGTATGCTCTCATCTCTTTTTCAAGCATCCTCTTCTAGGAATCTTAGCTTAATACACAAAGCTAAATTGAAATGTAGACTACAATGAAGGGGTAAAGCGTGTTTTCTGAACTCATGAAAGAAGGAGGCTATTTAGTGTAAAATCGATAAGAAACAGGAACTGGGGATGCATCTCAGCTGGTAGAGTTCTTGTTTAGCATGGATAATATGTTCAATTACTAGCATCACTCAAATAAACCAGGTGTCATGGTACATACCTGGAATCCTAGCACTTGGAAAATGAAGAGAGGAGGATCAGAAGTTCAAACTACATAGACTGTTGATGCTTAGCTTTAAATATCTGATACTCCATTGAAGAAGAAAAGAAGAAGAAACAAGAAGAAACGAAGAAGACGAAGATGACGATGAAGAAGAAGGAGAAAGAGGAGGAGGAGGAGAAAAGAAGAAGAAGAAGGAGAAGAAGAAGAAGAAGAAGAAGAAGAAGAAGAAGAAGAAGAAGAAGAAGAAGAAAAAGAAGAAGAGGAGGAGGAGGAGGAGAGAAGAGAAGAGAAGGGGAAGGGGATTTATGTAGTACGTAGCAAGGACTCTTAAGGAGGTGTCATTTTGAGACATATATTCACTTACAAGTATAGAATATGAGATTACATTGCCTTGCTCTTTGTAAACAGAGACTCATGGAGGAACAGGTGCGAGCCAGAACTTCAATACCTGCATGCAGAGATATTGAGCTGGGTACTTCCCGTTCTCTGTTAATCTTCCTTACAAGTCACTGAGCAAACAGCAGCAAGTGTATTTATGGGTTCCATACAAGGAGTTCTGTGACCCCAATCTCATAGCCTGATCCTAAAAGCTGTTATTGAGCTTCACATTGCCCATCAACCCTTGTCTTCATGAGCTACTTCATGTCTTCAGCCTCACACACTGGTATTAGTAATGACTGGAGTGTGTGTGTGTGTGTGTGTGTGTGTGTGTGTGTGTGTGTGTGTGTGTGTGTGTAGAGACTCTTTTTGTTGGCTTCATAAACTAATCTGATACCAATATCCATAAATACCATCTCATTGCTTTATTAATTTATTCCTAAGCATATTCAGGAACTTGTTTAACCTGGAGAATTTATAATTAAAAGTTAATAGAAAAGGCAGATTTGTTGTTGAAGGTTTTAGACAAAGTGCTTCTATGTAGGCTTGGCTTTCCTTGAATAGTCCTGGTAATTCTCCTGTCTCAGCTTCTAAATTCCTGAGATTACAGGAATGCACCATCATACCTGGCTTTAGAAAAGTTATTTTTATATGTGGGCTATAAACATTGATTTTTAGAGGTCCATGCTATCCATTTTCAACCTGGTTTGCCTGTGACCTGATCACACAGCATCTCTAAAATAGGCTACTTACCTTTCTCTAAGAAATTCATTAATAGTCTGTAGTCTTATGTCAAATAAGCCATAAGAATGTAGACTACCTAAATGACAGTGGTTTAGTCTTATACAAACTTAGAGGTAGAATGTGTCTGAGAAATTATCACAGTTGCTTTCCAAAGAGATTACCTCTCTGGACAGTGAAATAATACTACTCATGGCTACCATTAGTGTTCTATTTTTAAACCTGCCATGTTCTCTGATAGGATTCTGTTTTAAAACCTTCTATGGTGAGCCTCATGATGCCCCATTTTCTTCCATCAATAACTAAGCAAACAGTGGTGGTCCCATTTGTGCCTGGCTCCATGCCAGGCGCCAGGAAAAAAATCAAGAGAGCTATGGTGGTGGTCCCATTTGTGCCTCAGCAACAAGACAGGGGTGTTTTCTTAACATGAAAGAGGTTAGAGTTCAGATCCCAGCACTGCAAAGCAACCAGTCAACTAAACAACAATAAAAGCAAAACAAAAAAAAGAGAAAAAGAAATTGGTATTTGGTTGAAGATGGATCATCCCAACATCTAGAGAGTATGAGTCAATGCTAAATGAACATTGATAGAAAGAAAACCTATAGCCAAGTGGTGATTTGTTAATTTCATAGCACTGAGTCCTTAGCATTTGACATCCCACCTAGAAATTCATGACTCAGAGAAGATGAGTCTGGGTGGGCCCAAAGAATCAAGCTGTGGATCTGATGTGATGCTGGGTTCTTGAGTTGACTCAGTGGTTAACCTGACACACTTCATATCATGCTATTATTTTAATCTTCCTGCCTTATCAAGTTTATGAGAGGAAAGTGACGAGAATAGTAATATGTCACATGTGGCAGTTGTAATGGTTAAGAATGAAAATGTCTAGAAAACGCTCACTGAATCTTAAAGGCTCTCATGTGCAGCCATAATCGTGTTGTTAATCGCAGGCTGACTACAGTTAAGAGGTCAAAGTCAAGCTTTGGATGTATATTATTCTACCTGGGCTGATACAACAAAATACCATGGACTAGATAGTTCAAATAGAGAAATCAATTTTATGGTTTTGGAGGTTAAAACATTAAACACCCTATCTTACTGTAGTAACTTCCCAGGTCTCCTCTGCAAGTATCATTACTCTTGGGCTTAAGATTCCAAGATAAGGGTTTGGGGACACAATTCAATTAATAGCAATGCAATTGTATTGCCAACAATAGGAAAACAAATCATATAATCACACATCGATTATTCTGTTTCAAGCCAGAGCAGATTTCATTATATTACGCTTATATGTAGCCCTGTGATATCTCTGAGAGATTTTAAGGACATTTGTTTGTTTGTTTGTTTGTCTGTCTGTCTGGTTTTTGTTTGGTCTTTGTTTTGTTTTGTTTTTTATTTTTTCAAGACAGAACCGAGAAATTGACAAAAATGTAAGGAACCTTGCTTGTCCCTTTGAGGCATGAGTTAAAAATTTAATAATTTCTTCCCAAAGCCTTGGAACAAAATTAAGAATTAGCAGTAGAAGTTAAATACTTAAGTCATGTCTAGAAAGTTGCTGTTAGCATTTGACAACATTGGTCTCATTTGGGATATGTTCGCAGCTACAGTTGAGATTTTATTACAGTGAGCAGAATAATAAAAAATAATAATCAGAATAAGAGACCAGTAAAGAATGAAATCAAGTGTCACCAGTGAACAGTTATCTGGAGATAATAAATAGTGGCATCGCCATTTGTTAGAAAATGTAATATCTTATCTTATTGTTCAAGGCCGGGTAAAAGGAGTCTTAAGTAATAAAAAAATAATAGATTAAAAGACATGAAGTTTTAAGTTGCACTAATGCAAATCACTGACTTGGTTCTTTCCATTTCGTATGCACATCAGCTTTCCCTCCTGCCCTGTGGGCCTTCCTCCCTCAGTCCTCCTCTCCCTCCCCCCTTCCTTTCCATCTCTCTCCTTTATTATTGATTATGAAGGGTTTCTATGCACTCATAAAGGGTACTAGTGCTGACGGGGAAACACTCAAAGCTGGTAAAAAATTGTTCTCCTACAGTAAATTTAAATATAATTTTGTGTGAGAGAGAACTGCAAGAGTATTCAACATTTTAAATACATTAAGCGTTTCTCCCTTTGGGGTTGACTTTCTGCTTCAGGATTAATGAGCCAGGGGAGTTTGGCTCATGGGCTTATTAAAGGAAGTCTGATGGGTGACTTAGATAAGTTAGAAACAGACTTCCCTGCGCTCAATTATTTTGTATACTTCCTCAAGTCTTCTGGATTTTCAAAGCAACTCAAACACACATTAATTACATGATCTAAATATAAAGTGTTGAGAAAAACCAACTAATTCAACCTTATCACGTGCTAGTAAAGTTACTTGTACAAAGTCCATGGAGTCACAGAAGACGTGACTATGTGGCAGACTGACAGCAAAATGATTACAGTAGATCCGTGTTTGCTCTCTTCCTTACTGTTGCTTTACATTTGTGGAATGTGTCCTGCCATGCCATGTCAGTCTCTGAATGGTTGTGGATGCTGAGGTCTTGAGGCGTGGTGACGGTGATGCGGCAAGCTCAAGTCTTTTCCAGCTCCATCCAAAGGATTACATTCTGTATTGTCTTCATGTACGGTACAGATGAGAAATGTCACCCATGGGCTCATGGCTAGTGGCAGCTGGGAGGACCTTTCGGAAACAGGGCTTTACCAGAGGAGGGGAACCTGCCTTATTTGCTATAGCTCAGCCCAGAGTCTGGCTGAGTGCTCTCTGCTGCCTGTTCTGCAGAGATGTGAACAGCCACTCCTTGTTCTTCCTGCCAGGGAGTCACTCGCTACTATGCTGCGCTAAACTCTATAAACCATAAACCGGAAGAAGTAATTGCCTCCTTGAGTTGCTTTCTGTCATGTGTTTGGTTATAGTGATGAGAGAAATACTGACAGCTGATTTAAGGTATTGGGACGGGGAAAGAGAGTGAGATACACACAACTGGAGAAAATCTCATTCTCTTGTTTCCTCTGAGAAACTTCTCAGGGAAAGGAGGGAGGGAGCAATTCTTTCTCCTTGGTATCCGTTTTTAGTAAATGCCTCTGAAATGCATACTGGCTCTGAATCACCAAAGCAGATTATATCAAATTATCAAAAATATAAAAAAAAAAACGCACTTCTTTTCCCTCAGAAACACAAAGGAATATGTCCTAAATGTGTACTAAAAAAGCACTCTTGCAGTGGAATTATTTAGAGTTAAGAGTGCCTAAATTGAATTTCAAATTAAATGGACTTACACATAATTGTTCAAAATGGGATTTCAGGTCTGAGATGGCGATGCTATGGCATGTTTACAATGTTTAAGCTTAGCCTTGACATTTTGACAGTTTTTTTCTTTTAAGTAATCCAAGCATCAAACACATTTCGTGTAAATGCATGTTTATCTCATTTAGGTTCTGACAGTTCTTGGGGATTAATTAACTACCTCTAGTGGAGACATTTTGGTCAGATTGTTTAACTCAGTTTTATGGTTTGGAACTTCAGTGTCCTCCAAGGCTAGTACACTAAAGGTCCTCGGATGACGGTACTACTGAGAAATGGTGGAAACTTTAGACAGAAGCTAGTGAAATCTAGTTCTTGAGGGCATGCCATTGAAGGGGATATTGGTGCCCCAGTACATCCCTTCCCAGTCCCCATTGCCTCGATTCCCAGTAACCATGAGGTGAGTGGCTTTGCTTCATCATGCTTTTCTACCGTCATGTCCTGCTTTGCTACAGACTCCAAATCAGAGGCCAGCCGGCCATGCGCTGACACCTCTGACTGTGAGCCAACCCAAGCTTTCCTTCTTTATGTGAATTCTTCTGGTCATGCCATCACATCAATAATAATCTGACAACCATATCTAGTATTTTAAGCTTTAAGATTAAGGTTTTACTAAGTTTGAGAGCTTGATTTGAGGCTCTAGTAGGGGTAGGGTGAACAGCTTACTCCAGTATCCTTGAAGGGAGAGCCGTTGTCTTTTACCCAGTATGTAGCTTCAGGATGGGTACTCATGGAATGGAAATGGGAGACAGGGACATCTACACAGCTGGACATATCAGACCAATCAACCCAGCTGATCAATGGGGTGAAATGTCTCAGCAAGATTAACCTCATACCCCAAGATGAGTTTACATCTCCTGGAACTTTCTAGATGAGAGGCTTGAATAAATGGAGCTTAGTGCAAGCAGAAACTCTGATAAAGTTTGTTTTTCCCTTACTGCCTTTTTACATCAAATTTCTGATTGAAAAATGCAGCATGTAGAAGAATTTTGCTCCAAGCAGATTCTCTTGCTGTTGATAGTCTCACGAGACTGAGTCAGTTGGTCTGTGAACAGTTGGCTTGTTTGTATCTCTGGCTTCTGAATATTTTATAGAGGCTGTTTGTTTCCCTCAGCATTTTATCTGCTAGAAAGATGATAGCCTAAATCCATAGTTCACTTATTCCAAATTTATCAGCCTTAACAGAAAGGATTTTATGTACACTAACATCACTCCCGACTCTACCTTTATTTCTTTCACTTTATCAAATTCGAATCACTTGCAGCAAATGTATTTTATCTTATTGGATTGTATCTTTTTCCAGTTTTCTTAAGTATTTTTCTTGGGACTAAGAGGAATATAAATCAATAAGAAGCATTCATAATAATGTTATCTTGGTCAAACAAAGCCTAAAAGAAATCATAAATATCGCTATTGGAAACTCTGGTGCTGTGCAGTAATTGTAACGTAAGCTACTTAAAGTTTCAGTTTAGAAACAATGTCCTGTTAGTTTTTGTTCCATTGTTTCTAAAATATAGATGGATCCTGATTACCCAAGGCTAGGAGAAGAAACAGATTCTCCGTGTTTTTAAAAACATCCATACAATAGAGTAGGAACACAGTCCCCTTTCCATCATGCCTAGGGACTGATGAATTTTTCTTATTGGCAATCACTGGATTTAAAGATTAGGGGCCCATCCTTGTGCTAATGATTGGCACTCTGCACAGTCCACCTACGCACATTAGGTATTAAGCTACTAAATACTTTAACTAGAGGTAGTTGATATGGAAACCTTGCCCTGATTTATTTCACCCTAACAGTGGCTTCCTATGCTTTTGAACATCTTCATTGGTCCATCAGCTAGAAGACTAATGTTTGACCTTTAGATAGCCTCTGGTATCTTGCATCATTCTGATTGGTTGAGATCGCCCATATAATAATTTTAACTGTTGAAACATCACCCCTGGGTTGACCTGCACATGCAATTCAAGAAAACAGTCATGCAAAACTAACTGCTCAATTGGAATGCCTGAATGACAAAACAAAGCCCTAGGCTCCTCCTACTATAAGAAGGATTGTGGGGGGCACTCAATGACTTTGAAAAAAGCCTTCAAGCAGTCATGGAAGAAGTAAGCAAGTTGAGTTTTACTCTGTCTCAGTAAGCTCAGCCGTGGAACAATGACAGAGAAATGCCATCCCTCCTTAGCAGAGTGCGGATTTGTCTGTGACAGGGAAATTGCCAACACAGACAAAAAAAATATATGTGAAGGATTCAGGGGGTGGAGAAAGCACAGCTGGTGTATAATTAAGAATTATTGGCAGCAGCGGAGTCTGACTACCACTAAAAGCTGGGAAAGATTTAGGAGAGTGAAAGTAAGAATTCAATTCTGCCCTGCAGGGTCAAAGTCGCCAGTGCTGTGGGGTAGTCTTTGTGCATGATGGCACCATAGAAGGAACATAACGTTGTCATATTTCAGTCTACCTGTCAATCTGGCATTTATCAAATGTGGAAAGTTTGGAATGTCACTTACTCCTGACTCTCAGCTCAGCGCTACCATAAGAATAAAATTCTATGGTCTATATTAGTTTTTTTTTTATTAGTAATAAGCTTGTATTCATAATTGTCTTTACCGTATCTCTGTTAAATTAATGATCAATTTTAACTGGCATCTTGGTAAGGCATCAGCTTTGGGTTTATGGGCGTGTGGTTGTCCATAGAATACAGAATCCTTTTGATTTCTCATCTAATATTTTGCTAAGAACTTGTAGGGAAAACAGTAGTTGTCTTTGAATTCACTGGATGAACACAAGGTTCTGTTTTTGCTGAAACGAAGAAATGCAACTCACCATCTATGTCCTCAGAACTGTGTGGAGGGTGAATTCTGTGCTTTTGCTCTGCTGTTCCCGTGTTTAAACAGACAACTCGGCTGCTTGACTACAGGTCTCTACAAACTCCCGTCCATTGTCATCTGAGCAAGCTTAAGGGAAAGTAAAATTTGAAACCCATGTGATAGTGGCTGTTTACAAACAAGCCACAGATAGGGAAGCACCCTGGGCTACTGAGAAGACTCAGTGGGCAAGAGTGCTCTCCTACTTGCATTGTGAATCTGATAACCTGAAGTCAATCCCATGGTCCCTGGTAGAAGGAGAAACCAGCTCCAGCGAGCTGTCCTCTGAGCTCCATATGCTTGCTTGGAACTCATGCATACCCCCTCCTCCAGCGAAGACACTAATCGTCTTCTTTTTTTTTTTTTCCTAGTGTAAAGAGCCCTTGTTTGCCATGGCAATCACTGAGATACAGCAGAATCTGCTCTCTGAAGAACCCAAATAAGCTAGGAGGCCTCTTCATCACACAGTGCATTAGGAAACAGCTGTTCAGCTTCAGCTTCTAATATGGATTCTTGGGATGGATCTTGTTCTGTTTGCACTTGTAAGTGTTTCTTGGGCAGAAAAGCTGGATGGATGAAATGCTACAGAAATCTTTCCTTAAGGTCCTGGGTCTGAGCTAAACTTTAGAGCCCATGTGCTGTTTGGTTGTATTTCTCTTCTCTAGTACTTTCTGGGTGAAAGTGAAGAGGAACACCTCCCAAGAGGCTTTGAGGGAGCATCAATGTTGTTTATAGTTGAGTGCAAATGTTCTCAGAGGCACCAGAGCTGTGTCCAGGGAGTGTCACACCAGAGGACCTTAAGGGCATGGGAGGAAGGGGCCGGGAAATGGAGAGAAGATCTTATTCCTTTCCTTATGCTGACACATTTCTCGCGCAGGACTTTACTCTATTTGGGAATTTTAACAACTATAATCTTCTTTTCTCGAAGAAAAGCTCAACCTGGGTTGTGCCATAGAACTCGTTCCAGTTTGGAGACCCTGGGGTTCCATTCTTACTTTGCTGTTGCATTATAAACTCGGCAAGAGACTGAGTTACCCATAGACGTTCCCAAGGTCATACAATGGAGTACTGAGCAGGACAACCCCAGGGAAGCTTGAGATTATAATATTGGAAGAACTGGTTTTTGAAGAGTCTGCCTTCCTTGCCAGTCTTATATTGCACGGAAGCCAGTGCACCTCCTCCCCAGAGCACTCGACTACAATGCAGCAAGAAGAGATAAAACAATTGGTGTTTTCAGCTTTGCATTATTAGATTCTTAAAACGGCACCTTGCCTTTCACAGTGCCTTTGGTGTATCTGACAGGAAGCCGCTTGTTAGTCAATGATCACTTGCGTCATTTTCCCAGACGTCTTAGAGATCAATATTTGGGTAATCAATTTGATCCTGCAGGCAATCTAACTGGTCTCTGGTTGCTTTTGGCCTATCAGACTAACCTTGTCATGTGCTATGCCCCCAGATACATCCTTTCGTTACCTTTCAATTTATTTCCAACTGTGCATAGAAGCATTGAATATTAGCATTTTGAGAATATGCAATTGATTTTTCTCTACAATCTCTCATCAAGCATTTGGCTGCTAGAAGTTTCTTTCTTGTGGCAAAGGAAGTTCTGCTCTGTTGTGTTGTCTGATTACGTGCTTGGCTGTAAAACCTTGGTACTTTGTGTAACTCTAGTTGTGCTGCAGGTGACAGCCCTTCACATACTGAAGGCAAGTGTGTTTGCCTTCAAATTCCCTCATTTTCTTACCTGGCTCAAGATAACAGTAATGAACTTTCTGCTTTACTGTTTCTTATTGGTACATCTTTCTTTGGGGCCAGCAATTCCACATATTTCCCCTTGCAAGCTCTCATTTTTAATTCTAAATCAGGATATGATCAGAAAACATGGATACTATAGGTATTTCACAGGATTATTGAATGTAGGAAATACAGAAACTGGAGGATGAGAGGAAGGAAGGAAGGGAGGAATGAAGGAGCAAATATTGAGACAACACATAGCAAATGACCACAGAGGGCCATCACCATGCAGGACTGGGGATACAAGACTTGGAGGACAGAGTTTTCCAAATTGCTGAGAAGTGTTGAATTGGTTTCATGTTAGTCCCTCAGAATATAGCTCTGTGAGGCTGGAATTCAGATAACTGGGAGGGGCTCCTCCTCCTGAGATCGCTTGGAGGAAGGCCTCTACTGCGCTGGGGTTCCCTTGACCCTTTGGTCTGATCCTTAAGGAAGAATGGTCACTCTACTTTTAAGAAGGCCCTCAAAAGTCAGAGGGATGCCCAACATGAGCCAGAAATGACGGTGGCTTCTCTTTTCTCCATTCTCCAGTGTCTCCTACTGATGAAACCAAACAGGATTCAGCTGGTAAAACAGCAATACATTTTGCAGACTCCCAGCTTCTGGAAACTGGGTAAAGAGGAATGGGTTTGGGATAGAGAGAAAATAGCATCAGGTGTTCAAATGTTTGTTCCTAAGCCTTTTAAAAGAAACGCAAATAAAAATAGATAATTTTAATTAGACTTTAAACAAAGGCTTAAAAAATTTTCATATGTCAATGTTTACTTATTAGTTTATATGTAGCTGCACAGGAAAAGTTACTTCAGAAATTTTTAAAATTATTTTACATATCCATCCACACTTTGAGGTATTGGGAATTGAATCCAGGACCTCCTATGTACTAAATAAGTACTCCATTTACTGAATTATATATAAGTCCTCTTTTTAACTCAAAATAAATATTTCTGAATGTGTTTATGTGTTTGTGTGTGTGTATGTGTGTGTGTATGTATGTATGTATATCTGTCCAGATAGCTTTGAACTTATGATCCTCCTGCCTCAGGTTTCCAAATAGCTGAGATTACAGGATTATACTACTAGCTCCCCCTTATTTTTTAAAAATATTATTTTTAGTTTCACTTTCTACAAAGCATTTTTTTCTAACTTGCAATATATGCATTTCATTCAAGCTTTCTTTGTTTCAAATGTATTATTTATCGTCTCTAATTTTCTGTAATGCAGATGATGAGAATACAATTCATCTACTAAAACTCATCCAAAGTATGTATATTGTGTGTATATATATATATATATATATATATATATATATGCATTACACATATATTCATGTATATATTATATATGTGTTACATATGTTAAATCAAATTCTCCAGCAAAGTTAAAACTTGAGTAAATTAACAGCAGAGACTTATTAAAACTTTCATTGTTGGAGTAGAAAGGACAAAATTTAGTTTGATATGTTGCTTTCTTCCTGTCAGAAAAGTTATAAGCAATTTCATTAATAGCCTTGATTTTCTCCTTCATGGTAGTAGAAAGCTTCAGGTACAAACACACTGGTTGTTATGGGAGGGAAGAAAGCATTTCAAGTCTTGCAATTTTCTTCTAGAGTATTCTGAATTGAAGATCATTGAGCCAGATGAAAGATGAAGAAAACAGTTTCCTTATCTTGAAAATGCTTTCCTAAGTGTGGCTACAAAATAAAGTACATTGATCTGGGTGTTTGTTTATAGCCCAGACTTTGCCATTAAAGTCCATTTGCAAGTAACTCTTTGAGCCTGAGGCTCTTGCTACCAGGGCAGGGACCATGATCTCAAGGCTTGCAGAACAAATCATCATAGGATGTTCTTGTTTCCCTTGTAGAAATGGAAGTTAGGAATAGAAAGGGGGGCTACGGTGGATTTTGATTGTTTGTTTGAATCCACTCTCTGCAGACAATGAGTAAGGTGTAATTGAGTTCTGGGGCCTTTGTATCCAATAAAACCCAATAAAAACATTCAACTTCCATTTTCATTATCACATAAAGAAATTAGTCTAAAAAATAGAGACTAATCAATAAAACAAATCAAGAAAGACATTGGATCATTATAGAGTTAGACTCTGCTTCAAATTGCAGTGTTGTCTCAAAGGCAGTAGTCTTTGATGTGACCTCACTGAACTACAAATTGTAGAACAAAAACATGTTGATAAATGGAGATCACTGGTGTGATTCTTCACACCAATAATATTAATAAAATGATAAGTAGTAGCAACACTTGAGAACCTTTTTTGTGCCTCTCTGCTATACTGGCATTTAATACAGTCAACATTCTGATGGTCTCCTCACTCTTACACTGGCATTTGACCAACTCACACATGGTAGTCCACAGAAGACAGAGTTACAGCTGTCCGTACCATAGTCTAGATTTCTGTGTGCATGTGTGTGTATGCTTGGATATGCATTTTCAGTGGAGAGCACAGGTGATTTTTCTCCCTCTGTTGTCTTTCATCAAATAATATGTAAGGATTTATTGATGAAACAGGGATTTATTTCCTGGTAAAATGACTTTAATTCCAAATTCTTCTCAAAGTCAAGCTTAATGTCCACATGTTTGGTTAGGAAAGACTTTGACGATGTCATGGCAAGGATGATTGAAGCTGTAACATGACTTACAGGAGTTTAGAAGCACAAAGTTGGCTCTCCTGTTTCCAAACCTCATTTGCACAGAGCACAAAATAATATATTGGATGCCATTCACCAGTGCAGCTTCATTATGAGAGTCGACTAAATACATATAGCAGTATTTCAATTTTTAGAGAACATTGACCAAGAAAGTTTAAATGTTTTATTCAAAGAAACTAGTGAGTTCAGCTATCACTAAGGATGGAGAGTTAATCTGTGGTTTTAAACTTTGAATTAGATCCCATGGTTTAGCCTATTGGAGGGACTTGTCTGTCCCCTCCCTGCGCCCCCTTGCTAGAAGTTCCAGGACTATTGCCATTTGTCTTACTCAACAGATCGTGTCATCCAGCTCATGTCTTCTCAGTGAACACCCTTCCTACGGGAGTCTCAGGTGAGATAGAGCCAGGCTCCTAAGTCAAAGTCAGCTGGGATAGTAGAAGCATAGTTTTCCAGTTTTCTCACCAGTGGGGATGTCTGTCCTTTCTTTACTTGCAAGTATTCTGGAGCCGCCATCAGCTCAGCAATGCAAGCTTGACAGGACCTGTCTTCCTAGACTGTTAATTTCACAGCCGGATGAGTAGAAAGGTAATTTATATGGGTCACTCAGATTTAAAACGCTGTCGCGTCTCCTGACTAGGTGGAATGAGAGGATTTAAAAGAATTATTAGTGTGGTCCAGAGCGACAGTCTGTGGGCTCTTCGACACAGTCCCGTACCTTTTCCATTTGGTAAATGCCCACGTGGCTGCCCCATGTTGACTGTGGATTACAACTGAGATGAGAAGCAAGCCGCTGGGGGAAGATTTTGTTTTCATTTATTTTTAATTAATTGCAAACTTCCTCTTTCATTTGGCTGGCCACGCTCTGCAGATCCCAGGGACACGGGAGCTCTGCCAGCATGGGGAGGCACAGTGCAGAACTGTGAGAGGCAGCTCATCTGCTTGCTCTCTGTCCTCAGGCGACATTGAATCGCATCTTCTTGCTTGGAACCCGCTTTCCAAAGTGGTTCACGGTCCTTCTGCCCTAACTCTAATGCAGATATATATATTTGCCCTTAGGATTTACTTACACTCCTTGTACGAGCAAGCTCCTATTGGAAATAGAAGCTGCTGAACAATAGAAAAGCCTACAGACAGACAGACAGACAGACAGACAGAAGGCACTGGGAAACAGTAGTATCTCTCTCTTCTGAGTGTGATTAAACTGAGGTACATCCACCTGTACTCTTGAAGGGATGAGTGATGTGGGGACCTGTATTTCATACCTCTACAATCCTTAGCTTCTGCATCTGTAACCCAGTTTCAGTGTAGAATAAGCAAAGCCCTTTGCACCTGTGCCCTCTCTAAAATCATTATTAATAGAATCGCTCAAGAGGATGAATGTTTATTTATTTAATATTTAGTCTACAGGTCTAAAAATCTAAGTTAAGGAAAACAAAAAGAAACAGCAACAACAACAACAACAACAACAACAACAAAAACCAAACCAAAAAACCCAACTTCCTCTTTGTTCCACCAAAATGATAAGCTGGTATATTTGAAATATCCTCTCTTTATAAATACTTAGAGAACAGAAAAATGTATTAGTAACATTGATGAAGTCCAGAACATACAGGAAGAAATAAAATTATTTTCTTTCGTTTCAACTGAAGAGAGATTTGGAGTAGTAAATAATAAGGAAGAGAGGTGAACTCTGTCACAGGCAAATCGCATTGGTCCATGGAGGGATGTTTGGGATTTAAGAACTGTATGTGTGTGTGTGGGGAGGGGGAAGAAGTATTCTGGGGCTAAGCAGGCAAAGGGAGTTAACTGAGACTGCTCTCTGACCATCTGGGTAGGCTCAGTAGATATTGAGTCTAGACATTAATAGGCAATTGGTTGAAATGAAGTAGGAAGAAGAGAATGAGAAGGAAATGAGCAAAGTTCGATCACATCAGGAAAAAGAAAGCAGAAATGTCAGTAAAACCTAACACTGGCTCTTTAAGACAGTAAGATTTTTAGTGAGACTCTTGTAAAAAGAGAAAGGACAAAGGTAAGATGTGTTAGAAATCAAAGGTCACAATCGAGAATGGTGTGTGTGTGTGTGTGTGTGTGTGTGTGTGTGTGTGTGTGTGTGTGTGTGTACATGTGTGTGAGCACATGTGTCTTCAGAAACTTATGGTAATGCATGTTAAATTTATTGATGAAAATACAGATAGAAAGAAACTTTACAAGTAGGTAAAGTTAAAGTCAGACAAACTTTTTGTGAGGCAGCAGAAGCTAGAGGTGAGTGCTGTCCTTTGGTGATCCCAGAGTTACTTTTTGATATAAGATGGTCCAGACCATTGAAGAGAAGTCTCTATAACTGATTCCTTGTGGATAATAAAAATGTACAACTAAAGTTTTCAAAACTGTGAGACCACAGAGAAAATCCTGCTGGCTAATTTTGTTCACGAAAATGATGCAAGATCATAGATAAAATATTAACAAAGCAGATCCAAGAATGTATTAAAATATATAGTGTGATCAAGTGGAATTCATTTTGGAAATGTCAAAATGATTAAACATTAGACAAATTTATTAATTTTATTCACCATATGAACAGATTGAAGATGAAGAACATCATTATCTCAACAGATTCAGAAAACCTACTTGATAAAATTCAGTACCAATTTAGGACAAGAAACAAAGTAACTCATAAATTCAAGTTGAAATAGAAAGAAGTAGAAAATTTCTTGATCTAATATAGAATATTAACTAAGGGCTTAGAGAAAATATTATAATTAATGGGGAAACTTTAGATGTTCCATTCAAGTCCTTTATAAGTGATATGTGAAGTTGTTACTTCTTTTAACTACGGTACCAAAATTTTAGTCAGTGCAGAAAGACAAATTATTTTAAGTGGGAAAAGATCAGAAAGAAACTAAAAACAATTATTGTCATGTCAACATGAACAATTTAGAAAATTCATAAACTATTAGTATAACTACGGCTAATAGCTGATTAGACTTCTTAGATCCAACAGCAACATTCAAAATCAGTAGTGTATTTTTGTATTTCTATAAAATGCAGCAAATGTAACTTAAGAGGAATTTAACAAAAAAATTGCAATGCCTTCATTAGAACAACTGTAAAATTATATTAAAATACCCAAGAGGGTTTTAATAGAGAAAGAAGGTATGCAAAAATTTCAAGATCTAATTTTATTTTAACTTTAAAAATAATTATCAGCTTTTTTCTTTTTGCTATAGGGTATTATGAGGTAGCCTTAGCTTGCTATGCAGACCAAGCCGGTCTCAAACTTATAGAGATCTGTCTGCATCTTTCTCCTGAGTTGTGGGATTAAAGGTGGCATCATCATGTCTAGCAAAGACTTAATTTGTAAAGAGCAACAATTCTGGAATTAGTTTATAAGAAAATTATTTTTAGAGAACCTTGTAAGTTAACTCAAAGTGTTACACAAAATTAAAATGGGCTGGGAATTTTTAAAATTATTTTTATGGGCAGGGCAGTGGTGGCGCACGCCTTTAATCCCAGCACTTGGGAGGCAGAGACAGGTGGATTTCTGAGTTCGAGGCCAGCCTGGTCTACAGAGTGAGTTCCAGGACAGCCAGGGCTACACAGAGAAACTCTATCTCGAAAAACCAGAAAAAAAATTTTTTATTGAAAGAAATAGAGAATGGAGCACAGAAAAAGGGCAGCCAAAAGAAGCAAAGCTTCTTGTTCCAGGAAAGGTAAACTGACAACGTCAAGCAGAACTATTACCATAGGAAGAGAAAGAGATAATGGGGAAGAATTCAGGTCTGGAGACAGAGCATTCACTATGTGGGAAATTACTATTTACAGTGATCTTATAAATCCATGAGGAAAACTGGAGTGGTCAGCAAACCGTGCTACAAGACATGGCTATGCATAAAGAAAAGGGCATTAGATTCCCACTTCATACTGTAGATAAAAACTCATGCAGACAGATTAAAGGGGGCAAATGTGAACAAATTAATCAAATAGTTTTCAGTAAAGAAAGTGCAAGAGCATTTTATATATATATATATATATATATATATATATATATATATATATATATATATATATATATATATGTAGAGATATTCCTTAAGTGACAACTGAAAATAAGAAGTACAAAACCCCCAGTACTAGGCATGAGAAATTGTCATTCAAATGGTTAGTCATGGTCTTCCAAGTGACTTCTCAAATAATATAGACCATTGATATACCCCTTGATTTCCTATCAGAGGTTGAAGGTCAGCTCATATTGCTCAAGATTTGCTCAAGATACCGCACACTTTAGACACAGGACTCAGATAATTCCACCTAGCTCTACCCCAGACATTTTCTTCATAAAATCTAGCTGCCACACTACCATAAGGTACTATGCACACTGCCATGGGAGGGAAGTAATTAGTGATCCTACCCAGATGTGATGCCTAAGAAACACAATAATCCTACCCAGATGTGATGCCCGTGAACCACAATAATGGCAGCATGGCAAGCTATCCATCTGTAAAAGAGCAATAAGTGCTACTCACATATTGGTGGAAAACACCATCTGTTTAATTGGATGTAAAGTCTACTCAACAGGAGGAAAATCTTGCCTGGTACTAGAAACCCATCTAACTTCTCAGGGAGAGTAAGGTCATGGATCTTAGAAAATAGTCAACTACTGTTCTTTTACTTGACCAACATAATTCCTAACTATATTCTAAAACTTATCCTTATACCCACAGACAAGTGTATTTCTCACCCCTCATCCAAAAGGCTTTCCTTTAGATCAAATAGAGATTATTACAGAAAAACACAACTAGACACAATCAGTGGATTATGGTGGCTCTAGCCCCAGAGAATAAATCAATATCACATCTCTTACATATATGGCTCAGGGAACATTTAAGAAGAGGGTGCAGGAGGGTTGTAAGACCAGAGGACCAAGAAGTCTCTGGTGAAACAGTGGCTCTTAGAAATGGCTGCAAAACCAGCACCAGAATAATGGCAATATCAGCAGACATTCTAATGTGGACGGGCGAAAATTTCACATAGAATTAAAAAGAACACACCAAATAGTAACATGCCTATTTATTGACACATGCATATGTGCTAAAATAGCATAGGTTAAAAAGCAAAGTATACTTGATTGGGAACTTGTCAGGATAGGAGAGAGGCAGGAAGGCATGCTGCTTATGGAACTTAACCCATGTCTGGGTATTTTATTCCTTTCAAAATTTAAATAACAAAGTTGTATATTAAGCAAATATGATGAAATAATATGTTTGAATATGGTGGATATGTGATGGCTATATTTTTGTGCTTTTCTAAATATCTCATAATTAGAAATAAGAATTTGAAAGAACAAATAGCCAAACACCTTCATCTATTTTAGATAAAGCTTAGAACCTGGCTCTTCCAGATTTTCCTGGACACCCACCTCCCCTACCATTTTCCATCTTTGAGAATTACTGAAAAGCCAAGGATAAAATTGTTACCTGCAATTATATTTCACATTATTACTTGTAGTTTATGTCATACAAACAATAGGCTTTTAATTTCCCCAGTTTGAGATGCACATAGTTTAACACTGTTATTTTTCTTTCAAGCCAAAGATATTATTTATAGATGTTTAGAAATATTCTTTCCAATCTCATCTACTCCATCTGACTAGAAATACCAGATAGGAGGAGGAGGAGGAAAGAGGGAGGAGGAGGGGTGTAGGAGGAGGGAGAGGAGGAGGAAGAGGAGGGGTAGAAGGATGGGGAGGAGGAAGAAGAGGAGGAGGAAGAAGAAGAGGAGGAGGAAGAGGAAGAGGAGGAGAAGAAGAAGAAGGAGAAGAAGAAGAAGAAGAGGAGGAGGAGGAGGAGGAGGAAGGAGAAAATAATTAGTATGAAACTATTTTTCTGGAAAGTTCATTTTTATGGTTTCTGTGAGATAAGGGAACAAGTGCTTGATGTGGAATCAGGAGTTCTGGCTTCTCTCTCTGTTGTTGTGACTCTTCTTTGAAATCTCATGTGCTCCTGGTTCTTAATCTTTAAAATGAGAGCATTGACTTATCACTAAATCCTTTTTAGCTCTAAAGCCTTGTAATTTTATGAAGTGTGAGAGTGAAATCAGTCATAAAATGAAGTATTAACCTGAAGACTTGAACCGAGAAGCAAACCTGTGACTCTGACTCACAGGACCTCTTCCTCCGTCATAGCTAGAGAGTCACTGTTTTGGATTAAGATGATGAAATAACAATTTTGAAAACAAGTATTTAAAATTTTCCCTCTAATGATTTAGTAGAAAAATAACCTTAATGCACAGATTAGATATCAAGTTCCATGAAAGATTCTTAGAAATGGGGGCAGGTGCCTTTGATCTGAAGGTGAGATGGGAAGGTCCTGAAAGGGAAAAATTGCTTCCTTCCAGGAGTCCTTGCTGGTTAGAAGGATGCAGAGTGCACTGTGTGCTTTGGGCATATTGGTTGTAAATAAGGATGAAGAGCAAAGATAAACTGCTGAGGGTGGAACAGAACCAATGGCAAGTATTACCAGTCAATGAAAGCAGCTCCCCAAGATACATCCTAAATCCTAGCCAACCAATAACCATTTCTTTATGACAGAGAGAATTCAAGTTCTCTTTCTCTCTTCTCTCTCTCTCTCCCTCCCTCCCTCCCTCCCTCCCTCCCTCCCTCCCTCCCTCCCTCCCTCCCTCCTTCCCCTCTCTTTCTCTTTCTTTTAACAAACTCTAGATGACATTTGAAAACTCTCGAGTCTGTAATAGGGGTGCAACTATGATTTTAAATCGACATTAAAGAGGAGCAATTGGTCAAAGTCCTGAAGAAAATGTCCCAGACAATGTACCATGCTCCATGGTACTCAGCTTAGAGACTCTATATTGAGGGCTGTCATGATCCTTGTGTTGTTAAAGTCAGAGAAGGGTTATGCAAGGGTTAAATGAACAAGACTCTCTAAAGTAAGTTCAGAAACATTGACAATTATCAGTGGATTTTTTAGATATAAGAAATTCAGAATTGACATGTGATTTTCAAGCCCTCTACAGAAAAGAGTGTTAAGTGTAATTCCTTGAGTCTTCATTGATAATTGTTTTAACCAAGGGCAGGAGATTTTACGTTCTACATTCTGAAGTCCTTTAGGAGTTTAAGGCAATCACTGTCACTGGAAATGTCTTTAGTATCTGTTCTCAGGAGTGGAATCTGTCTAATCAGCCATATAAGACTGGTGACCTCAGAGACGGCTAGCTTTGGACTGCACTGTATTAAGAACTCAGTGTTTGCTCCATGAAAAACTACATTTGATGGGTGGAAAGTTTTAAAACTTGAAATTCAGTATAGTGGGGCCATTATATGTGGAGTGTATGAAGCATTGCTTTAGATTTATAACCTTTGAAAGCCAACCTAGTCTATTAGTCAGCTCAATGGGACAAAACAAACAAGCAAAAAACCACAAAAAAACAAAAACAACAACAACAAAAAAAAAACCAGAGGTTTTGGAGTTGAGATTATTTATTTTGTAGGTGTGTATGTCTCTGTGTGTGTGTGTGTGTGTGTGTGTGTGTGTGTGTTCGTGCACACATGCACATGTGTGTCCTCTAAATGGCATAATTTATACAGAAATAAACTAATTCAGTAAGATGTACTGCCCCTTTGTCACTCTGAACAACACAGTAACTCTCTACTAAGCAGAATCATCATACGCTTAAAAATAAATAGCTCAGTCCAACGCTTTCAGAATGTAGAGTGTGGGGCTGAAATGTTAACTAAGTGTACAGCACTTGCTGAGCATATACGAAGCCCTCCGTTCAGTTTCTAGCACTGCAAGAAGTAAATAAAAACTCGGAATGCAGACAGAGTATTAGCTTCTCTTGCCATTAAAATTTGTCCCGCTAAAATTTTGTTTCCCAAAGGATTTTGAAATAAAATGTTTTGGATTATTGCAAGGACCAGTAGAACAGATTTTGATTTTGTTTTCTCTTGGAATTGCAATCAATTTCAAATCTGTAAGCAAAAGTCATTATTAGGTGCCTAGAATTCTACACAGAAAGCCAATATGTGCTAGGACTGAGCAAATTTCTTTGAAAAATTCAAGCCCAACAAAGCAGGATACCAACCTTGAGTGCCAATGAACAGAACGGGCTTGTAGGGCAAGAAAAGGACTGAGTTCATTTGGGGAGCTCAGTGTTCCTAAAAATGGCTATACTCCACGTAAGGTTTGTTTTCCTGCTGGATGCTCGCTTAGTCTCCCCAATTGCTGCTTGCCTCTCTTTTCCCGAAAAGGAAAATATAATTTAAGAGACAGAGATGTTCTAAAGAAAGAGAAAGCTGAGTTTGAGGCAAACACGCAGAGTTTTCCCACATCTAATACTTCATTGTTTCAAAAATTGTCTGGAAAAGACAAAATGAGATAAGCGGGGACCTATGGTCTCACTAGTTCTGCTGCAGCCCACGAAACCAAGGTTGAGATCAAAGGCCATCTGTGGGTATTTTCCGGAAGCCATTGGGTTCTCATCTAAATTTCGTGATGAATGGCCACTGCCTCAGTAAATCTGTCAGGTGGCCTCCTGATCGTTGGCAACGGGAAGCTGGAATGTCCATTCTCCATTCAATCCATAGACAATGACAGGCACAGGAGTTTTGCCTTCTTAGTCTGGCCCATGGCATCTCCCCTCTCTCCCCGTGGTGCTCCTTTGCCGTGTGGACAATTGTAATTATCGATCATCTCCACCTCTTTTACAGGAACGAACAAGTTTGAACTAGTTTCTGTGAGTCTAGCTGGTGGTCTTGAACTCATTCCTCTAACAGCCATTGGTATATCAAAAGGGTGTCTCATCTGGTTACATTACTTTGCAGAATAAAATCTTTGATGGGTCTCATGGGCTTGATAATTCAAATTCCTTAAGTCCGTCTTCTTGGTTGCCTCAGATCTTGATCATAGTGAGTTTATTTATTTATTTTTTTCTTTTTAATGCTTTACCTTGTCAAAGTATTCTTCCGTTTTGAGCGCTCACAGAACCATTCACTCTGCCAGCTGCGCTCCCTCCTTGGCGACTGCTCCCTCTACTTCTTGTCTGCTCTAGACCTGCTGATTCTCACTTGACCTTCACTTAGCAGATTAAATGCTACTTCCCCCACAATACACCTGACCATTAATTTCTGTAGCATTCGCTGCTCCCCACGGTGTGGGAGGAGAAACCTGCCTGTTTTATTCAACCTTGCCATCCAGCTCAGAGCACATTCTTAATAGACATTTACTGAAAGAATAAGAGTTAATTAGGAACCATTTAATCCTTGGGCACTAAACAGACAAAGTTAGTTTCCTTAATCAGATCAAAACTGGGCCTCCTGCCCACGCCATATTAACATCTGACTCAGAGCAGATGCTAACATTATAGCAAGGTATCAACTGAAGGATAGTGGATAGAATCCATCAATTTTTTAGGCACCAAGGAAGGGCAAAAGCATGTAGGGAGCTTACCTTGATAACAATGTATCAAATACTTTCTCTTACTCTCAGACTGCTTAGATTGTGTGTTTGGGATTTTCTTTATTAAGGCTTTGCTTATTGGTTTATTATTATTATTGTTAATTGTACTAATTATTATTATTATTGTAGTAGTAGTAGTCATAGTGGGAGTGGGAGTGGGAGTGGGAGTGGGAGTGGGAGTGGGAGTGGTATTTTTGTGGGCCACTGATATGTTTCATCAGGAAAAGGTACTTTCTGCCAAACCTGGAGACCTATGCATCGTCCCCAGAAATCATATGGTAGTTGGAGAGAGCTGACTCCCGCATTCACTCTTCTGGAGTACACTTGCTTGTGTGTTAAACAAGTGAGAAAACATACAGATGTAAAAGGGGAAAAATAATTCTGTATACCAAGAGACCACTGCCAAACCATGCAGCATTCAGATCTATGCAGAGAGGCTCCAAGTGTCTCTCCTCAGAACTCTTGACCCATGGTTCTTTCTCTTCTGAGATTCACGTGACCTTTCTCACTCCAGTAATTTCAGGTGAGCTTGGAACCTTAAGTCACCTAAGAATATTCATTTTAAAAATCATTTTGAGTATTTTGCTTATCATGTAAATTAGCCATATAAATGCCAGAGCAAGTTGCCTGAGTTGGATGCTATAAACTATAGAAATCTGTCTCACTGCTCTACAGGATGGAAGTGTGAGATCAAGGTGCCATCGAGGTGGGTTCCTCCTGGCTATAGTGAGGATGAACCTACATTGGTGTACTGTCAGGGTTTGCATTCCTTCTCTTGGAAGGACGTCACCTAACCTTTGATGTCATCTTCACATGCTCGTGTGTGTGTGTGTGTGTGTGTGTGTGTGTGTGTGTGTGTGTGCTCTCAAGTTCTCTTTCTTAGGAACACAGCAGACATGGTGGATTATGGGCTTATTATATACTAGAGTGACTCACCTTAACTTCACACAATTTCCAATAAGATCCCAGTCTCAGATCTAGGATTTCAATATATGAAATTTATAGAACACAATTCAAACCCTGCTATGTATAAAAAGCAAAGACTATGCAGAAGTGAAGCTTGGAATTCAAGTGAGAAAGAATAGGGTCATTTATAAAAACTCAAGGAATGGGAGTGCATGAAGAGCTCTTATAGATACTGCTGCTTCAAAGAGTGGGCTTTGTCTCTTACACTCCTACACAAATAGTGTTTTATCGGGGGTTTGCTCAGAGTTTCAGAGGTCTAGTCCAATTATCACCATGGTGGGGAACATTGAGGCACACATGGTGCTGGGGCAGTAGCTGAGAGCTACATCCTGATCCACAGGCAAAGGGGAAGAAAGAGGGGAACCCTGGGATGGATGGGGGCTTTTGAAAGCCTCAAAGTCCACCCCCAGTGACACACTTCCCTTAACAAGGCCACACCTCCTAATCCTTCTAATCCTTCTATCAGATTGTTCAACTACCTAATAATTAAGCATTAAAATACATGAATCTATGAGGGCCATTGTTATTCGAAGCACCATATTTTCCTTTCACTTATTCTCTGAAGCTGAGGGTTTTCTCTCTTCTCCTTTAAGCAATGGTGTCCAGTGAATAAACTATAGGCTTCAAATTGCTGGAAGGCCCTATGGGATGAACTAGGTCACGTGAAACCCTTCCTCTGACCCTCAGGGCCCTTCTGAAAACTGTTACTCTAACTTTTGTTGATGAGAACTGGATATGAAGAAGTTCTCTGACACAGTATCAAAACAGTGGATCATAAGGCCTTTATTTTAGAAGAAGGCTCTAGTCTGTACTCCTTAGGAGGGAATTTAAAGAGGCCAAGAATAGAGCAGAGAGACCTCACTACGTCTCTCCACTTATCACCAAGTAGTTTACATGTATCTATATGGCTATCTATGATTCAAGGTATCTAAGCTTAAGATAAATTCATCGCTTAAAATTTCCCATGTCATAAAGTTTAGTTAATTAATTAATTAGTTATTTGCAGTGTTGCAGACTGACCCCAGGGGCACTGAATATGAAAGACAAGCATCTACCATTGATCCGTTTCCCCAGGCTCATATGATATTCATTTCTCCTGCTAATTTGCTTTTGTTATAGAGGTAAGGCTCATGGCTATTTCTCCCCCTACATTTAAGGATGGATATGTTTGCCAAGTGTAGATCAAGAAATTTTTGGAATCTCTCTCTCTCTCTCCTCTCTCTCTCTCCTCTCTCTCTCTCTCTCTCTCTCTCTCTCTCTCTCTCTCTCTCTCTCTCTCTCTCTTTCATCTATCTACATACCTACCTACCTACCTACTTACCTATCAATAGATCAAACACAAATGCCTTGCACATGCTATAGCCTATTTTCTCTCTCCCCCCCTTTTATTTTGTTATTGACATAGGATCTCATAAAGTTTCCCAGGCTGGCTCTTAATTCCCAAGCAAGCCTTGAATTTGCAGTCCTCCTGTTTCAGTATCCCGAGAAGATGGAATTGTAAGCCTTTGCTGTCAGAATTGCAAGGCACAAATAGGTCTGTGATAACAAGTGGAATTATGTTAGTATTTACAGTCAGATTTCATTGATTAGTTGTTTCCATCTTCAGAACAATCATACCTCACACCACTCTTTCAATTCATCCAAATGTCAACCCAAGTACTCCTAGCATTACTAGGGCAAAATCTTACATGTGTGAAATATTCATGCCCCTCTTTCCAAAGACAACCTGATTATGGTATCTGAAGTATCTGCTTCCTAGCAAGAGCACCTGCTACTACCACTTTGGACTTCGCCTGTGGTGAGGATCCAGATTCTTTCCTTTCTGTCTGCACTGTCAGTGTGCCTCTAGAATCCTCTGAGCTACAAGTATGGCATATTCTACCCAGGATGTCAGATTCAGAAAGCAAACTAAGGAGAGTGAGTCATAGCTTCTCCCAACGCCAAGCTGACCATGTAATGAATACTTGTGGTTGTTTGAAAGATCAGCAGATCGGCTCTGTCAGCACCTGTCTCTGCCCAAAATGTGACTTGGCAAGATAATAACGTTTTATCGGATTAGCTCAAGGATCAGTAAGTTTGAAAATTTACTTAGAAGATTAAATAATCTTTTATTGTGACTGCTCTTACCTTCCTGCCCAAATCTTCTCTAATAGAATTTCCAATGAGGCTGGTGAAAGTCAAGAGGAAGATTATACTTCTGAGAGTTTTGGAAACATTTGCACATTAGAAGTTTACTTCATTCATGAATATCCAGGATCTGTAAAGAAACTTGAGGCTGAGAACTTTGCCTAAACTAGAAAGCAGTACTTTTTCTTTCTTGCTAAGCTTGCCCCAGCAGAGCCTGGTGAGCCCCTGACACACAGGGACACCTTCACAGGTACAGAGGTAGCCCTCAACCTACCTGGTGTGTTACATGGGTGCTGAGGTCCAACCTCTACTCGATTTTATTTTCTCAAAAAGGTGGCCTTGGTCTTGTAGAATCAGAAGACTTCAATAATCCTGATTACTTGAAGCTGGGATTCATTATGCTCCTTACCAAGGTATCACAGTATTTGGGGAGGGTACACTGTACGTATTAGAGTGGGTCACTGACCTCAGAAAGTGTGTCCTTTCCTAGGTGGTCAGGGTCGCTGTTCAAGGATTCAATTTATAGAGGTAATACTTTATAGAGCCAGACAACTTTCAGAGCTAGTTCTTTTTCTCCAGCTTAACTTTCATCTTTAACAAACACAAGAGTACTTATAAGGGGAAATTCTCCTGCAAAGTGCGCTCTGGTGATTGCCGGCAGGTCCAGGGACACTGACTGAATTGAGAGTCGGAATCATCCTGGCTGATTACCTTAATCACCTTAATCATAGAATCGACCTGCCCTAATGGCCTCAACAAGGAGAGTGGCAGGAAAGGCACTCTACATCGTCGACTCCTCCTCAGGACATATTCTGATGTGTGTAATGAAGAGCTCGAGGCTTGTATAAGGGACAAGATAATTTCAAGGTTCTGTCAACTGCTCACTGTTCCTTTATCAGTAATGAGGCGTTCTCTGAGACTGTCTTCTTTAGGACACGTATCACATCCTTGAGCAGTGCTGAGCATTAGATGAGCTTAGATGATGCTTAGATGATGCTTAGCCATCATCAAAGTAGTCCTTTTTCTTCTCCATGTCTGCATTGTGAAGTCCTGTCCACCCACACCTATTTGGAAACTCTGACTGAAGCTGTCCATCTCCCCTTCCAGAGTCAGAGTTACTGCTTTCAATGCCTTGCGTTGTGAGCTTCTAAGTGAATTCACCAAACAGACACTCAGTTTACCAGGACCAGAATACATGATTATAACAGATATAGGGCCACATTTCTTGTTAGTATTATTTTTCAAGTGATACATTAGTATACAAGGAATAAGAGAAGCAAAGTCACACTCATAACTAGGTCCTTCTCCTTTTTGTTTTTTAAAATTTTTATCATATGGCATTAAGCCACCAAGAACTGTTTATTCTCTCCCATGACTTCTTTTGATAAAAGTCATCACAGAAAAGGCTTGTAAAATGGCTCAGTGAGCAAAAAGACTTGTCCCCAAGCCTGATGCTCTCAAATCCATATGGAGGAAGGACAGAACTGACTCATGCAATTTGTCTCTGACATCCACCTGTATACTACTGTATGCATGTTCCCCTCCTCCAATGAAGAAATAAGTGTAGAAAAAAATTCTTATCTTCTTTAAAAAAATTAATGCATGGGTGTATGTGTGTGTGTGTGTGTGTGTGTGTGTGTGTGTGTGTGTGTGTGTTGCTGTTCACATGCTAAGGCATAGGTATGGAAGTCAGAGGACAACTTGCTGGAATGATTTTTCTCTTTCAATTTATGTGGGTTCTGGGGAACAAATTCAAGCCATCAGATCAACAGCAAACATCTTTACCTCCTGGACAATCATGCTGGTCCTCCCAAAATGTTTTTTTTTTTTTTTTTAAAAAGTCATCATGAGAACAAGAGAGATAAAGACACACTGTGTTGCACAAGTCATTAGATTTTTTTTATAGGTCTCACTCACATTACAAGTTTACAGTAAATGACCTCTCTACTGAAATAAAAATTATGTTAATATAAATTGACCTCTTATTAATAATATTCATATGAACATTTAAAGAATAGCACAAACTTTAGTTATAGTCTAATCTAGTCTACTTACCAGGAAAAAAATTAGCTTTCTATAATGACTAAGGGCTAATCATGGGGTCTGGAGGAAGACTTTAGTACGGAGGCTGGCTGACATCTGTTCTGCCTGTGAGCTCAGGGTGTATAGCTAAATCTTGGCTTTTGTCCTTACCTAGTTTTCATGACTGTAAGATGGGTATAGCCATATAACTTATAAAACACTCTGTAAAATTTAATTAATAAAAATGTAAGAGAATCCGTTTTGGGTACAAAGCAGTGAGTGAGAGAGTAATAGACAGCAAGAGTCTCATGGTGCTGTTTAACCCTTTAGGACTTCTATTTTCAAAACTAATTCTATGTTTAAAAGTTTAGGTCATAATAGTCTTCAGTACACTCTGGGGTATATTTCTTTAGATCAAAACAATTATAATGAGCTCCTAAGTAGTGCAGTTTGACTGCCTATCTCTGTTAAAAGATGAGGGAACTGACAAGAGAATAAATCACTCACTCAAGATTACCTGGAGAGCAAAATGGTATCAGAGTCTGGGGGCCATGCTCCAGAATTAGTGCTTCAACAAGGTGGGCTTCTTAGGATTAAAAACAAACAATTTATTATAATTAATGCAACTATAAGTATGAAATATTGCTCTTTTAAAATGTATAAAATTAATTATTGAAACAACCAGCATTTCTTTGACCTAGATAGATAGTTCAGTTTCCCCCTCATATTTGTTTTGAATGAATATCCTTATTCAGCAAACCCACTATATTTAACCTAGTGATGATGAGGCCAGCTTAGGCAACACAGTGAAACCCTGTTCTAAAAACCAACAAACCAGCCAACCAGCCAAAAACCCACCCAACTAACCAATCATTCACCCACCCAATTAACCAACCAACCAGCCAACCAACAAACCAACCAGCCAGCCAGCCAGCCAGCCACCCACCCACCCACCCAACCAACCACCCAGCCACCACCCAGCCACCCACTCAGCCAGCCAGCCAGCCAGCCAGCCAGCCTCCCAACCAACCAGCCAACCAAGCAACCAAGCAACCAACTACCCACCCAGCCAGCCAGCTAACCACCCACCCACCTACCCACCCACCCACCCACCCAACCAACCAACCATCACCACCACCAACATAAATTATTCAGAATTTTTAGTATTCTAAAATGGCCCGAAGTTCTCTGTACATGATGCTATTTTTCTTTTGGAATCTCTTTTTTATATAAAAGCTAGTACCGGGAAAGTTAACAAAGAGTAAAGGATGTAAGAAAGCAATGACTGATTATTCAAATATATAAATTTTAGACCAATTAAAAACACACTGGAATCTGGTAGCAATAGGAGACTATAATAAGGCCGAGCTAAGTGTACTTCTGCTGTGCCCACAGAAAAATAATGAGTTCTAGGCAATGTGATAACTGACTGTAGGGGAAAGGACATGCCATTGCAACAGGAACATAATTGGAGAATGACCAAGGTTTATATTTATGAAGAAACAGATCCCGAAGTTAAGGCTGTTTTAAAATATACAACTAAGCTCCTAACTTAGATATTCACATACTGTAATTTTTATTTATCTAAACACTACACAATATTTTCACATTTTATTAGATCTACAAGCTTGTCTTCTGAGCTAGCTGTTATCAAGGCTCTAAAGAGAGAGGCAGGGAGTCTTACTTCTAACTGGGAAGAACTGGTAAATCCTTATGACATACACCGAAGACTCATACTCTGTTCCTTCTATGTTTGTACTAACCTACTCTCTCGCTCTCTCTCTTCCTCCTGATCTATCACATGCTCCTTGCTAGAGTTTGTTTGTGATAGATTGTCTGACTGGAATGTTCTGCCTCTCGTTCTATGACTTCTATACTTCTTCCTTTTCTTTCTGCATTTTTATTTCTTTTAAGTTATACTTTCTGTGGAAAAAGAAAATTCAAGGTAAAACTTTTCTTTTTTCCTATTGCATTAGAAAAGCAAATGAAAGCCGGGCGGTGGTGGTGCACGCCTTTAATCCCAGCACTCGGGAGGCAGAGGCAGGCAGATTTCTGAGTTCGAGGCCAGCCTGGTCTATGGAGTGAGTTCCAGGACAGTCAGAGCTACACAGAGAAACCCTGTCTCGAAAAAACCAAAAATAAATAAATAAATAAATAAATAAATAAATAAATAAATAAATAAAAATAAATAAAAAAATAGAAAAGAAAAGCAAATGAAATATCCTACCCAAATGAAGGGTCCTACCCTCTGGGACATGACAGAACTATTGCTAGCACTGAGCACGTGAACCTTGCATAAATAATTCCCCTATGTGTTTAGGGAGTGAGGACTTTTGGCAACAGAAAGCTCTATAGAGACTACATATTATTTAGTTTCTGCTTGACAATCAGGTAAGGGTCTTGATCAAAAGATACCATTTTGGAAAAAAAAAAAGAAACAAACTCAATTTCCACAGGACAACATCAGAATTAGATGAAGAGAAAGAGTAATAGTTTTGACAAGAAATTTTGACAATGTGTGGTCAAATAAGCACAGGGCCCTTCTAGAAGTTTCCAGAAAGAGATAGATGTTAGTGGCAGTTGCTATCATCTTGTTTAACTTTATATAATCTCCAGATTACAAATTAAAGTAGATATTAATTTCTTCCCATCCTTTGGCTTAGCTACCTGTAGCACAGTGTTGGCAAGAGGAACCCTGATGCTAAGTTCCTCAGTGGAAGTGCCCCAAAGACGGACTTGTTTCAGCCTCATCTGCAAGCGCCTCCTTCCACCTCTGCAAATTCCTCCCACCTACTGTCAGGAAGATCCCATATCATACTTTAATGGCTCATTCTAATGGGGAAAATTAGGCTGAGTGGAAATGTCCCATGGATTAAATGCTCCTCCTTAAGGTATTGTGCCACATTTGTTTCAAGGTTTTGAGGAGATTTTCTGTGCTGGATCAACTGGTGCTCACTGTATGAATCTGGCAGACAGAAGATGCTGCTGTAGTATTTAGTCCCTCATCGAGACTACCAGAATACCATTCTTGGCTATTTTGTTCATTTTCTTTTACATTAGCATAGGGCCAGGGGGATGTGTTGGTTAAGCTTAAAAAAAGCACTTCAGTGGCTGTGTGTCCACTGCCTCATTGTCAAGATTAGCTCCTGGTTTATCTGCCTACAGGCTTTGCATGGTTCACTTATTCTCTCTCTCTCTCTCTCTCTCTCTCTCTCTCTATATATATATATATATATATATATATATGCAAAATTATATATAATGTGTTATATATAATAATATTTTAGCTATAATATATTATATAATATACATTATTAGTATATAAGTATACATTAATATAAGTTAATTTTGTATAATATATAATTATTAATATATATATTTAAGTATTATAACATGGGTTTTATTATACCATTTACAACAAACACACACACACACATGCAAGCACACACGCACACAAAGGCACATGCACGCTGCTCATCTTTTTCCTCTTCCTTAGGGTCCTCTTCTCTCATCTGGTGGTAGACGGGGACTAGCTTTAATCTGACTTTCTCTGTTTTCCAGCCAGCACCATTCACTCCACATTAACTTTTAGCCAGATGCAAACTAAACTAAACAATACTCTCAAGAGCAAAACCAGATTTTTTAAAATGTTGCTTAATGAATTACTCAACTGTTCTGTGAATTCTGTGCTGAGGCCTATTCCAGGCATCACTTTAGAATACCAGATCCCAGCACTCACTTGGGTCGTCAGAGCCTCCTTGCTCCAGCGCCCTCTTGGATAGTCCTCACTGACTGACTTTGAGATAGGTTAGATGTGAACCAGAGATAGAAACAGAGTAGGTGGGGCAGGAACTCCATAGCAGCAATTCTAGGAGTGTCCTTGTCCAGGAATTCCAGAAGAGGGCTCTGGCTCCAATTCCTTCTCATCTACCTTTGCCTTAAGCTGTATGTAAGGTTTTGACAGGAGGCACCAGACACCTCCCTGTTGAGCAAACTGGACTGACCAGTTTTTCTTCCCCATGTCTCAGCTTAGTTTCTACCTTGAATCCTTTAAAAGGTCACCATCTAGTAACTGCATGGTACCCTGGTTTCTGGGACCCTCCTTGTACAATATAGAGAAGCTCTGGCTTCTCCCTTTCTCTTCTGCTCTAACCTATGCATCTATAATAAACTTCTTTCTAGAACTCAACCTCTGTGATTTGTGAATTTCATCTTTAGAGTTACATGACAAAAGTCCAGAGGCAATGACTTGTGGACGTTTTGAGTGACTGTAGTCATCTATAAGTCTAACATCAGAATTAAAGACTGTCTGAAGAGAGAAGAGAGGCACCCTTTGATTTCAAAGACATCATGATCTCCCCATATCAAAATGTAAGAATTTACTTCTTTAAAAGCCCCCTATACAGATTTTTAAACATATATTAAAAAAATTCCAGGTTGTGTTTTGTGATCAGGCCAACTCAAGAAACTGTCTTAATTATCTTTTCACATCTTCTGATTCAAAGACCTGATGATTTAATTACCTCTTAAATCCCATGGTTGAAGTGTATCTTGTAGAGAGATTTCAAAGAAATATGAAGGACAGTTTGATTTTTAAAACAGTGGTCATAAGGACCGGAGTGTGAAAAGATAATTAAGGAGAGAGACAGGAGAAGTGCTTCAGTGAAGAAAAGGGGACAGAGTGGGCGTGAGAGGGGAGATGGAGCACCACAAACCATCCAGGCAGCCCGATAATGACCTCCTTATTGGTCTTCCCGCCTCAGCCTCTGTAGTCTCGAATCCCTCACAGCTGTCACAAGCATCTTTCTCAGTCCTGTCTTTGATTGCGTTATTTCCCTCTCTCAGAGCCTGTTGCCAATGCTCAGATACCTCTCAAGCCAAATTAACACTCTTAATTACAGGCATCAGAGTCTTCACTTCTGGTACCTGAGATCTTCCTCGCCCCTACTCGAGTGCATAGTCCTCGCTGAGAGCTGTCAGATCTTTCAAAGTAAAGCCACACCTTGGTTGCCAGCTACTCCTCTGGTTTGATGAGGTCGTGAGCTTTTCTTTTTCTAGAACACTGCTGCAAAGTCACTTTTTCTGTGTAGCTTTTTCCCTTTTTTGTATTTGCTGCCCAGGATGGCTTTAAACTTCTTATCAGCACAGCTAAACGTTACAGATAGGTTTCTTCTTGATGTGAGGCCCCTGAACTCTTCCTTAGAGTTCATTTTAAAGTTCTTCTGGCAAATGTTCTATTTGACCCTCAGAGATGCAGAAAAATCTTTTCCCATCTTCTAGCCAGTTTCATAACCCAGGAAACATCTTTCACACGGACCTGTGAGCCATATTTTTGAATGGTAAACACTGAAGGAGATAGATAGCCTCTGGTCTCCCAGCCTCTGAAGTTTGATGGGAGCAATGTGCCCACAGATACTATGAGTTAATTTGACATCCCCCACCCCCGGCAGTGTATTACTGGCATTTGTTTCAGTAATGTTGAATTAAGTCTTTCCTCTCCGTTCCGATAGGTTGAATGAAGGCTTCCTTGCCTGTCTGCCATTATCCATTATATTTTTTACATGACATACCTGAAAAACCCTGTTTCTTAGCTAGAAAAGAAAATGGAAAGTGCGTCTTGTGGATGCTTTTTATATTTTCAGTTTTAACAATCACTATTTTAATAGCGACCTAAGCTAGACATATTGAAGCTTAAGTGAGCTATAACAGATTGCATTCAGATATAATAAGGATATCCCAAAAGAAATAATATGGCTATGCATCCATCTTATTATATCTCTAAAGGGTAAAAACATCTTGAGGTTGACCAGATGACCGCTACACTATTCAGAACAGGAATTCTTGTTAAGCCAGGGAGAAGGCTGGGGAAGTGTCTCTGTATGGTGGGCATCTCTTTCTACGGAAATGTGAGAAGTCTGATTTTCCTATAAAAGAAAAAGGCACCAACCAACCTACAACCCCTGATTGCTAAGCTCATGGAAAAGGTGCTTGAGTCAGTAAAAGCAGTACTATGTTCCTGATTTCTGCATTATTGTGATTTGAAGTGTCAGATCATCTGACCCACCTGTGTTCCTGCAGTATTACAGCACAATGAAATGTCCCCTTAATCTAGGTTTTCCTTTAATACCCTCTAAGTCTTTAGTAAAAGTCTTACACAAGACAATAATAAAATTTAAAAACAAAACAAAAGACATAAATTGGACATGGACATTTTATATGGAATGTCTATGCACACCGAGTATAATAATCCAGTTACATTGATTTTATTGAGGAAAAATACTATGACTTTTTGCTAAATGAAATTTCTTTAAATAATCTTGGTAGATACAAGATTGGGCATAGAAAATTATCTGGCATGTGTGTGTTTTGTAGGACTTTCTTTGGTGGGTTGAGAAGATTGCTCAGTAGTAGAACTCAAGGTTAACATCCAGAAGAGTGGTTTATGAGATTATGCTAAGTTTAAAAACTGTATGTACTATAAAGACTTACTTTTTTAAAAGCTTTTCATTTCTAGTTTGCATTGCTGCCTGGGCCATCCTGATGCTTCTTGCCATTAGGTGTTAGGTTGGTCACAAAATCTGAAGTGGCAGATTCTATGCTTCTGTGAAGCAGACTCCCCCCACCCCACATGTTCTTGTGCTTGCCCAGGGCTCCAAAGAGATCTTTGCCTTCCCTGTTTTGGGAGATGTAAAAAGTAAAAATTAATTTACTTCCATAAGAGTTCCCAAGCTCCATCCACTATTTGGCTGTGGGTGTCTGCGTCTGTCTAAGTCAACTGCTGGGTGGAGCCTCTCAGAGGGCAGCCATGCTAGACTCCTGTCTGCAAGCATAACAGAGTGTCATTAGTAGTGTCAGGGATTGGTGCTTGACCATGGGGTAGGTCTCAAGTTGGGCCGGCTACTGCTTGGCTGTTCTCTCAGTCTCTGCTCCATTTCCAATCCTGGCATTTCTTGTTTTGGGTCCGAAGTTTTTTGGGTGGTTTGGAGTCCCTAACACTCCACCATTGGGGTTTCTGGGTGGCTGAGCTTGGAGACTCTTGTGGAAGAATAGGAGGAAGGATTGTGTCGCCTAAGGGGATAGGGACTCCACAGGAAGACCAATAGAGTCAACGAACCTGGACCATTGGGGGCTCTGGGAGTTGGATTTACCATCCAACGAACATACATGGGTTGAACCTAGGCCTCCCTGTACATATGTAGCAGATGTGCAGCTTGGTTTTCTTGTGGGTCCTGAACAATTGGAACAGGAGCTATCCCAATATCTGTTGCCTGTCTGTGGGATATGTTCTTCTAGCTGGGCTACCTTGTCTGGCCTTAGTGGGAGAGGATGAGCCTAGCATCATGGAGACTTGATGTGCCAGAGTTGGGTGATACTCAGGGGCCCCCACCTAGTCAAAGAAGGTGAGGGGGAGGGAGGCAGTGAGCAGGATAAAAAGTAAATAAGATAATAATAATAATAATAATAATAATAATAATAATGAAGAGTCAAAAACCAAAACAAACCAAAACAGAAAAACCAAAATTACAAAAGAATAATTTACTTTTGACTTGAAAGCCCCTTTAATTTTGGACACTCTGTACTAGGTTTCCTAAAGTATCTTTTTTTTCACTGTTTTAAGATTTTCTTTTTAAAAATTTTATGTGCATCTATGTTTTTCCTGTATGTATGTCTGTGTATCAGATACACTGGAACTGGAGTTTCAGTCACTTGTGAGCTGCCATGTGGGTGCTGAGACTCGAACCCGGTTCTCTAGAAGAGTTGCCAGTGCTCTTAACTGTTGAGCCCAACTATCATTATTTTGTAGGCTAGGTATTTTGCCTGAGTGGAAGAGAGCCATGGGTTAGTGATATGCCATCAATTAGTTACTTAATATCAATTGTGACTTTTCTGAGTTTTCAGACCTGGTTCTTGAGCTTCAGAAATAATATTTCAGATTTCAAAAAATAAAGTATAACTACTGATGGTGCCTGACATTACTTTGAAGATAAACGAGAATATTTGAAATCCACTTCTGAAACTATAAAGTACAAATGGCAAATTTGGATCAATCTGTCAAACTCTTACATCATGACAAGATTATACAATTTCTGCTATTATGTAAAATGGCCTTTTACAAATTACAGATACTGGTCTATTCCCACATTTATTAGACACTCTTACTATTTGTCAGGGAACAAGTAAGTTCCACTTTAAAACATTCTGTTCTTCCCATTTCTTACCTAGAGAAGAAGATGGGAATTTAATATTGTGAATATTTTTCAAAATTTAAAGTTTAGTAATAATAGTTCTAACAAGGACCTGCATATTTATAGATGTGCTTAGTGGATACTATAATCCATCATCCCTGGGGTTAATAAACTTTTCCTTCTTTAAAAGACCATATAAATAGCCAGAGTTTTATGAAGTGCAGTTTTTACTGTTTGGTTTATACTTGTTAAGGATTGACCACTCAAACTGGACCAGTGGAGGTGTGTTTCTGAGCCAATCTGGAGGCTAATCCTTTCTGAGAGGTGAACAAATATCTTAGTTCTCAAAGGAAGGACCAAGTTGCTCACAGAAAGATTCAGCCATATGACAGACCTTGTCCCTAGGAGCCAATCTGAGTCATAGCTGAACCCAAGGCTCATGGCCCCATTTCTTACCTTTTGAACAACTTCTAGAATGCTTCAGTACATAAACAATCTAGGCATATACTTTAAAGGCAAAAATTTTGAACATGAACATTTTATATGTAACATTTATGCACACCAAGTATAATAGTACCGGTTAAATTGACTTTATTGAGGAAAAATACCATGCATTGGTGTGTGGGGTGAGGGGTTGGCCTGAGAAATTTTCTAGCAGGGCTATTATTACTTAGCAGAATCTTGAGAGAATATTATTCAATATTTTCTGTTCTTTTTCAAAGAGGGAATGATTTGAGGCATTCAAATTCTTCTGAAGAAAGAGTTAGAAAAAAGAAACCGTTTCTGACATTAGAAGAACCAAGATGACAATTTCTTGTCCTATAATTAAGACCTTCTCTCTTGAGGGGAAGAAGAAGGGCTAATGGGGGAGGGATTTGTAAGAGTGGTACTGGGAGGAGAAAAAGGGAGGGACTGGCTATGGGGATGTAAAGTAAATAAATACATTAATTAATAAGGAAAAAAACCACACAAGAAGCATTAGGAAGAAAAAAAGTGACCCCATGTGGCCCTGTGTATTTGTAAAGAGAGATGGGATTGCTTCTGTAACAAACTACCATGAACTTAGAGACTTAAAATGTATTATTATTTTCAAGGTATTGTTCCAGGCTAAAAATCTTTGAGAGATTTATTTTGTCCTTTCAGCCTTTTAAGTCTCTGTGCTCTTTGACTCACATATATCTTCAAATGCACTGTTTTGTAGGGAAGTATAGTTACTACAGAAACCTCAGTCTCTACAAACAATACCAAATGCTCTAGTGAGGACTTCCTACAATATGTTACAGCATACATGATTCAACCCAATAGTGTTGCCAAGTTGTAAACTAAACTATGGTCTGTCTATCTATCTATCTATCTATCTATCTATCTATCTATCTATCTATCTATCATCTATCTACTATCTATCCATTCATCTATATGAATAAGCTTGATGGGACGTTATGGTAAGGTTATCATTAAACTTGTTGCTATTTATAATTTACAGAAGTCAGTGTTTTGTTAGTAGTGGTAAGTTACTTAAGAATAATGGTAGGCTTGCCTCTCTTGCCACTGAGGTTGAAGATCCATTATGTAAATAATCTCTACAGCAAATCACGTGTGGACTGTACATTGCATATGTCCTGCCTTTCATCTCCTTTCTGTAAAGCATTATAGCTTGTTACCAGTCCAGAGAGATGGGAAGAAAATCATGTCTTGCCTATCTTTGCTTATGCCAGTAGCTCTCAAACTTCAGGATGTGGAATTACTTGAAAGTTTTAGGTCTCAGTCAATTTCTGATTCCTTTGTTCGGAGAGGGACCTGAGAACTTGTTCTGCTAATAAGTTTCTGAGTGCTGCTATTGAAGAAGTTCAGGAAGTGATGTTTTTCTCTTAGATACTTCTGAGACTTAACTGCTAGTGACTCAGCCCTGGTTGACCTTTTGTGCTTTTGCCAAAGTGACTTAATGCTGAGATGTACTGCTGGTGACTCAGCTTTAGCTGACCTTCTGTACTTTGACTAAAGTGACTTAATGCTTCTGCGTTTCCATATTACTGTCTGCAAGATGGAATATGTCCTCTGAGGCTTGACAATGCTTAGGTTCACATGAATAGTGCTATGGATTTTCAAGCATCTATTATAAAGTATTATTTTTCAGACTTGAAAAATTCCCCAAAGAAGTCATGGTTAAGGCTCTCTATAGAAACTAAAATCTCCCTTTGACTTCAAAATTGTTCACTCTTGAGTATTGGCTTATTGGTTTGGGCAGGAGGTGATTCAGCTTTGTGATCATTGTTATTTTCTCATTCCCTTTGAAATTATACTTTAAAAAAATTTTTAAAGTTAAACTGTCATTTAATTGCCTAATGCCTATCGATTCATTTGGTAAAATCTTACAATGTTTGAGAAACTCTTAAGTGAAAAAAAAATTTAAAGTTGTAAATTATTTTTTTTAAAGCTGTAAGTAAGAAGTTGAAAGACTATAGGCATAAAATTAAAAAGAATATAAAACAGTATGAATTTAAATACAGTTTCTTTCTCTTAGATAAAAGTTGACATTGTAAGAATGTTACATTGAATTACTTACAAATGAATTCCTTGTGTGGAAGCCCTAGTGCGTCAATACCCCATTTTGTCTCTCAGTCCCCAGTTCTGACACACACTCACTCCATGTGTTTAGAGCTAGAACTCCTTTAAGGATAGCTTTCTCGTCTGATGATGGAGAAAAATGCAACATCTCCCTGTATAAAATGCTATGAAGCCTTAATGGGTTTGGAGAGAAGAAACACTTAGGGTCAATGCGGGCCATGAGAGAGTTGTAATGTCACTCATTAAAATGTGATCACTAAGGTAAGACAGATTTTTAAATGAAAATCATTGAGACAATTTTTTTTTCCAGTGGGTTTCTGCTCTCTTTAGACAGCTCCATATCAAATTAGCAAAACAAAATGGCAATTAATGTCAGAACGAAGAGAGCAGTGAGGTGAACATTGGAACTGCTTAGGAAAATGACTACTAGTGAGAGGAAAAGCCTAGCATTAGGAGTGATATCCAGGCATGCCTGAGACTCTCCTACTACTGAAAACCTACAAGCAGGGAAAAAGTTTTAAGTTGGTCATACCTTCTGATTTTCATATCTGTGTTTGGAGAGAAGTGCACTAATTTAAAATAAAATGAAATAAAATAAATTAACAACTCAGGATTCCACCAAAACATCCTTCAGGATTCCACAAAGGTAAGAATGTACAAGGGAGGTAGCTAGGGGCTCAGATGACAGCAGCTATGTGCCCTTGGGGACTTCAAAAACTAGAATTAATAGGTATGGAGTACAAATAGCTATGGAGAATTAAATAACAAGTAAAATATAAAAGAAGAAACAAGAGCATATCAAAATGGACTTGCATACTTGAAAATCATCCAAGTGGCATCTATACATGTGTAAATGAAAAAATAAAAAGAAAGTCAATGCTGAAATCAAAACTTGTTGCATGTATTCACCACAGAGGAATGAAGTGAAGAAAGAAAGAATGAAAACACAGAACTGCAGAAGATCTCCAAACAGTAGCATATAAAAAGCAAGTGTGAAAAGGTAAAGGTTATAGAAACAGGATGCAAAGAGCTAAAGACCTAACACACATCTAATTTGAAGAAATAGCCCAGTAGACAACAGCACTTGGTAAGATACAAAAGCTCCCTAATACATTTAAAGTAAGAGGTATAAAAATAAATGTGTTTATGTGATTTTAAAGTCAGATTTCGATAACCTAGTGACTACGAACAAATCTTGATAAAGACCAGAGAAAAAATACACACAGCCCATAAAAGAGTAATGAATGGAACAGCAGCAAATTCCCCAGCTCCGTAACAGATGCCAGTAGATAGAGAAAATCTCAGCCTGTGGGGGAAAACATACATTCGTTAAAATTAAATAAGAATGAAAGTAGTCTAAAGATATTTAAAATAAAAAATGGCAAGTTTTTTTTTAACCATGAAAAGACCTATATTTATAAAAGCTTATAATCACAACAGCAGAAAAGAGTGGTAAACACTAAAACCCTTGATGCTTATAACAAAAGGAAAGAAGCCTGAGAAATTATTTGCTGATCCATACATACACACACACAAACACACACACACAGACACACACACAGACACAAACACACACATACACACAGACACACACACAAACAAACACACACACACACAGACACACACACACACAAACATACACACAGACACACACACATAAACACACACACAGACACACACACAGACACACACACACACACACAGACACACACACACAGACACACACACACAAACACACAGACACACACACACAAACACACACACACAGACACACACAAGCACAGACACAGACACACAGACACAGACACACACACAGACACACACACAGACACACACACACATACACACAGACACACACACAAACACACACACAGACACACACAC
>CM052700.1:127028738-127078038 GCA_028551405.1 Uromys caudimaculatus
CAGACACACACACACAAACACACACACAGACACACACACAGACACACACACACAAACACACACACACACAGACACACACAAACACAGACACAGACACACACACAGACACACATACAGACACACACACAGACACACACACATACACACAGACACACACACAAACACACACAGACACACACACACACAAACACACACACAGACACACACACAACACACACACACAAACACACAGACACACACACACAGACACACACAAACACAGACACACACACACACAGACACAGACACACACAGACACACACAAACACAGACACACACACAGACACACACAAACACAGACACACACACACACAGACACAGACACACACACAGACACACACACAGACACACACACACAGATACACACAAACACACAGACACACACACAGACACACACACACACAGACACACACACACACGTACAAATCCAAGAAAGGTTAAAAACAGGTACCTAGCAAAATAATTTAATAAAGGAGAAACAGTTATAACAGTATCAACCAAAAAAAAAATTAATCATTTTAAAGAACAAAGTAGTACAAATAGATTATGACAGAGTTTAGAACTCAAAGATGAGAGACAAAGGTAAGATCATTAAATTTTCTACATAAAATTCAAAGCAAGTCAAATGTATAGATTTATAAGAAATGTAACTTATGAAACTGTTTTAATAATAAGAAGTGGAAATCCTGATGGGAAGATAAAATATCACTCCTTATTGAAAACAGCACAGTCACTTTAATCAGTGAATTCTTTCAGGCTGTAAGGGAAAACATCATTCTAACCATACACAAATTCTTTCAAGGATTAGGCCAAAACACACTTTCCAGGCATTGCTTGCTAACAAACAGATAAGGACTCTTCATGAGCAGAAAATTCCAGATCAGTCCTACTCATGTATATTTATAAATGACAAAATGAAATACGTAATATTAACAACTCATATCCAGTAGTGTATGATAGTGATTAAGGCAAGCTTGTCCCAGGACTGCAAAGATATCTAAACTTGATAAAGGTAATGAATGTGCCTCACAAATTGGAAAGATAACGGAGAGATACTATTTAGTCACTCACCTGAACCAGAAAATCCCATGTCGCAACTGAGCCTCTGCCTCCCATTCCCACCCTTTCCAACATGGCAATATATTCAGTTTAGAGACTTAGAGCAAGCATCTCAGTTGATGGTGAATTTTGGAAAGTTTTTTTTTTAAATTAAGAATGAAACAAAGATTTTTTTTTTTTAATAGTTTCCCTCTGTTTTGGATAATGTGATGGAGTTTTTAGTTAAATAATTTCAAAAATAAATAAATATATGGGCAGACAGGAAGTAATGAAACTGTTTTCTACAATAATTTGCTGGTATAAAAATTACAAAACACACACACACACACACACACACGCACGCACACACACACACACATGCTCCAGATCTAATTTGATAAAATTAACTGGAAAACAAACAAACAAAAACCAACAAGAAAGTGAGTAGATGTTAGGATAGCAAATACAGAAAAGGATTCCAAATACGGCCATTTTCAGGTAAAAAAATAAAATAAAATAAAGTACCCAGATATAAGTTTAACAAAATATTTTAAATGTCTATGTGAAGAAAATGAGAAATTGTTATTGAAATATGTTTTTAAACTAGAGAGATGGGTTAGTTAGACAATATTACTAAGATGTCGATTTTCTCTGAATTAAATAAGAGTTTTAGGGCAAACCCAATGAAACTTGCTAAAGGGGTTTTGAGATCCCTGACTAGCCTAGGAAAATATTTGAATAGAAGATGGAAGGGTCAGGAAGAGCTTGGATACTCCTGACAGCTGAGCTGCGGCTGAACGGGGTAGCCTAGCTACCAGACCCACTATTAACCTAAGCTAATGGAGGGGCCGTGGTATCCGTGCAAACTGAAAATCTCATCAGTGAAGCCCCGGGCTCACCAATGGACTTTTCTGCATATACTGCAAACAGGCAATTAAGATGATATAAATTTTATACCAACAATTATTCTCAGGGGAATAAAAATCCCTCATGATTTACACAAAAAATTCTTTATGGGTGAGTTAACAAGGTAGAAACTGTACAGCCACAAATGAGAAAAAAAAATAAAAGAATATTTTTATGATCTCTAGATAAAGATTTTTTATAAACAAAATGTAAAAAGGGATTAAGTAAATGAGAGTAAATTTGACAAATTCAACAGCTGATCTAAGCTGCCTTCACTGTAATTCTAAAATCCATTAAGCCATGAAATGTAAAAGTTTATCCTCATATGCAAATTGATTTTTGAGCAAAACCCAACAGGAAAGGAGCCCAGTGTTTCCTTAAATCTGATGTGAACATGAGCTTATTCTGCCATGAAATACATGGATGACTTTAAGTATAGAATTCTCTCAAGGTTATTGGTAATGCTCATATTATATAAGATATATCCTACATAATAGTTGTGACAAAAATCTGATCTAATACTATCTTAATTGTTTTCAATAAGACATAATGGACCCAAATATTTGCTGTCAAAAGGAAAAGCAACTGATAATTTATTATGCATGTTAATAGCTCAACTCAACCATTCCACAATGTAAGAATGTGAATATTTCAATCACTGTGTTGAGTATGATAGTTGTGTACAATTTTTATTTCTCTATTAAAATATCTCAATGTAAGGGAAATTATTTTGAAAACAACCTAAGTATTCTTCAATAGGGCAATGAGTAAAATTGTGTGTGTGTGTGTGTGTGTGTATGTGTGTGCGTGTGTGTGTGTGTGTGTATGTGTGTGTGTGTATGTGTGTGTGTATGTGTGTGTGTGTGTGTGTGTGTGTGTAATCTATCTCAAATAACAATGAGCAAAAATGATTCCATACAATTTATATGAAACCAAGTAATAACTATTGGCTATGGACAAATACATATTTAAAAACATGAAGACATACAAATTACAATTTCAAATTCAGGGCTATAGAAGCCTCTGGGAAAGAAAGAAGGGGTAGAGAAACCTGCATAAGAAATAAAACACTACAATGTTTTCTTTCTAAAAGATTACTAAACAAGCCGGGCAGTGGTGGCACATGCCTTTAATCCCAGCACTTGGGAGGCAGAGGCAGGCGGATTTCTGAGTTCTGAGTTCGAGGCCAGCCTGGTCTACAGAGTGAGTTCCAGGACAGCCAGGGCGATACAGAGAAACCCTGTCTCGAAAAAACAAAACAAAAAACTACAAAACAAAACAAAACAAAAGATTACTAAATAATCATAAAAATATATTAAAAACTGTCACTAAACAGCAAAGAACAGGAATGCAATTCAGGATTGCTGTGACCTGTGGACAGTGCTGGGGAAGGTTGGTATGTAGGAATGGGTAATGCTCAAATAGGCTAGTGGGCCATGATTTCATTTTGTTTTGTTCCTCACACGCGTGTACACATACTAAGTGTGTTAGTATTAAAGAATGCATTCAAAATGTGGATTTAGAATGTTGAAACCCTTCCCATTCTTATTCAGTGTTTTAAAAGCAGGTGACTTCTTCTCTCGACTCTTCACAAAATCGATTTCACGGCTCACTAATGTGCCGAGCAACTTTTAAAAAGTTCTGCCAGAGTCCTGAGCCAGACTATCAGCCATTCTGACCCCTAAGCATTACGGTGGCTGACGGTAAAGGGATGGGTTGATTTTATGTTAGAAACAATGTGAACTGACGTATCACAAATGAAAACATTCTTCCTCATCACCCTGAAGGTTGGAGCTTATTTCTCTCCTTTTCGGATATTGACTGATTATACTAAGATAGCCTTGTCTCTTCCAAAGCTAGAGTCCTATTGTGCTTCTGGTGAATTTAATGTCACGGTAAAGAATACTCATTGCAAACCACAGTAGCATGGAACTGGAGCAGGAGAAAAAACATTCATTGCAAGCGGCTGTGTGATCCATCCTGACAGCCCTGCTTCGTGCATCAGCCCCTCTTGCAAGCAGCTGGGCTTGGGCATTCAAACAGACCAGGACTGCCTCAGACAGCAACACCCACCCCTACCTCCCTCTGTTGTCACAGGCAGCTCCCTCCCATTAATTTAGCAAGCAGTCTTTCTGATGATAAGCCCGGAAGGTCGAGGAGATGAAATTCACAAAGATGAACTGAAACCAGTGTGCAACTCTTGTTCTCCTTGACTGAGGTGAGATGTTAGGGAGCCCAAGCCAAGCCCACATGATCCAAGCACAATATGTGGATATAGGCTACCAGAATGGGATTTTTGCCCCAATTCTCAGGGTCTTCCTTCAAGGTCTCTCTTTCCACCACTTTGTTGAGAAGCAGAAGACGGTTTCCATGTGGCCGGCTTTCTGAACTTCGAAGATTCCACAAGATTCGAACATTCTCAAAGTTAAGTGGAGAACCTCAGTGAGAGCTTGGAGTTGTACTCTGGGAGCAAGCGTAACCTGTCTCTCTTTTCACCAGGAAAGAAGGCCCACCAAACAGATGCAGATGTAGTCCAGATTATGTCTAGACTGTGGGAAACCAAGCCGAGCTCAGAGAAAACCGGACCTTTGGTCTGGCTTTTCTTTGGAAGGGTCAAAAGTTTTTCCCTCCCCCCCTCACAATTTGTACTAATCGGCTTTATTAAAAGCAACAGATTTTTAAAAAGAAGTATCTTAATAAGAGGTGGAAAAAGGAGGCCAAAATAAATACCAACTATGATAAAAGGAGTTAATATTTTTTTACCTACTGCCAACTAATAAATTGTATAGATTTTCATGTAATTTATTTATATTTGGATGATTTTAATATCTCCACCTCATGCATGCTCCCATAGGGTTCTCTGTGTGATTCCTCGACTCTTGGACATGTGCTAGATATCTCCAAGGTCACGGTGAAATTCCACAGTCTTCAGATTTAAGCCATAACACCCCTATTTTCTAGGCTATGTGACCTAATTAAGTACTTTAGCTATAAATATTAAGATATGAAATATTGCATATAGAATCAAAATTTCATAAGATTGTCATAAGAATTAAGGTTGAGAACCCATATAAAATGCTTAGAAATATCTGCATTATATAACTATATGTTCAACTGTTGGCTATCATTAATAATAAATACAATGAAAATTAGCAAAAAAACCCCCAAACAAACAAACAAACAAACAAAACCAAAAAAAAAAAAAATTAGCAATACTAACTTGGAACATACTACAGTGAACAAAGCGTTACGTTAGCTGTAGTTAATTCCCCAAAATACAGTGCTTCCCCAATCTTAGAACACAGTTTTTGGTTGAAAAGTTTTATAATTGGAAATTGGTTTTATTTCATTAAGTTTTACTACCCAGTGAAATGATGCCAGTAAGCAAATACTACTACAGTGGGTAAAAGGTGATACGGGGAACACTGGGGTTGAACACTGGGAACTAAATGTTTAAGAGGGGGATGGGAACCAAACTGGGAACAGGGAGACTGTGGGAGAAAGAAGGGGTAGGGAATGGGTCATGCCTACCGAAGGGTGCATGGAGGAGCCTTAGGAGAACCCGCTACTTGGTAAGCTTATATCAAATGTAAAATTTTCAAACTTCTCCTAGTTAATGAACAATGCTGTTCTCAGAAGATATGGATTACTAAGTGAAGATCTCACTGCCAGGCCCTGGTCACCGCCTTGTCAGCTATTGGTCAGAGAGGCCCCGGAGGTACCCAAAGCGATACTGGTTATTATCATCACTTTCTGTTGCTCATCATAACTAGACTGGAAGACCCTATTGCTGAAGACACCACACAATTTGGCGGTAGAACACAAAAGAATCAATGTTGAATCGGCCTGGAAACTCTCTGCTGGCTGGCTTTCACAGTGCTGTGTGGAGCTATTCAGACTGCTGAGGGAGAAAAGACATTAATGGTCTTATCAAGCACTAGACCCTGCATGCTGCAGTAGCGACCCACCAGGCAAGATGTGTCTACTGGTGCGATAGTAGCAAGAGTATTTATGAAGGTAACTGACTGCTCCCTTGATTGGACTTGAAGCTTGTTCCATAGGAGAGAATTCATGCCTGGTCCTGTGAACATAGTCCAAAACAAGACTAAGGGAGTCATTGCCTCTAAAGGAGAACCTGCTACTGTTGTTTTTCTAAATGGTCATGCTGTCAAACTGACTTCTACATGCTCACATTTGTACCGTAAATCATAAATCTATGGCTGTTTCCAAGCTTAGTCCTAGAAGCATCTTACAGTCACGGGTATGGTTAATATAGAGATGAATTGCCGTTCACAATGCTCAACCACAGGCAAAATATCTATATATCAACACTCCCAACCCCCAAGGGTCAGGGACTATCCCAGGAGAGGGAGCAGAAAGTAAAGGGTGAGAAATCCAAGGAGGGCGATGACAAGTACCTTTCTGCACATGTTATGGCTGTTCTACACGTGAATCCACAGCAGTGGCTTTTACCTATACAAGACCTGCACAAGATCAAGCCAGCTAGAATTCCTAGCACAGGTAGTAGGGTTCCAAGGCCCCACCACCATGTGATTAGCTTTTGGAAGTTGCCAGCTGCTGCGAGACCAAAGACTCTCTCTCCTTTAGGAAGATTGTCATTGCCCCAACAGATGGCCCCACACCTATGCAAATGTGGGCAGTACAGATTGAACTCAGTGGACTGAAAAATAAATAAAAATAAAAAATTATAAAAGAAACATTGAACTTGGGAGATATGATGGAGACTATTCCTGGGAAGATTTGTACATGGGATAGAAAGTAGATATAATCAATATACATTCTATATATGTTTTTATTGGATATTTTATTTATTTACATTTCAATGTTATTTCCCCTTCCCGGTTTCCCCTCCGCAGGCCCCCTATCCCATCCCCTCCTCCTGCTTCTAGGAGGGTGCTCCCCCACCCACTCCCACTTCACCACCCTAGCATCCCCCTAAACTGGGGCTTCGAGCCTTCATAGGACCAAGGGCCTCCCCTCCCATTGATGTCAGAAAAGGCCATCCTCTGCTACATATGTAGCTGGCGCCACAGTTCCCTTCATGTATACTCTTTGGTTGGTGGTTTAGTCTCTAGGAGCTCTGGGTATGAACATTTTCTTAAAAAATGAAAATTTCGTTTTTAATTCATCATGTCAACTAGCATGTTTTCATAAACGTCATAGACTATTAGCAGAATAACCTAAATTTTTGTCTAGTGGGGACAGGTGAAGTTCTGCTCACCACTCAATTCTACTTTAAGGAGAGAAACTTCAGCTTTATTCATTTTTACTAGTTATGTTCATAGAAAAATTTTCAGTTGTATGGAAGATATCATGTCATCATTAAAGAAACCACAAATTTCATAAACTTTTCACGCATAGTTCAACATACTGCTCTCACCCCATTCCCATGTTGAGGTTAGAGTCCAGAATCCTGCAACAGTTAGACAAGTGCCTCACCACTGAGCTAAGTTTCCAAGCTCATACTGTAGCGCTTATGACAGACAGCAAAGCTGAGGGGTCAGGATGGGCACAGTTTATACAGAAGAGATGACATACCCTCCCTTGAGAGCTGAGAGCAGAGAAGTCACTTATAGGTGTTATCTAAAATGAAAGGCTAATCTTGCCACAACCCACAGACCTACAGAGGTTAAGTAACAAAGAGGGCTCAATGGGGGACCATATTTATCCCTGGGAAGGGGAAATAGATTTTGCAGGTGGACTGTGGGTAGGCAGGAATGGGTACAAGAGGGATTAGAAGGGGGAGGGATGGAGGGCCAGAATACTGGGAGAGGTGACTGTAACTGGGGGGGGGGAGCGATGTGGAAACCTTACACTGTGGAAACTCCCTATAATCTAAGAAGGTCACCCTAGCAAGGAAAAAAGAAAAGAAAAGAAAAAACCCTTTCTTTATATTTCTCTGCACTATAGAGAAGGAGCTCATTGTTTTTAAAAACGAAATTATTTTTTTCCGACCTGACAATATTTATTATGACATATTATATTCTTATTGAATTAGCTTGTTTACTCTTTGAATAACCTTGTACTTAGGCAAGGTTGTTTTTGTTGTTTAATTCTCATTGTGAAGATGAGAAATGTGAAGCCGTGTGTCACCCCAGTTAGAGATGAAGTTATGATTCAAACTCAGCTGGACAGATTGCAAAATATATGGTTTTTATTAGCTTCTGTACTGAGAGAAAAGCCCCCATAGGTCTTACCACCTGTGTTATTAGTAGTGGACTTGTAACTTAAATCTTCTACTTGTCTAACAATTATAATAAAATATTTGGATCATAATGTAAACAGAAAGTAGAAAAAGTAATTGAAACATATATTTAAGAGATAAAAGATTCTTCTCATAAATACTAGTGATGAGAATTCTGGACACTATATTGTCCCCATGGGAGATGCTCCTTTAGCCCCCTTCATATTCAACCAATAGCAAGAGGTTTTTGATTACTCAATCCCACTTGCTAATGTAGGATCAGCCAAATAGTACCTCAGCAAGGTGTTTTCAGGAAAATATTCTTGGATTAGGAATGAAGAGTACAACATTTGCCATCTCATTAAGAAAGCAATGAATTCTCGCTGTATACAAATAAAATTAACATATCAGAACTTCATTTATGGCTGTGAGTTAGTCACATTAAGATTATTGTACAAGCTTCCCAGAAGATAAATTTTACACTGTGCAGCAAATGAACTGTTTAATTCTTAAGATTTTCCAGTGAGAAGTTCCTCTCAAGTTGCTGCTTGTTGTCTAACATTGTCATCAGAGAAAATGGGAGTTAATTATTACATCTATCTCTTAAAATGTGATAGAATTTTGAAGTGAACAGAGTGATTCATTTCTAAGCTGAGAAAGGCAGGGTGATTGGGTCAGAACTCCTGTGCCCTGAATCACTTAGTAGATTGTTCATACCACCTTAAAGAGGGGTATCTTAAACATTTCTGAAGCTTTTATCAACTTCAGTAACTGGTGACTGGGCAAAGCCCTAACCCTTTCGCTCACTGGCATCTCATGGTAGCTACTCCCCTTCCAGTAATATATACACCTTCTCCATTTGCATGCATGTTTTTGAAAAAAAATTAAAAACAGTATGTTTTTATTCCATTTTTGTTGAACTTTGTTTTAAAAATACAGAGGAAAGAACTTTTATGGTACAAACAGGCAATGAATACTCAATTGCATGCAGAAAGAACCAGCTGCTCAGAGATGCACTAACATCTGGCAGGCACCGGGAGTTGAGAGGCAATCTAACCCATAGGCATTGATTACCTAATCTCGATTACACCTTCTCCAGAGTTTTTTGTTCCCTGAAATCACTGCAGAGTTTTCTTTTTGTCCAAAACACTAGAACTTGTGGGCTGAACCCACTGAACGGATTTCATTTACTAGGATAAATGAGATTCTTTCTCTTCTTAGGACTAGGTTGTATTCACTGACATTCCTCTTCCTGAGAGCTGACAGCACCTCTGTGGTGTGCTTATTAAGTAATTAGCCTGCCAGTTACTTCAGTATTTAGACTTTGTTAGGTACAGGAAACTCAACAGGTGATGGCAATTTTCATAATAATAACCTTTGATGCACCGTAAGAAATGGCTAATTTATCTTTTATTCTCCCATCTACTGAGCTATAATTGACAAATACAAATTGTATGTATTTAAAATGTACAATGTAATAATCTAATGTACATTTATATTGTGAAGTGAACTGCCTCAGTCATGCTACCTATCACATGGCATAGTTACCTCTTTTGTATATTATTGAAACATGTAATCTACATGCTGAGCAAATTAATTCTCCTAGAAAACAACGGTGATGACTAACTTTAACATTCCTCATGATCAGATGAACAAATATGCTTTCAGTTTAGACATCCCGGTCAGAAATATTCTCTTCCAGGGTTGCCCAGATCAATCTCCTCTAGAGAGCACTGCCATTACTTCATCCAATATTTAAACAGTAAGCAGATTAAAAATGAAGAGAGGAAGATAGACTTTAAGACCCCTTTGTTGTACTTCACACAGCTATATGTGCATGCCCCTGAGGAAACGTCCATTCAGGCATGAAGAAGGGCAGTTTGTCTGCTTTGCTCCTGTTAGGCACGGGAATCCGACTACAGAGATGACGGAAATCAGGAGCTTGACTTCCATCTGGAATAAGAACCAAGGGTCCTTCTATTATGAATTTCATCAAGATAGCTAAATGAGATTGGCTGAACTTGTGCTGAGCAATGAACTCTCTACAAGCTCGATGCATTAGCAGGCAGCATAGCCACACATGATAAACAGTAGAGTTCAGATAGCAGCTTCCAGCCGTTCCTCAGTACAAATTCATGAAATCAGAGCAAATGAGGTCAAAGAGCGAACGCGCTGCCTCCCCTTAATCTTCTTCCTGATGAAGCTGCAGTTTCTTTTCTGAGTTTTCTTTCTTGCCGTCCTATATGAGCCTACAGAACTGAGCTTACAGGGATGTGCACCTATTTTGCTTGCTACTCTATGATCATAAGCTGGTAGCTGACCCTTGCTCAGCTTCTGCTTCCACTTAGGGAGATGGCTTATTCTTCTACTTACGAACATGGCTCTCATTCTGGCAGTATCTCCGTTGCCACAACATTGGGAGTCTCTGAAACTACCTGTGTTAGCTCTTAGCTCACCCTGAGACTTGTGGGGGCAGTTGAAAGCTGTTTTTTAAGTTAATCTTTCCTAATTTAATATTAAAATAATGTTTAAAGACATTATTACTTGACATTAATATACTTTATTCAAGAAAGGGATACAGCATGTTGTGTTTTGAAAACATACCAAAGCAACCTGAAGAATAGAAATACTACCCATGATATAACGGTCCACAGATGAACACTCAGCATCGAAGAATTTTCTTTTCTGCTATCTTAAGCATTTATATATATATATATATATATATATATATATTGTATTTGATTGACTAACATTATTATAATTTAAAAATGATTTTTAAATTTAACATCACACGGTATTTTCCTAAATTGCTATTTTTCTTCTAGTCAGTGTTTTTTAGATGAGTAGTTTGGGTATTTTATATTTGTTTTATCATAGAGATTTTCATAATTAATTATTCTAAACTTGTCTCATATTTTTCTCTCTGCTCTTGCAAATCTTAGGACAAATATATTTGTATCTATGATCCCTTAGGTTCAAGGGCAAAAAGTATAAACTATGGTTTAAAAAGTAAGCAGTACTTAAGCAAGAGACTCTTAAAATTATGTATCTGCATATATAATTTATATATATAATATTTTAATGAAGATATGCATTGATAAACTTCTTCCAAAAATCATTGTGAAATTTTACAGTAGTTGGGGACATTCTTTTTTTTGTTTTTGTTTTTGTTTTTTTTTTGGCTTCATCTCAGAGGTGCAAGTTTAATTCAACATGCATAAGTCAATACATGTAAGATAAATACGTTTTTCCATGACTACCCTATAGCCAATGTTATATGGCATTGAGAAAAAAAATACCTGAAAGCATTTCCTTTAAAATCAGGAATGAGACAGAGTACCCACCCTCACTCAGAATAGTGCTCCTTATCATCTCTGATTAATTGGTAGCTAAACTCCAAAGCCAAAGAGAATCTACTTCAGGACAGTTCTGAGCCTGGCTGCTGCCTGCTGTCTTCTCAGACACTGTCTCTGCCTTAGCTTATACTAGCTCATGATTTCAATTTCAACTGTCACTTGGGCTGCATCATTATTATTATTGTTGAATATGCACATGTATGGCTGTGAAGGTGCCAAGTCAGTGTAATGTTTCTTTCCTGGATTGCCTTCCTCTTCTATTTTGGGAATGGGATCTCTCATTAAACCTGGAGGTCATTAAATAGTCTAGATTCTAGACTGGCCAGAGAGCCTCTTGAGTCTTTCTGCCTACCTTATTCTAGCCTGGAGTTAGAGGCATGAGCTGCTATGCTTGGCTTTCTAATGTGAGTTCTGAAAATCCAAACTCAGGCTTATGTGCCTGTGCAGCAAGTATGTCACTGAACAAGCCCTCTTCTTAGCCCCATCATCATTATATTAACATTTTATTACATTCATGTATTTATGAAGGGCTCACAAAATTCCATAGTGCACTCATGGGTGTGAAAGAATCACTTGTAGGAATCTCTTTCCTTCCACATGGTCCTGAAACTTGGCAGCAAGTCCCTCTACTCACTAAAGCCATCTTGCTAGCACCTATTATTTTTGTTAATAAAAGATTATATATATATATATATATGCACACATATACATCTTTACACATACACATACATATATATATTCACCATTCTAATACCGAAGCATTAATTTTAACATTTTGACTTTTTGGCTACTTGGAGCTTACTATTTTACCAATGTACACAAGGGCTATATAATCAATTCAGACAAGGACATGGTTACATTACCAGAGTCAACATTTATATCTAGGAAGCTGCTGGGGCTGTAATCTACTGTGTGTGTTTAGAGAAAATGCACATTTACTCTTCTGAAATGTCATCCAATGTCATGTGGTAAATAGACTAAAGCAGGCCTCATCGTCCAATATTGAGGGGAGCAGCAAAGATGATCAGCAAAGTTTAAATTCACACGGTATGAGTCTGCAAATACGCTTATCAACAATTAAACCCGAGGTCTTCACACCATACCATAAAGACAAACAGCACTGAGCTCTTTCAAAGCTTGTTGTCTCATAAAGTAATAGATGAAGCTATGTCATGCGTGGGTTTTCATTAAATCGTCCTTAGGGTAGAGCAATGAGTTGTCTATAGCTCACCGAGGGCATGTTGCTTGTGTCAATACAGTTTGGGCAGACAACTTTAAATCAGAATGACAGTAAAAGTGCCTATCAATTATTAATAGAAGAGTCAGCGGGAAGCCCTTTACTGCTCTTTTTATTTCTTATATTTTCCACTGATAATACTTCCCAAATGCCATGATGGCTAGTATTGTTTGTCAGCTGGAATGCATCTGGAATCAACTGAAGGACCTAGCTCAGGGCATGTCTGCGAGGGTATGTCCCAAAAAGATTTACTGAGGTAAGGGACACATTACACAGAGTAGGCAGCATCTTCCGGCAGCCAAGACATGAAGGAGTGTGAGGGACAAGAAATGGTGCTCCTGCCTGCACTCCTTAGCTCCTTGCTAAGGATAAGTGAATTTATCTTGTTGCTGTGACTGCTGCTGCTGCTGTTGCTTTCCTTGCTGCCGCTGGCACTCTGGTACTTTTGCTTTCCCACTGGTACTAAAGGTCACTGATGGCTCTCCAGGAATCTGCTCAGTACCACCAGTTTAGGATTCTGAGTTATTTAGACTTTTGGACTGAGCAACTATTTGGTGTTTTTTTTTTCCCTTTCTAGGATACAGACAGCCATTGTTGGACTACCCAGCTTCTATCATTTAAGGAAATATAAAAAAAAAGAAAAATCCCTTTGTAATATATGTTCATTCTATTAGTAGTGTTCTTCTTAGAATACTCACAGGGGGGAAATATGGGTAGGCTCCTGAGAAAGAAGAGAGTCATAGAAATGAGGACTGATCCTGGGAGTGAATGAATTCCAAAAATAATTTTCTGAGTTATGATGATGTTTTGCTAGCATTAAGACTATCTATATTCCCCTCAGGCAAGTCAGTGGTTCACTGTTTATCAACTCTCTAGTATTTAGTTCAATATTATTCTAGGTTCAGAGATAAATCTACAGACATTAAATAGATTTGCTCTTTTCTGATGCTGGCAGTCTAGCAAGGGGGAAACTATTAATCATGTGATCATATAAATGGCTCTATAAATATGGCTGTGGAGATGGCCCATATAGTTGATAGACAGATGTTACTTTATTCAGGTTAGAGAACACTTTCAAGAGAGCCTCACACTTATGTTGAAAATAGAACATGGTGAAGCTGTGTTTGGAGACTTGGTTGGGTTTAACACGCAGCTAGTGAGGGAAGTGGGAGCCAGGCCATCTATGGTCTTTTAGGTCGTGCTACACTTCACTGTTCATTGGCTTGTGTAATTTTGGTACTAGCAGCATGTTAGGAGAGCTAACTTCCATTTGACTACATTCAGAGTATCAGTGTTAACTGTTTCCTCCTCCTCCTTCTTCTTCTACTTAATTAAAATATAATTACATCATCTCCTCCTTCCTGTTACCTTTTACCCCTGGATGCATTACCTCACTCCTTTCCAAATCACAAAGCCCCCTTCTCTTCTCTATCCACTACACAGACACATGGACAGCACATATGTAGGAGGAAAGTTAAGGAAGCCACGGTCTTTTCCATGTTGATGAGTTGAAACCTTAATCAAGTGGCAGATTTCAGTGACGTGTTGCAGGGGTTCCAGAGAGTGATGTGCTAGAGGGCACCCAAACTTAGAGACGGAAAAATTCGTGAAGACTACCACAAGAAAAGGTTCTTCCAGTGAACATTATGGAGAAGAAGGAGGGGAAAAGATTGAAAAGGGATGGCACCGATGTGACTGGTAACGATGGGTCGTAACCAGGTCATGTTTTTGTAAATAATAATAAGGTACTATTATAATACATAAGATTAGACCCAGAAGAGGTTAGCCTGCACAGTGGGTAACAGCAATATTAATCAGCATAGCTTATTTTGAGGCCTTATTTGCAGGCAGTGCACTATGCAAACCCTGTTCCCTGCTGTTTGTGTAAATTAACACAGAGATACCTTTACTCCATATTTTATCACATCTATATATAAAATTATAATTGTTGATGTTAATACTTGCAATATGATAATTCAGATCTTTAGGAATTTCTCAGTATTAAAAATGCTACTTGCATGGATTTTATCAGTAGATTTGAGTACCTGTAATGGAATAGGTGGATATTTAGAATTCCAGAAATAAGTGTTAGCCAGTCTGTGTTTGCTTGTGATTGTTGAGAAGTCTGTGGAATTTGTCTTGCATTTAGAAATGTGGAAGCATGGGGTAAGCAGTAAATAACACCTAAATTCTAATACTACCATGCTCACAGCAGTGAGGTGGAGAAAGTAATGGGTTTTAGGAATGGATGGAAAACTACCAGAGAAACAGGCTTGGTCTGTGTTAGAGACTCGATAGATAGTAGAACAGGAACTGGTGTTTAGCAACAACTGGAAAGTGAACAAAATACTGGCCTGCCCTAAACTATTGAATTGTAATGTTCCTTCAAATGAAAACCTCACTGTGTATATTTTATGTTCTGGCAATTTACTTGTCCCTAGGAGGTCAGACGTCAGTGATTGAATTCTTGGATATTCAGGTTCATGGTAGTCGTGAATGTTAGGGAACAGGCATCTGAGACCATAGACAATAGAATACAAACCCAGAATTGTGAGAATGGCCTTTGAAATGAGTACGCCCGAAGACAACTTCCTGAAATGCTACCTAGGCAGACGCACTATGAAGACGTTGCACAGGGGATGTACAGCTTAAATGAGATTTCCTGGGAAAAGAATCTGAACAAGAGAACAGAGGGGCAACGGCAAGGGCTGTGATGCAGTTTGTCAAGTATTCTGTAACTCAGAATTTTACCCATTCATTTTAATAACCCTGTGAGAGAATAATGTTCATCTATTTCATAACAGGAGAAACTGAGGTTTAGAGAAGCCCAGTTACAAACTTTACTGACTGGATAGATAAGTACTTCTGAATTCAAAGTGTTTTAAAGCAGGCACACAGCTGATTATATCTGAGTATTTCGACTGGCAGTAGTTTCTTGTAAAAATAATTTTACATTTTTGAACTAAGTGCTTAAATATGCGTCAAGGATGTGTTTGCATTCATTTTGTAAGAAAATTATAATAATTTCTAGTTTGAGGGAGTCTTTGTTCTTTTCTCCCTTCTCCAGAATGCAAGCTTTCATTTGTGAGGGGGTTCTGTGCGTCCACAATTTAACGATGAGATGGATAATGTGAACCCAATTTACAAAAGGAGGGACTGAGAGCTTAGACATGTCCAGTTATTTTTCAACCTCCATAAGGCAGACATGACTTCAGCTCCATATCTTCTGACAGTTTTAGTATTAATACCGAGTTTGACATGAAGATCTTTGTACAACAGAAATTATATTTAAGCATTTCGTCGCACCCAGCTCATTATGACTCCTTCTTTGTTATGTCCAACTAGTGGAATTCCCTGCTTAAGAGTTGATTTCATACACGCATACTGCCAGTTATCTAGAAATTGATTTTGGTTACTTAGTTTTAAAATGAGCAATATTGATAACTCTGACACTGTACTGACATAACTTCCTGATTTTTTCCCATGCTGAATATTCTTCATTGTTAATAACATATGGAGTTTCCAATGGTTATTTTAGAAAATTTCAGATTTCAGACTGATACAGGAACTATTTTTTAGCCGATTAGTTATTAGTATCAATGTCTTAGTTCTTTTCTTAAGTCTACAATATACAATATATCAATTAGATGCTCAACAGCAGATGTACTTATTGAGAAATGTCGGAATAAATTTCTCAGAAATAATTTTGTTTTGCTGAATTAAGAACTTTGAAATATGAGTCAAGAATGTACTTCTGTTTATATTTTGAATACATTTATAGTAATTCCTTACTTTAGGATGCTCTTCAAACCTTCTTCTATTCCCTCGGCAATGTAAGTTTTTCTTGCTGAAAAGGAACCCCTATTTCAACATTTAAAAGAACTCGATCTATAGCATTTCTTCCTATAATCTTGATTTACTTTTATATCATGACCACTCATTACCTTGTTTTCCTGTTCATGAGATTTACTTATCGATACAGAATTATAGATAAATAACCTGTCTCAAGAGAACCAAATCTTGATCTTTTAAAGACAAGCCTCAAAAGTTTCTAAAGCTCAAATTCAAAATGCAACCCTGGTCATAGTCTAGCAGAAAATGTATGGAGGCATCTCCTATAGTGAAATAAACCCTGAAGGGTTGCTTGTAAAACTGACTATAGACAGGGCATTCGTTAGCAGCAGCTTTAATATAGAAATAACAGAGTCCCCAAGTGAAGTCCCAGATGAGCCAGATTTGTTTCTGAGTCCATCCATCTAAGGCATAGAAGGACTGAGTCTATTTACTATCCCTCAACATCCTTTGTAGATTTGTTTCACCTGACACTCAAGGTGCCTAAACTCAGGTCTGTCACCACCTGACTTTATCTCTGAGGGGTGAACTTCAGATTGATACCATTTAGTTCCTACTGAGGATATGACCATGGGAAATAAATGCTTCAGGAAGCAAAAAGAGAGGCCAGCTCTCATGTCCATTTATCTCAGTGCCCTTTCTGATGTCTGTTTGTCTGGATGCACCGTCTGAGGGATGATTTGTGCTATAAATGTATTTTCTAAACCACGGTATAAGTATGAAAGAAGATGAACTGCTTCCACTTTGTCAGGGGGATTTTCCTGAATATGTCTCTGTTTAGCTATTTAACTTATTTATGGCTGATAAACCATCCTTTAAATCTTAAATTCTGCTGGAGCACTCCTCCAGCCCCTGGAGGCTTTGAGAACAATTGCCTAAAGGGATTATGAGTAGCAACTTTTGCTTTGAAAGTTGGATTGTGACTGAAAATGGAGCCAGGAAATTAATAATCTTCTTAGAAATGAGGAGCTTGCAAAGAAACCAAAATCTTAGTGGGCATCCAGCCTGAGAAAGTCTCTCCACCAGGAAACTGCAGCCTCATCTGCTGCAACAATACACTAAGATAAGTAATATTAAGAGCAATATTCATTACAGTGCAAGCTCTCAATAAAATATTTGTCAGCATAGAAACATCACAGAACTTGTTTCTTTCCAATATGACCCTTCTATCTAGATAGGAGTGACCTTGGTAGATATTATTCATTTCACACAATAATAAGTCCTTAAAACTCTTGTAAGGCAGAAAGTCCAGGCCTGTACTTTCACAGAGAAAGGAAAATAAAGCCCTAAATATCCAAATGCTCTTGAATGGTTTTTTTGTTGTCATACATAATATAATAGAAAAATTCTAATGCCTAGTCCCCAAAGCTATATTAAGAGTAAAGCAGGTATATGACCCAAGATCTTTATTATGATGTGAGCAGAAAACAGGGCCAGAGAAACACAACCAAAACTTTCTCTGCATAAATTTATGGCTGTAAGGTTGAGGGATTGCTCAGTGGTTAAGACCACAGTCTGCTCTTCCAGAGGACCCAGGTTTGCTCCCCAGCATGCAGATGGTGGCTCACATACTGGTAAGACAAGCATCAGGGAATCCATTGCCCTCTTCTAGCCTCTAGGGGACCTGCACATCTATGCAGACATAAGCACAAAAGGCATATATGAAAATAATGAAAGATGCAGTGTAGTTCAGAGATTGATTTTGGCCCAGTGAAAAGTAAATACAAATGGCGCTTTAAGAAAATAAACCTATTTGATACCTTACTAGATCACTCAGAAAGGGTTAAAAAATAATAATGACAGCAACAGATAAATTATGTGATAATAAATTATGTATATAAGTCAACGTGTGACACGGCTGCCATCACACTTAGAAAGCCACTTCAGCTGCAGTTACCTCACAAGACATGAACAAGACTGGGGTATCATCATTTCATCATGACAGGGTGTGCTGGTTGGTTTTGTGTCAACTTGACACAAGCTGGAGTTATCACCGAGAAATGAGCTTCAGTTGAGAAAATGCCTCCATGAGATCCAGAGGTAAGGTATTTTCTCAATTAGTGATCAAGGGCGGAGGGCCCCTGGTGGGTGGTGCCATCTGTGGGCTGGTAGTCTTGGGCTCTATAAGAAAGCAGGCTGAGCAAGCCAGGAGAAGCAAGCAAGACAGTAAGGAACATCCCTCCATGGCCACTGAATCAGCTCCTGCCCTGACCTGCTTGAGTTCCAGTCCTAACTTCCTTTAGTGATGAACAGCATCATGGAAGTGTAAGCTGAATAAACCCTTTCCTCCCCCACTTGCTTCATGGTCATGATGTTTGTGCAGGAATAGAAACCCTGACATAGGGGGAAGGCTCATTAGGTTTCAGTTCTCACTGAGAGATTATGGGTAGTTAATAGGTACTTAGGGAGGAGTGTTATTTTCTTCAGTCATGTACCACTGGTAAGTTACCCATGTTCCAATGAGCAATTGCCTGAACTCAGGCTTATGCAAGCAGAAAAAAAAAACCAAAAAACTGTATTTTTGAAATATGCAATACATATGTATTTGCAGTTTTCAGTTACCTTCAACATTCAGAAAGAAAATAAAGAATCACAATGCAGAATACAACACTATTATCAATTAGCATAAGTCAGTAAACACTTACAGAATGTTCTGCCCAGCACCGAAACAACATGGAGTCTTTTAAGGGCATGTAGCTTATCTACCAACATAGAATATGTATTACTCACAAAGCTTCCCTAATAAACATAATTTTAAAACATAGGGAATCTATCATCTGTCATTTGATCTTCATAGAGAAAACAATCTAAGAGTACGGGAAAGACACAGCTCTGGGACACTCCAAATTAATAATGAGCCAAAAGACACACTTCTAAATAACATGAGAGTCAAAGAAAGAGTCAAACTGAAAAATATAAAATCAATTGAATTGGATAAAAATGAGAATGGGACTACTGAAAGTTAAGTGAAGCCCCCAAATCAACAGGAAATAAAAATTTTACAGCTAAGTATTTCAGATAAAAAGGAAACGCAGGATAGAACCCCTCAGTGAACCTAAGGGAAAAGGATAGAAGTGAAATCTACACATAAGCCAGGATAAAGATGAGAAAATGGATGGATACAAAGAGAGCATTACATTCACAATGCAACTATCAATTTCAGACATTCCAGGCCTCTGCAGAACAGAACAAGGCCTTCCCTAGTGTCAGTCTTACATCTGTCAGAATGGCTAAGATCAAAAACTCAAGCAACAAGACATGTTGGTGAGGAAGGTGGCAAGGGAAACACTCCTCCATTGCTCGTGGAAGTGCAAACTTGTATAACCACTTTAGAAATAAATTTGGTGGTTTCTCAGAAAATTGGGAATAGTTCTACCACAAGACCCAGCCATACCACTCCGGGGCATCTACCCAAAGGACTCTCCACCGTACCACAAGGACACTTGCTCAACTATGTCCGTAGCAGCCTTATTCGTAATAGCCAGAAACTGGTAACAGCCTAGATGTCCATCAACTGAAGAATGGACAAAAAATGTGGTACATCTACACAATTAAATATTATTCAGCTATTAAAACCAAAGACACCATGAAAGTTGCTGGCAAATGGATGGAACTAAAGAATATCATCCTTAGTGAGGTAACCCAGACCCAGAAAAACAGACATGGTATGTATTCATTTATAAGTGGACATTAACCGTAAAGTGCAGGATAACCAAAGAAACTGGGTAATAGAGAGGGCCTAAGAAAAGATAAGTGAATCTCACTCAGAAGAGGAAACAAAATAGTCACCCGAAGGAGATGGAAGGAGAGAGAGAACTGGATGGAAGAGGGAGTGAGGAGGTGAACAGGGAGGCTGGATCAGATTCAGGGAAAGGGCTGGAAGTGAGCACAGAACTCAGTGGGGGGCACCTCTGGGACTGGAATAAGGGGGAATCCAGGAAACCGATGGGTGTGACCCTAGCTGAGATTCTTACCAGCCAGGGGGTGGATATGGAGACTGAAGTGGTCACTTCCTGTAGTCATGTAGGACTTCCAGTAAAGTGAGGTGGAAATTATTCCACCCACAAAACCTTCAACTTAAAATTAAATTTAAATGAAAGATAATTAAACTCAGTGGGTAAGAAAGGAAAAAAGAAAGAAAAACACCAAAGTATGAAGGGAAGAAGTATGTATGTGTGCATGTATATATACTTATATGTATGTATGTGTGCATGGATAATTCGCATTCACTCTGTAAAAAGTCTGTGTCACACAAATACAAATTTGAAGTTTAATAAATATTGCATGTTTCTGGAAGTGTTGCTTTACTGTAATAAGTAAGATACATAGGCATATGAAGGATAGATAGAAAAATGTCCTTCAAATTACAACACAAACAACAAAAACATCAAATTAAATTAATAAAAAACAACAAAATAAAAAATGATTAATTAGAGGAACACTCCATGATAAAAATATAAAATCTACCAGGTAATGGAATATTATATGCTGAATTATTAATTCATACGTTGAGGCTCTAAAACGTAGGACCTCAAAACTCTCAGTGTATTTGGAGTGTATAAGCAACCATATTCAGATCAGTATGGTTGATTATAGTCTGCTAAGACAGGGGTCCTTTAAGAGCAGAGATTAGAGCACATCCACACATGGACAAAGGAACAAGTGAGAACACAGCAGAAAACAGTTCTTGGTAAGCCACAGGTTGGGTCTCAAAGGAAGCCATCTCTCTTTCCAGATTGAACTTGGATGATTTTGCCGTCAGAGTTGTGAGAATATTTGTTTCCTTGTCACCTACGCTGTGGAATTCCGTCAGGGCAACTCTAGAAAATCAACACACTCAATTTTATAAAGAGAACAAATGCTTAGCATTATTATCAAGGGAGGATAAATAAATTCTTAAAGTAAAATAAAAAATAAATTATACTATTTTATGAGAGAAATATAGAAATGACAAATAATCTTCTAAGCTCGGAATAAATTAAAATCAATGAAATAACACTGGCAAATTATAAGACTAGCAATGGAAGGGTGTTCACCTTGCTCCACATTCTCGCCAGCATGTGCTATCTCTTGGGTTTTTGATCTTAGCCATTCTGATGAGTGTAAGATGGAACCTCACAGTTGTTTTAATTTCCATTTTTCTGATGACTAGGGACTTTGAACATATCTTGAAGTGCTTCTTGGCTATTCGAGATTCTTCTGTTGAGAATTCTCTGTTTAACTCTGTAACCCATTTTTAAATTGGGTTATTTGGGTTGTTGATGTCTAACTTCTTGAGTTCTTTGTAGATTTTGGATATTAGCCCTATAAACTACCCATTTCTTGAAATCTGTTTCAGTGTTTTGACATGATATAATTATAAAAGCAATCAAATTGATTCATAGAACAGAATAAAGTGGTCTTGTATTTTATATATATATATGGAAACAACAGCTTTTTGACAAAAGTGAATAAAAACCGTGTTTTTAAATTGTGCAAAGCACTGACTATCCATTTGGAAAAAAAATCAAATTCAGTCTTTAAAGTAGACCTCACATAATTAACGTATTAAAAATTAGCTGGAAATGTGCTAGAGATCTAAGTGGAAATTTTAAAATTAGGGACATTTTAAGGTGTGACATAGGGGAAAATACTTCTGTCTTTGGGTTGAGGCAGGTTTCCCCAACACACATAGGAGTTATAGGAGCTTGTCCTGCGTCATCGGTGGTAATCAGCATCCCAAGGCACCAAACATTAGAAGCCCGCACTATTCTCCTCATTGTGACAATCAACAATGCCTTCAGACCTTGACACACATCCCCTGGGGAGTAAAAGAGCTCTGGTTGAAAAACCATTGAATTAGGTAAAAAGTTTCTTAAGAAAACCAAAGGTGTGACCTATATAAGAGAGCAATTTAATAAATGAGATTTGCACAAAACCTGGAGATGCTGCTCTTTAGAAAACACGGTCCTGAAAACATAAAGACAAGTCACAGACTAGGAGATAAAACCTGCAAAGTAGGACTGAAAAGACTCCTTTGTATTTAGGACATATGAATAGACCTCAACGATCAATTAAAACAAAGGAGAAGAAAAGGAATAAGGGGTTGGTCAGTTCCAGAAGATGCCCAGATGGCGAAAATGTTCATGAAAAACAATGAACAGTTTGTAGACAAGGGAAGCAATTCAAAGCATGATCTGCCAAGGTTTCAGGTTGAGGTTGCAGAGCGGAAGCTGCCTCCATGGGGCACAACAAAGGCCGGCGTCAGAAGCTGAAGCAAGTTTCATCCAAAAGTCTTCTCCTGCAGTATATCATTGTATATCATTGTACAATTGCATGTTTGAGTTTTATTTCCCAGAATACTTTCATTTGCCTGTGCTTATATAGCTTTGAGTGTCGAGCAATTTGCTCTTATTTTCCTTTCTTTTTGCCCCTTTTAGCTTATTGATACTCTTATGCTTTATTTGTATGTCTTTTCTTATATTTAATCAGTTTTGCTCTTAACCTTTCTCATTGTTAGGACTTCATTTCCCTTCATTTGTATTTTGCTGTCATTTCCTGATCCCTTTCTCTCCTGGCATTCTCCGGACCCCTCTCCCCCTTTCTTGGCTGCCTTAGTCTTTCCTCCGTTTTTCTCCTTTACCTACTACCGTCTTTATTGCTTTCTTTCACTTTTTACACATTTACTCTAAATAATTAATTTCATAGCAGATTCTGTGTTAATTTTACTATTTTCTCTTTTATGACCATCGGTGCATAGACTTTAATAATTTTAAGGAATATTTCCGTACCTTTCATGGTTTGGCATTCTTGCTGTACTAACAGGCTGACTTTGTCTCTACTGTAAGCGGTACTCAGGATCATATCCTCCAGAGGAGACTGATGAGATTTTCTACTGAAGATTATGGAGGAGATTTGATGGCCTACCTGGTAAAGAACTACTTGCGAATGATCTCTACTGAGAGAGGCTGAGTCGGTTTTGTTTATAGGTGTGGCCCCTGGCAAGTTAACCTTGCTTCAGCGGAAAGTCGCACATATAAGACTGTGTGGAAGCGCCTACTGACCTTGATAAGATTGGAAGACGAAGACACAACATTGGGAGGGGAGGGAAGTTGGGGGAGGGGTGAGTGTGATTAAACTCCATTGTACCAAATTCTCAAACTAATGAAAAATGAGGAAAAAAGTAGAGCCCCAAGTAAAACTGGAAGAGATACTGGAATCAAGAGATACAAATCACGACACAGAAACTCAAGAAGTGGCAAGTCAATTGAATCAAAAGAATCAAAACTCTGCCTACTGAATTCAAAGACAATGAAATGATAAAAATCCAGGGCGAAGATGGCAAAATCTTGCTGGTAGAAATGAACCGTGACCTCTAAGGGGCACAAACAGTTTCAGTCCAGGAGCTGGAGAGGAAAGTTATCAAGATAAAGGAAAATGGTTAGGAAAATTAGATATATGGGAGGAAGGTCAGCAACATGGAAGAAAAAATTAGCGCCGAAATTAAAATGTGAATAACTGAATAGAAATGTAAAATTTAAAAAAATCAATTAGTCACATATAAGACCAAATTGATTCATTAGCAATAGACCTCACTAAGCAGAGAATTAATATCAGGATAGAGGACGAGTCTGATGAAACACTACATTTATACACTGATGGGGGGAGGGGATGACCATGGTCATAGCACTCAAGATTTCTAGATACAGTCAAGACACCAAACTGAAGAACTCACAGCTCAGAAGGAGCTGAGATAAAGGAACAGAGACTCTGTTCCATGGGATCTCAGCAGAATATTATCAAAATCTAGAGAAAGGAAATCCAAACACGAGATACATTTAAAACTACAAAGAGGCCTTGGCAATGAAAAACCTTTGCCTGACATACTCAAGATGTCAAAAGTACAAAACAAAAAAGAATAATATCCAATAACTTTAAGTTGGAGGGGGAGCCGGAAGAGGCAGCTTAGCAGTTAGGCGTGTTCGCTCTTGGGTTGCTCACAACTGACTGTAACTCCAGCTCCAGTGATCTGATGCTTTTTGTCTGGACTTTGCAGGCACCCACTGCTGACACATATACATACATATGAAATAGAAACAAAATCAATTTTAAAATGTTAATGGGTAGGGCAGCAGGATGTCTCGGCAGCTACAGATGCCCGTTGCCAATCCTGACATCTTGAGTCTGACCCCTGGTATCCTCTGGAAGGATACCTTAAAATACATCAGATCCCTCATCTAACATCCAGGAAAGCAAGGAATGATATACTTCAATCCCTGAAAGTAAGTAATCGCCAATCAAGATTGCTGTATGCTACAAAGCTATCATTTATATTGTTGGAAAAAAATGACATTTAAATAGAAAATGTGGAAGAAATGGGTATACTTTGAGTTACATATGGCCTACCAAAATTAAATGAAGAAGATATAAGCACTTTAACAGATACATAATATTGAAACAATCATAAAAGTCCCTCTACAAAGACAAACCTAGTATTAGAAAGGTTTACTGCTGAATAATATCACACCTTTCAAAAGGAATCACCACCAAATATTCTTAAGTTGTTCTCTAAGGTAATAAGGAGAGAAACAATACCTAACTCACTCTGCAAAGCCATAATTGTCCCAATACCAAGATGAGACACAATGAGAGAAAACTGTAGACCAACTTCCCTGAACAAGATGCAAATTTCTCCAAGACCTACAAAAACAGCAATTGCATATGACCCAGCTCTACTGCTCTTGAATATATATATATCCAAAGAACTCAAAGTGAACAGACTATAGATACACTAGGACATCCATGTCTATTGCTTCAGTATACACAATAGCTATATGTGCAAGTTAGTCAAATGCCCAGCAGCCAGTGAATAGGTAAAGAAGATACAGGGCTCGTAGAATGGACTTTTATTAGCTGCAAGGAAAAATGAAGTCATGACACTTTGTGGAAAATGGTAACACTTCAAGCACTAAGGATCAATGAAATAAGCCAGGCTCGGAAAGATAGACAGCTTATTGTCTCTCAAATGCAGAGCCCAGGTTTCAATGGAAGTGTACGTTTGTGTGTACACACAAGTCATGGAAGTGGAAAAGGGACCACGAGAGGGGAGGAAGAGCTCATGTGTGCTGGGGTGTAAGAAGTAGTAGAACAAATATGACATGAACGTGGATGGGGGCATTGTTTGCGGGAGGAAGTGGGTTCACAGGAGTGGTGCAGAGGTGTCAAGAGAGCAGAGGTAGGGAGACAGGTAAATTAGGACAAGTATGATGACCCGCAGCTATGTGGATGCCACAATGAAAGCCACTACGTTGTATACTAACTTAAAATTAACAAAAAGTAATATACCGCCGTGCGTCTCTTAAGATAAGCACAAATAAAAAATATCAGCCATGGTGAAAAACAATTGGGTGTGGAAGGACAGGAATGCCTACCATTACTACTAGAAATATAAATGACACTACAGTGGAGGTGGTCTGTTGGTTTATTATAACACATACGTGTTGAGATGACTCTGAGAGTAGGGGTGCTTACAGCTTGTCACCAAGACTGATGTTCTGAATTTGATCTCATGGACTCGCTTGGTAGAAGGAAAGAACAGACTCCCACTGTTTGTCTACTGACCTCCACATGCTGGTGCCAATGTACAAATATATATTTTATTATTATTAGATATAAAGATATGATTATAAATTACCAGTTTTCTGGTACGGAGCTGATAGAATAATATATTTATTATATACATTATATATGTGTCTATTTTATAATAATGTTTTGTATATTATATACAATACACTATTTATTATGTATTTATATATAATAATGTATACACACACACACATATATATGTATGTATATGTATATGGCTTACAGAATGTGATCCAGCTAGTCTAACAATCCAATAGCTCAGTCCATGAAGCTGGATGTCTCAGCTCCTCTTCAGTCTCCATCAAAATCTCGAAGAACTTGACTCTAATAACCCCTAAGGAATGCGGCAAGGCAAATGATCTTGCCAGTGAGAGTGAGGGCAATCAGGGAGAAAGCAAAAGCTTCCATTTTCCATGTCCTTTTATATGGGCTTCTGGGCACGGCCCAGATTTACAGTGGGGCTTCCCACCACAAATGATCTGATTTAGAAAATCTCTTACAAGGATGTCCACATTCTTGGGTTTTAGTTAATTGCAAATTAACTAAATTAACAAATTAACAAAAAGCCAAGCTGACAACTGAATTAGTCATTACACATATTTTTGAATCATTAAAAATTTGTGATCCTGATCATATAGATGTGATTTTGGAGATAATCAGCAATAATAGTAAATAAAAATAGGCAAATAACTTTACCTTCAGATGCCTAACCCTTGAGAGATTTGAGGCCCGAGGGAGTGAGGAGGCCTGGCGGAAAACAGGACATCCTCTTGGAGACAGAGGGATCGGATGAGGGACTGTGAGAGGGTGGACCGGGAGGGGGTCAACGACTGGACTTTAAAAAATAAAAGTAATGAAAAATATGTTATAGAGCTATAATAATCAAACCAGTGCCATCATCCATATGTATAAATAAATAGATAACCAAGGATCCACAGGTAGAGCCACACATACACAGAAGATAAGCATTTATAGGCAAAAATACATAGGGTAAAAGTAACAATATTTGTGAGAGAAAACTTGAATTCTTTAATGAGGATCATTAGGAGAAGTCATCAGGTACTTTTCAAACTGTGGGTCCTTATTGGCGTCCTTTACAAGTCATTTCCAGACAGAACAAAGATGACATGCCACAATAAAGTCTTTGACAATAAAAAATGCAAAGTAATACATTCATAATCTTCTTGTTATGATTTTTTTATCCTTAAAATAGCTAATATCTCTAAGTCTTTATTTATCTATCTATAATATATTAACTATATATAATCTATACTATATGCTAAACACTACATAAGATATGCTATATACTTTATACTTTGTACTATGTACAATGTAATATATATGTAATATACAATAAATAATATGTAATATACAATATAAGATATAGCAATATATAATATATAATATGTAATGTGTAGCATGTAGTAATAACAATATAATAATATAATATATAATAAAAATTTTAATGATTATATACATATATCACAACATAAATAAGGCTAGTGAAATTGAGTCTCTACTTAAAAGTTCCAAGAGGGAACTGCATTATTATTATAGAAAGCACTCTATATTACATAGGTTATGGATTACTACTGGAAAGAAATGTAGGCAAAGGGTTATGCATATAGGCAAACCATGATTGATAAATCATATCTGTTTTAAGTGAAAAGTAGCCAGTGAATTATATATATGCACGACATGGGTGTGCATATGCATATGGGTTTGCGTTTTGTCTCCATGATGAACACAAGCAATGTCACACTGAGTCATTACTGTCTTCTGACTGGTAAGTTTTAAAGCGCTATTAAAAACCTTCCATTGGCAAGAGACTGGAAGTCAGTTGTCCCATGTTGCGCTGCAATGAGTATTACCTGACGCTTTTCTCCAGAACAAAGACTGAAGACATATGTCAACTATTGAAATATGTGACTACAGTTCTAAACATTTATACCATGAGGGTATAATTAATACAGGAAGATTCGTCATCACTGAAGTGCACTGCAATGTATATCTTTTAAAAATGATTTGTTTATTTAATGAAGGTATGATTATATCATTTTCTCACCCTTCCTCTATCCCTTGTACCCAGAGCTCTTTTTTAATTCCATTGCCTCTTTTTTCTTCATTTCTTCTTCTTTTTTTCTTTTTTTTTGATACTTTATTTACATTTCAAATGTTTTCCCCTTTCCAGGTCTCCCCTTTGAAAAACCTCTATTCCATCCCCCCTCCCCTGCCTCTACGAGGGTATTTCCCCACCCCCACTCCTGTCTTCCCTCCCGACATTCCCCTATACTGGGGCATCTAACACTCTCAGACCCAAGGGCCTCTCCTCCCACTGATGGTAAACAAGGCCCTCCTATGCCACATATGTGGCCAGCACCATGGGCCCTTCCATATGCATTCTTTGGTTGGTGGTCCAGTCTCTGGGAGCACCGAGGGGGGGGAGAGTGCCTGACTAGTTGACACTGTTGCTCCCTCCCCATGGGCTGCAAACTCCCTCAGTTCTTCAGTCCCTTCTTCAACTCCTCCGTCTGGGACCCCATGCTCAGTCCATTAGTTGCTGTGAATTGAATCATGAGTATTCCAAACTTTTGGGCTAATATCCACTTATCAGTGAGTACATACCTTGTTCATTCTTTTGTGACTGAGTTACCTCGCTCAGGATGATATTTTCAAGTTCCATCAACTTGCCTGCGAATTTTATGAAGTCATTGTTTTTAATAGCTGAGTAGTACTCCATTGTGTAAATGTACCACATTTTCTGTATCCATTCCTCTGATGAGGGACATCTGGGTTGTTTCCAGCTTCTGGCTATTATAAATATGGCTGCTATGAACACAGTGGAGCATGTGTCTTTATTACATATTGGAGCATCTTCTAGGTATATGTCCAGGAGTGGTATAGCTGGGTCATCAGGTAGTATTATGTCCAATTTTCTGAGGGTCCACCACACTGATTTCCAGAGTGGTTGTACCAGCTTGCACTCCCACCAGCAATGGAGGAGTGTTCCTCTTTCTCCACTTCCTCGCCAGCATCTGCTGTCACCTGAGTTTTTGATCTTAGCCATTCTGACTGGTGTGAGATGGAATCTCAGACTTGTTTTGATTTGCATTTCCCTGATAACAAAGGATGTTGAACATTTCTTTAGATGCTTCTCAGCCATTTGAGTTTACTCAGTTGAGAATTCTCTGTTTAGCTCCGTTCCCATTTTTTGATAGAGTTATTTGGTTCTCTGGAGTCTAACTTCTTGAGTTCTTTGTATATATTGGATATTAGGCCTCTATCAGACGTAGGATTGGTAAGGATCTTTTCCCAATCTGTTGGTTGCCGTTTTGCCCTATTGACAGTGTCCTTTGCCTTACAGAAGCTTTGAAATTTTATGAGGTTGCATTTGTCGATTCTTGATCTTAGAGCATAAGCCATTGGTGTTCTGTTCAAGTACTTTTCCCCTGTGCAAATGTGTTCAAGAATTTTCCCCACTTTCTCTTCTACTAGATTCAGTGTATCTGGTTTTATGTGGAGGTCCTTGATCCACTTGGACTTGAGCTTTGTACAGGGAGATAGGAATGGATCAATTTGCATTCTTCTACATGTTGACCTCCAGTTGAACCAGCACCATTTGTTGAAAATGCTGTCTTTTTTCCACTGGATGGTTTTAGCTCCTTTGTCAAAAATCAAGTGACCATAGGTGTGTGAGTTCATTTTTGGGTCTTCAATTCTATTCCGTTGATCTACCTGCCTGTCACTGTACCAATACCGTGCAGTTTTTATCACTACTGCTCTGTAGTACAGCTTGAGGTCAGGGATGCTGATTCCCCCAGAATTTCTTTTATTGTTGAGAATAGTTTTTGCTATCCTGGATTTTTTGTTATTCCAAAAGAATTTGAGAATTGCTCTTTCTAAGTCTATGAAGAATTGAGTTGGAATTTTGATGGGGATTGCATTGAATCTGTAGATTGCTTTCAGCAGGATGGCCATTTGTACTATATTAATCCTGCCAATCCATAAGCATGGGAGATCTTCTTCTATTTCTTTCTTCAGAGACTTGAAGTGAAGATCTTTCACTTGTTTGGTTAGAGTCACACCAAGATTCTTTATATTGTTTGTGACAATTGTGAAGGGTGTCATTTCCCTAGTTTCTTTCTCAGCCTGTTTATCCTTCGAGTATAGGAAGGCTACTGATTTGAGTTAATTTAATATCCGGCCACTTTGCTGAAGTTGTTTAACAGCTGTAGCAGTTCTCTGGTGGAGTTTTTTGGGTCACTTCCAAGTATATGATCATCTCATCTGCAAATAGTGATATTTTGATTTCTTCCTTTCCAATTTGTATCCCTTTGACCTCCTTTTGTTGTTTAATTCCTCTAGCTAGAACTTCAAGTACTATACTGAGTAGATAGGGAGAGAGTGGACAGCCTTGTCTAATCCCTGATTTTAGTAGGAATGCTTCAAGTTTCTTCCCATTTAGTTTGATGTTGGCTACTGGTTTGTTGTATATTGCTTTTACTATGTTTAGGTATGGGCCTTGAATTCCTGATCTTTCCAGGACTTTTATCATGAAGGGATATTGAATTTGGTCAAATGCTTTTGCAGCATGTAATGAAATGACCATGTGATTTTTTTCTTTGAGTTTGTTTATGTAGTGGATTACATTAATGTATTTCCAGGTATTGAACCATCCCTGCATCCTTGGGATGAAGCCTACTTGATACTAATGAATGATCGTTTTGATGTGTTAGAGAATTTGCTTTGCAAGAATTTTATGGAGTATTTTTGCATCGATATTCATAAGGGAAATTGGTCTGAAGTTTTCTTTCTTTGTTGGGTCTTCGTGAGGTTTTGGTATCAGTGTGACTGTGGCCTCATAGAATGAATTAGATAGTGTTCCTTCTGTTTCTATTTTGTGGAATAGTTTGAAGAGTATTGGTATTAGGTCTTCTGTGAAGGTCTGATAGAATTCTGGACTAAACCCATCTGGTCCTGGGCTTTTTTTGTTTGGGAGACTTTTAATGACTGCTTCTATTTCTTTAGGGGTTATGGGACTGTTTAGATGGTTTATCTGATCTTGACTTAACTTTGGTATTTGGTTCTGTCTAGAAAATTGTCCATTTCATCCAGATTTTCCAATTTTATTGAGCATAGGCTTTTATAGTAGGGCTGATGATTTTTTTAATTTCCTCAGATTCTGTTGTTATATCTCCCTTTTCATTTCTGATTTTGTTAATTTGGATACTGTCTTTGTGCCCTCTTGTTAGTCTTGCTAAGGTTTTATCTATCTTGTTGATTTTCTCAAAGAACCAGCTTTTAGTTTGTTGATTCTTTGTATAGTTCTTTTTGTTTCTACTTGGTTGATTTCAGCCCTGAGTTTGATTATTTCCTGCCTTCTACTCCTCTTGTGTGTATTAGTTTCTTTTTGTTTTAGAGCTTTCAGGTGTGCTGTTAAGCTGCTAGTGTATGCTCTCTTCAGTTTCTTTTTGGAGGCACTCGGAGCTATGAGTTTTCCTCTTATGATTTCATTTATTGTGTCCCATAAGTTTGAGTATGTTGTACTTTCATTTCCATTAAATTCTAGGAAGTCTTTAGTTTCTTTCTTTATTTCTTCCTTGACCAAGTTATCATTGAGCATAGCGTTGTTCAGCTTCCATGTGTATGCGGGCTTTCTGTTGTTGTTGTTGCCATTGAAGACCAGCCTTAATCTGTAGTGATTTGATAGGAGGCATAGGATTCTTTCAATCTTTTTATATCTGTTGAGATTTGTTTTGTGACCAATTGCATGGTCAATTTTTGAGAAATTACCATGAGGTGCTGAGAAGAAGTTTTATTGTTTTGATTTAGGATGAAATGTTCTATAGATAGCTGTTAAATCCATTTTGTCCATAACTTCTATTAGTTTTACTGTGTCTCTGTTTAGTTTGTGTTTCAAAGATCTGTCCATTGATGATAGTGGGGTGTTGAAGTCTCCCACTACTAATGTTTGAGGTTCAATGTGTGCTTTGAGCTTTAGTAAAGTTTCTTTTATGAATGTGGGTGCCCTTGCATTTGGAGCATAGATGTTCAGAATTGAGAGTTCTTCTTGGTAGATTTTTTTTCTTTGATGAAGCTGAAGTGTTCTTCCTTATCTTTTTAAATGACTTTTGGTTGAAAGTCGATTTTATCCGATATTAGAATGGCTACTCCTGCCTGTTTCTTGAGTCTATTTGCCTGGGAAATTGTTTTTCAGCCCTTTACTCTGAAGTAGTGTTTGTCTTTAACACTGAGGTGCATTTCCTGTATGCAGCAAAATGCTGGGTCTTGTTTATGTTTCCAGTCAGTTAGCCTATGTCTTTTTATTGGGTAATTGAGTCCATTGATGTTAAGAGAAATTAAGGAGTAGTGATTGTTGCTTCCTATTATTTTGGATGTTATTTTATGTTTGTGTGGCTATCTTCTTTTGAGTTTGTTGAAAGATTATTTTCTTGCTTTTTCTAGAATATAGTTTCCCTCCTTGTGTTGGCGTTTTCCACCTATTATCCTTTGTAGGGCTGGGTTTGTGGAAATATATTTTGTAAATTTGGTTTTGTCATGGAATATCTTGGTTTCACCATCTATGGTAATTTAGAGTTTTGCTGGGTATAGCAGCCTGGGCTGGCACTTGTATTCTCTTAGGGTCTGTATGAGATTTGTCCAGGATCTCCTAGCTTTCATAGTCTCTGGTGTGAAGTCTGGTGTAATTCTGATAGGTCTGCCTTTATATGTTATTTGACCTTTTTCCCTTACTGCTTTTGATATTCTTTCCTTGTTTTGTGCATTTGGTGTTTTGACTATTATGTGACAGAAGAAATTTCTTATCTGGTCCAATCTATTTGGAGTTCTGTAGGCTTCTTGAATGTTTATGTTCATCTCTTTCTTTAGGTTAGGGAAGTTTTCTTCTATAATTTTGTTGAAAATACTTAAGTTGGGAATCTTCACTCTCTTCTGTACCTATTATCCTTAGGTTTGATCTTCTCATTGTGTACTGGATTTCCTGGATGTTTTGGGTTAGGAGCTTTTTACATTTTGCATTTCCTTTGACTGTTGTGTCAATGTTTTCTATGGTATCTTCAGCACCTGAAATTCTCTCTTCTATCTCTTGTATTCTGTTGGTTACGCTTGCATCTATGACTCCTGATCTCTTTCCTAGGGTTTCTATCTCCAGGGTTGTCTCCCTTTTTGATTTCTTTATTGTTTCTATTTCCATTTTTAGATCCTGGATGGTTTTGTTCATTTCCTTCGCCTGTTTGATTATGTTTTCCTGTATTTCTTCTTTAAGGGATTCTAGCTGTTTACCTGTTTTCTCTTGTATTTCTTTAAGGGAGTTATTTATTTACTTCTTAAATTCTTCTATCATCAGTATGAGAAGTGATTTTAAATCTGAGTCTTCCTTTTCTGGTGTGTTAGGGTATCCAGGGCTGGCTGTGGTGGGAGAACTGGCTTCTGATGCTGCCAAGTTGCCTTGGTTTCTGTTCCTTATGTTCTTCCCCTTGCCTTTTGCCATCTGGTTATCTCCGGTGTTAGCTAGGCTTGCTCCCTCTGACTGTGGCTTGTCCCTCCTGCAAGCCTTTGTGTCAGTACTCCTTGGAGACCAACTCTCTCTGAGAGGAATTTGGGTTTGGAGAGGTGGTACAGGGTCAGCTCTGGGGTGCAGACAGAAACCAGAAGGATCCTGTCCCCAGCTGTTCCTTGGTTCCTGTGTCCTGATGGCTCATCAAGTGTACCTCTTGATGGAGGAATTTGAACAGAAGTGGTGGTCTTCTTGTGCCCAAAGGTGTGTCGGTACTTCTGGGAGACCAGCTCTCTGGCCTCAGAAGAAAATCAGAAGGTCACTCCTTAGTCCCTGTGTCCTGAGGGTTCTGGGTGGGTCTCTCTGAGCAGAGGTGCTGGCCTTACCCCTGATCTTAGGCTTGTCCACACTCCTGGGAGGGTAGCTCTTTCCCTGTGCTATTTGAGTATGGAGCCATGTGGTACAGACCACAGGCGTAAACTGGAAGGCTCCTGTCCCAGGCTGCCCCTTGGTCCCTGTGTCCTGAGGATTCCAGGTGGGTCCCGCTGAGCAGTGGTGCTTGTCTTACCTCCACTCATGGGCTTGTCCACACTCCCGGGATGCTAGCTTTCTCCCAGCACTTTTTGGCTATGGAGCTCTGTGGCACAGACTGAGGTCCTGACTGCAGAAGAAAACTGGAAGGCTCCTGTCCCAGGCTGCTTGTAGGTCCCTGTTGTCTCTTTTTTCTTTATAGTCTCTCTCTCTCTCTCTCCTCTCTCTCTGTCTTCACACACACACTTAAAAGCATAAATATGACTGACACTTTATTAAAGCCAAATAATCCCTCCATACATTCTGAATATCTTTATACCCACAAGTACATGTAAGCTTTAGCCCCAATCAAAGACAATTCTCTTTGCAACAGATGGAGACCATTACAGAGAATCACTGCCAATCAAAATGCAGAGAACAAAAAATCATGTGGGGTGCAGTAGCTTTTCTTTTAAAAACATACATTTTATTTAAACATGTAAGAGTAGAGAAAGGCCGGGCAGTGGTGGTACACGCCTTTAATCCCAGCACTTGGGAGGCAGAGGCAGGTGGATTTCTGAGTTCGAGGCCAGCCTGGTCTACAGAGTGAGTTCCAGGACAGCCAGGGCTACACAAAGAAACCCTGTCTTGAAAAACCAAAAAAAAAAAAAAATTAGAGAAAGATTTTATGGACGATCGATAGCCTCAATCCACTTTGCTAATTTTATCTATCTCACTATATACTTTGGTTTAGTCAATCATGCACATTTACTGTGGGCATGTAAACATAAACCCTAAAGAATATAATGCTTAGCCACTTATCAAAATGTTTTGAAAAGTATCCTTAACAAAATGGACTTCATAATAAAACATAACTAGATTAATCTGTTAAGATCTCATATTCAGCTCATATAAACTTCCAAAAACACATTTAGAACTGGTTTGTCTAAATCAAGATCTTACATTTGTTCTGTGCATTATATTGCTTGTCTTCTTTTTGAAAATTTGTTACCTTTATCTCTTCTCTTTATTAAAATGGAAGAACTCAGTTACTTACACAAAGGAATTTTCCACAAATTGAGTCCAGCTTATTGCTTTCCAATGTGCTCTTTATCTTATTAAGTAGTCAGCTGATATTTATTCTATAATTTTAGATATTTAGACTAGATTTTTATAAAATTATAATAGGAATCTTATATAAGTGCTGTGGCAAGATTGCTGTTTGAAACATATGTCAGATTGTTTCCTTTTACTGGTATCAAGAACCAGATGGGCCCAGATGATGTTAGCCCACTGCATCCTTTGTAAAGTTTTCTAGCTCGTGACTTCTACAGATGGTTTGCTTCCACGTCCATCCGTTTTCTTTTAAATTTTTTCAAAATTATTTATATTTTTCACTTTACAGTCCTATCGCAGCTCTGCTTCCATCTTCTCCCAGTCCCATCCTTACATGCCCTTCCTCCATTACCCCTTCTCCTTCTCCGAGAAGGGACAACCCCCCCCCCCCATAGATATCAATCTATCCTGACACATTGAGTCATAGCAGTACTAAGCTCATCCTCTCTCACTGGGGCTAGACAAGGCACTCTAGCTAGTGAACAGGGATCCAGAGGCAGACAACAGAGTTAGAGACAGCTCTGGCTCCAATTGTTAGGTGACCCATAAGAAAGTCGAGCTGTACATCTGCTACAAATGTGTAGGGGGCCTAGGTCCAGCCCATGAATGGTCTTTGGTTGGTGATTCAGTCCCTGGGAGCCTCTATGGGCCAAGGTTAGTTGACTGTATAGATCTTCTTGTGGTGTCCTTGACCCTTCCAATCCCTCAGTCCTTCCTCCAACTCTTCCATAAGTCTCCCTAAACTCTACCTATGTTTGGCTGTGGGTTTCAGCATCTGTTTTCATCAGCTGCTGGATGGAGCCTCTTAGAAGTCAGTTATACTAGGCTCCTATATGCAAGTACAGCAGGGTATCATTAATAGTGTCAGGGGTTGGCTCTCTCCCACAGGGTGGGTCTCAAGTTGGGCCAGTCATTGGTTAACCATTCTCTCAATTTCTGCTCAATCTGTCCCTGTATATCTTGTAGGCAGTACAAAATTTTGGTCAAGGGTTTTGTGGGTGCGTTGGTGTCCCCCTCCATCCACTGGAAATCCCACCTGGTTACAGGAGGTGGCCACTTCAGTCTCCATAACCAGAGCTGCTAGGAGTCTCAGCTAGAGTAACCCCCATAGACTCCTGGGAGCCTCCCCTGTCCCACGTCTCTGGCTTATCTCAGAGATGTATCCCCACCATTTTCCATTCTCTCCCAGATCTAGAAATACTTGAATGTTATATACTCACTTGGAAGTGGGTATTAGCCATAAAGTACAGAATAACCATGTTACAATCCAAAGACTCAAAGAAGTTAAGTAACATGTAGGACCCAAGGGAGGATGCTTGAATGTCACTCGGAAGGGGATATAAAATAGATATGGGAGGTGGATGAGGGAGGGGCTGGGTGGGAGGGAGATGGGGAGGGGAACTGGAGTGGGAATCAGGTGTGGAGAGGAGGGCATGTCTATTCTTAGAGCATTCTTATATTACCTCCATTCAACTACCACTTTCTAATTTAGTTGTTCCATTTGCAGTGATGAGCTGGTATTACTTTCTTGTTTTGTTTTATAACTTTTTACTTTTCTTTTATGTATCACATATCGGCCACAGTTTTCCCTGCCCCTGCCTCCCCACCTTCCCTTTCCCCCAGATCCTCCCTACCCCTCAGAACAGGCCTCTCAGGGACATCAATCTAATCCAGTATAAAGAGCTACAATAGACCAGGCACATAAGCATCACATCAAGGCTTGACATTACAACCCAGTAGGGGAAAAGGTGCCCACAGGTAGGCAAAAAAGTCAGGAACAGCTCTCTGTTCCCCCTGTTAGGATTTTACAAGAACACCAAGCTACTCAGCCTGAAAGCATCTGCAGAGGACCTAGGTCAGACTCTACAGGTTCCCTGATCTTTCAAATTCCCATAAGAACCTGTCAGTTGATTCTGTGGGCCATTTTTGTGGCCTATCCCTGACCCCTCTGGTTCCTCCCATCCTTCCTCCACCTCCTCAGCAGGACTCTTAAAACTCTGCCTAAATTTTGGTTGTGGTTCTTTCTATCTACTTTCATCATTGCTTGGTGAAGTCTCTGATCTCTTTGAAAACTATTCTGCTAGACTCCAGTTCCAGTACACTCTGCAGGCAGGAAAAACTGTAGGTTAAAGGCTTTGTAGCGTAGTTGGTGTGCCAATTAAAAATGGGGTACAGATCTAAACAGAGAATTCCCAACAGACGACTCTCAAATGACCGAGAAACACTAAGAAATATTCAGCATCCTTAGCTATCAGAGAAATGCAAATCAAAACGACTTTGAGATTCCATCTTAAACCTGTCAGAATGGCTAAGATCAAAAACACAAGTGGCAGCTCATTTTGGCAAGGATGTGGAATGAGGGGAACAGTCCTCCATTGCTGGTGGGAGTTCAAACTTACACAGTCAGTTTGGAGGTCAATATGGTGGTTTCTCAGAAAACTGGGAATGGATCTACCCCAAGACCCAGCTATACCAGTCCTGGGCATATACCCAAAGAATACTCCATCCTACCACAAAGACACATGTTCCACCGAGTTCATGGCAGCTTTATTCATAATAGTCAGTACCTGGAAACAACTTAAATGTCCCTCAACTGAAGAATGGATAAAGAAAATGTGGCACATTTACACAATAGAGTATTACTCTGCTGTTGAAAACAATGACATCATGGAACATGCAGGCAAATGGATGGAATTACAAAAAATTATTCTGAGTGAGATAACCCAGATCCAGAAAGACAAACATTGCATGTACTCACTCATCTGTGGATATTAGCTGCACAGTAAAAGACAATCATGCTACAGTCCACAGACCCAGAAAGACTAAGAAATAAGGAAGGCTTAAGTGGGTACACAAAGATCTCCCTGGGAAGGGGAAATAGAATAGATTTCGCAGGTTAGCTGGAAGCTGGTAAGGTTTGGAACAGGAGGAATCAGGTGGGGTATAGGGAGGGATAAAAATACTGGGAGCAGTGACTGGAATTGGGGCCATTTCAGTGCAATTGAAATGCTATGAAATGTGTAAGAGTAATCTAGTAAAGACTCCTAGTAATGGTAGACATAGGGCCTGAACCTGCCATCTTCTGTAACCAGACAAGGCCTCAAGTGGAGGGGTTGGAACACCACTCTTGTAAGTAATACCCCCTAATAATCTCTGAGGGTCTCAGGTAGGGACCACAAGGAGAAGGACAGAAAGGAGTGAAAGAGGTCACCATAAGGCAGGATGGAACTTGAGGATGCACCAAGAGCACATGGCCAAGGGAATCTTTCCCTGAGAACACACACAGAGCAGAGCAAGTGGGACAAGACTCAAATAGCAAGTAACAAGGCCTATGGCTGGGATGTTGGTTAGAATAGCTCAGAACCTGTCCAACACAGTGTCGGCATCTTGTAAATAAAATCTGATGTCTCTGTATCATTTATTCTAGAGCCATATGGGCTAAAGTGGAACAGAAACCTTCCACAAAATTACACACACACACACACACACACACACACACACACACACACACACACACACACATGCACATGTTTGCTGTAAAATAAACAACTACCCCAGATTGTCTCAATATTTCATTTAGTTCTGCCCATAATACATTTTGAACCACACATGATGGGTTCATACTGCTCATCTCCTTTTCAAGATCACATTGTAACCATTATGTAAATAACTCTTACAAATAAATGCTGCTTTTTAGTGAACGGCGTGTGCTGTTTGTCATTACAACTATGAGAATATGATAGAAAAAGTCACAGAATCATCCTATAAAATGATTTTATTCTAAGAGAATTAAAAAATGGGAAACAACGAAGGTGATTAGACTAGCTCAGAAGCATGCTGTTCAAATAACCAAGATGGAATAAGTTGGAAGAGAGTTTAAGATGATAAAACATGCATTTTCTATACATTTTTAGGAAGTAGAAACCAGATGCAGGAGAGATGAGACTACAACACACCATGGTGTTTTATTTCTCAAAACCTCAAATCAACTCACAACTGACGGGAGAAGAATTTGCCTCTCACCATATTGGTTGTCCACTATAGAATGCTCAGCCTTGAAACCATTTGTATACAACCAGTAAAACCAATCTTTATATGTTTATCTGGGCATACAAATACATGCATCCACACATATTTGTGTGGTGTGTTACAATGGTGATCAAATAAAAAGGGAATAACAACTTGAGAGTCAGGGGAACATGGGAGGTGTTTGAGGGAGGGGATCCGGGAGGGACTTGAGGGACGAAAGGAATAGGGACAGTGATGTGATTATTTCAATAATAAAGATGAAAATTCAGAAAAAATTTTAATTTACAAAGCCTTATATAAAGCATTTTTTGTTAAAATCCCCAAAAGTTGAATGATTATGCTCCCCAAATTGAAATACTTCAATATGTACTTAAAATATAAGTATGAAACAGTAAATATTAATTATAATTTTATTATTTCTACTAAAAGTATCAATTTTTAAAAACTTATTGTAAGTCTTCTTTATCGTTATAAAATCTATATAATAACCTTTGCCATAATTTTTTTTTCAGTAAACTCTCCCAAAACCCAAATGGATCTAATTTGTAGCAGAGTCTTTATAAATTTTATTGGTTATTTTAGGTATTTCAGAACTGTAAAAGAAAGAAAAAAATTTTAGTAAGAATTCATACCTCTCACTATTCCTAAATTTGTGCTTCCGTTTGTGGGTCTCAAAACTATACACATTTATAATTATATTGTAGCCCATAGAGTGTGCAGAACAATAAGGAAGACTGAGAATATGTGACATTAACTCAAGCAGTTTGGAACCATATTGTGGCATTTCTCCATCTCAGTAAGATCCCTCTGAGACTCGAATGCTATACTTACATTAAAAATGTGTTCTGTCATATTCAGTCATATCATTGCGGATACACAGAGTGTAGATCTAAGCACCTTTTAATACCTTTATTCATAGGAAAGTGACATAAGTCCCACAGGCGTAAGGAACTTTCTTGCCACTTAAACTTGGTTTCTCACAACCAGGACTGGAACCAGTCAACTCTTTACAGTCCAATACAATTCTAAGCCTTTTCCTTACTGGATAAGACCAGTCTAAAAAAAAAAAAATCAGACAAACAAATTCCAAATATGTATATTGCTGGCATTTATGCAGTTCACTTCCATCTACCGTGGGAACAGACCAGATTCACAAAGCACCAAGCTGGGTGTCAGTTATGTTAATTTTTGATTTGCAAGCAAACTCCGTCTATTTCTTAAGGTATCAGCGTTAGATTTTAAGGGCAGCCAGAGCTTGGGACTTATGATTGTGACACATGCTTATTAAGGCCAATGAAATAGCCTCATTAGTATTTTTATTTATTTATATGTTATAGTTGGCATTTAGAAAAAATATGCATAATGATGCTAGTTGGAATCATGGGTGCTAAAAACCAGAAACCAAGAAATAGATTCTGGTTAAAAAAAAAAAACCCACCACCACCACCATCAACAAACCAATAGTAACTTTGCAGCCTCATTATCTTCCTATATTGCTGGAATGAAGGGCCAAATTGGTGCTGTCTTTAAATGGCATGAGTTTAAAAATGCAAGGAAGCACATTAACCTGGAGAAAAAGAGGTAAAAGACATTGACGAAGACCATGATGCCCATCCGCATCTTCAAGTTTCCTGGCTCTTAATGAGGTCCTCCCCCCCCCCTCTTTTCCAAATGTTATCAGTGTTTCCTGTAATCCTTCAATAATAAACATCTACAGAATATGTTCATAGCTTTAAGGATGTCCTACTAAAAACGTTGGAAGTCCAGACTTTATTGCAGTGGTTCATCATGATGAGCTTGATTTCAGAATTCCTTAAGTATTATGTCTGCCTTTTTGCATGTCAGTACATAAAATTGCATTTATTTAGTGCAAGAGGTAGCAAACACATACCATAGCACACACGTGGAAGCCAGAGAACAACTTGCAGGGGTCTGTTCTCTGTTTCTACGATGTGAGTGGGTCTCAGACATTAAACTCATGCTCGGTGACAAGTACTTTTACCTGCTTGCCATATCACTAGCCCATAAGCACATATTTGTACTTATCAAAAGTCTGCATTTATGATAGGAGTCAAGATAATTATAATTGCTAATTTTGTCAATGAGTTAAAAAACACATGTAGGAGCTCAGTGAAGCACATCTCTGGATGTAGGGCAACTCTCAAGTTTATTCTATCCTGAGGAGGTTGTCATGGTAAGTAGACTTACTGTGTGTGGATTCATAAAGTGATAGTTGTTACTGAGAGGAAGTGAAAAGGAGAAGGGGGTTCTGGGAAGTAATTTAGTAGAACCATGGTCTTCGGAGCTCTATTTTGCCCGGTACCTCTCTATATGTCCTTGAAGTGGAAACTTAAGGGTTCTTTGAAAAGTCAGTTGTGTTACATGGAGTATTGCAAACACATGACAGAATTTTTTTTTCTCAAGCAGATACAGGTGAGAGGATTACCAAGGGGGTAGTGGTTCTGTGGGAATGTTAGTTTCACAGAGAAAGATTTAGAGAGGGTTTGTATTTTCTGTCTTGAATACTGGAATGGAACATAGTAAAAAAATTAGATGGTCTGTTAGATTCAAATAGTACTCTGTGGACAAAATAACAGCTTGGAAGAATAAAAGGAATAGCATTAACAGATACTTACTCTTTCTAAAATAAATACTGTAACTTTAAAGCTAATTTTAGAGACTAAACTGTTATATAGATAGTTTTATTTAAATATTTTTATGACATGCTCATTTATTTGTAAGAAGAAATAAAATGAAGCACACAATTAGAGTTTTAATGAGGAACATGTTTAAAAATAAAGTCCATTAAAATCTGGAAAGCAGGAGGAGAAGAAACCACAAGGAAATTCAGAACATCTAAATGAAATGCTGTTGGGTTTGCTGAAAAATTATTCTTGGTTATAGTGGTTAGGATATGCTGCTTTTCCAAATATCTGTCTTGTCCTCCATTTAAGCATAGAAGAGGAAGGAGGAAGAAGAGAGGGAGGAGGAAGAAGAGGAAGAGGTAGAGGAGGAGGAGGAGGGGGAAGACTTCATTGTGTTTGAAGTTGGGATTCTAGGTAGGGTTTAGGTCTTGACCATGAGATGTTCCTCATGTGACACTTTGATTCAGTTAACCAAGGATTTAACTAAGATATAAGTGTGAGATATTCACTTTTTGTGAGTTTGAAAGAATTTGTTTGGTTTTGGAATCTATAGGGGCCAGTATTGTGGTTTAGGTACCAGAACCCAGAAAAAGCAATATATGGGCCAGGATATGGCTGAAGACCCAGGCTCCAAGTTCACTGGAGAGACTAGTTCCTCTGTGTGGCTATGGAATTCATTTCTCAGGCACACCCTAGAACCTGCTCCTGTAGATCTTGCAACAAATCAATAAATACCTTTTCTTCCCTTCCCCCAGGAAAATATTTAGGTTTTGATTCCTGCATTAAATTCTTTCCTGAAAAATCCATGGAGGTGTTCTCTGCCTTTGCTGTGAAACTTTCATATATTAGTAGGATTCATCCTTATGTACCTTCCTGGTGAAGTTCAGACATAAGAGTTCTGGCGTGGAAAGGCCTACAAAAAAAAAAAAAAAAAAAAAAAAAACCACTCTGTGCTTTTATCAAGTTATTTAATGTTCATGGCTGAGAATAATCATGGGTATCTGCTTTGTGGAATTAATAAAACTAGTTATAAAGCAAGTGAAGCACATAGTGTAATTCCAGGAGCATAAGAAACGATATTGGGCCACTAGCATATTACTGTTGTGTGAGCTTCTGTCAATTGGAAAGACAACTTAGTGTAGAGTATCCACAGAAGGACCAAAGCTTTGTTCATCTCTGGCTTCAAGGACCTGCTATGAATCCCACCTCTTAGCAGATGTTTAATACTACATCAATGTCTTTTTCCTTTGGAGAGTCCACAAGTTAAAATAAAACTCAGTTTTCAGAGTATATTTTCTTTTGGCATAGGGATTAGAATATGTCTAATCAGCACATGCATATTTCCCTGAGAAGGAGGGATGGAAGAGAATTCAAAAGATCCCCATGCAGCTTTATATATTACACACTATAGTACTGTACTTCCGGAATCATGAATGAGACCAAATATTCCTGTTCGGTGCTCAAGCCCACAAAACTATAAAATCATATGCTCTTCACAAATAATTTCCACAATAGAATTTTCTATAGCATTACACCAAATGATCTGGCCAGTGAAGTCTCAGCCAGCCCCAGTGTGTGTGTGTGTGTGTGTGTGTGTGTGTAGTGGGGATGTTATCTATTGTTTTAGCAAGTGGCTTTCACATTATTTTAGAGTGCAGTCCTTCAAACTATTACAAAATATCTTCCATATATTTCTTCTTTTTTATATCTTGTATGTGCGAGAGAGAAGGGAGGAGGGAAGAATGGGGGAAGGAGGAAGGAAGGGAAGGATGGAGAGAGGGGAGTGGGGAGGACGGGCAGGCATGTGCATGTGGAGAACACGTAGAAGACAAAAACTGAGTGCTGGTCCACACTTCCCACTTTCTTTGAGACAAGAACTCTGGTTGTTTACTATTGCGTGTGCGGGGCTAGCTGACACTTCTGGAGAGTCTCTTGTTTCTGCTTCCCTCATCTCATCATAGGATGACTTGTAATAGAGACTTGAATAATCAGCTCTGCTTTACATGATTTTTGTTTGTTTGTTTTTGTTTTTCGAGACAGGGTTTCTCTGTGTAGCCCTGCCTGTCCTGGAACTTACTCTGTAGACCAGGCTACATAGGTCCTCGTGATTGCACAGAGAATGACTTACCTACTGTACCTAATTTTGACCCACTCCCAAATTTCTTTCTACTGTAGCTAACTCTGCCCCACTGCACAATGCTCTCTTTTTGATTATTGAATACTACAAATATAGTCACCAACAAGTCACTGTGACACAAAAAGTGGCATCTCAGAGTAATGAGATGTTTGTAGAGATTTCAGTCTGATACTAAAGGTTATTAAATGTGAAAGCTGTAGAGATTCATAGTTGTGTGTTTTGTTTCTTATGTTGTGAGACATTTAGCCATCTTTTTCTTGTTGCCATCAGTAATCTGGTCATCAAAACACTGGCTAATTTTCATCTTCAGATAACCAAAACCAAGCAAGCAAGCAAGCAAGCAAGCAAGCAACCAACCAACCAACCAACCAACCAAGAATAAAGCAAAACAACAAAAACAGAAGCAGAAAAAGAAAAAGAAACTTATAACTGGCCCAAGCAAAGAGTGAATTAACTTTGAGAGCTTGGGGGTATATTCTATGGATTGATGTGAATTTTAGTGGATAGACAATTTGGTATTATTTTTGGCCCCTTAGGGTTTTTCTTCTCTTTCTTTTCTGGTTTCTATTGGAATTTGGGTAATTGAGGTGAACAGACAAGTAGCCCTCAGCTATGTTAGACAAAACACCAGTTCAGAAAAACAAGGTAGCCTTAATGGCAAGGTCAAATGCCCTTAAATTAAGTCTGTATGTAATATATAATGGTATGGTCTCTTCGAAAATGTTCTGCCAGTTCCCTGAAAAATTAAACAAGATTTAACATTTGACCCAGAAATTCCTTTTCAAAGGTATCTTAGAATTAAAGACCCATTTCCACATAAATTGCCCACTGGGTAGTTTACACACATAGGCACTAACTTTCATATAGGCCATACTCATAAGAGATTAAAGGTGGACATGACCGTTTAAATGCAGAACACACACACACACACACACACACACACACACACACTGCAATAATATCTGGCTTTATAAAGGAATGAGAAGATGCATATAAATAAAGAACATTGTGAATGAAAACTGTCAAGAAAGGTCATAGAACTACCTTGTCCATAGGAAATGCCCAGAAAAGACAAGTCTTAAGGAAGAAGGTAGATTAGTCCTTGGCTAGGACTTGGTGATGACCGTGAAGCATCATTCTTTTGAGGGATGAAAATTTCCAAAATTAATTGTGATCATGGTTATACAATTCCGTGAATACATGAACACTGTTGAAATATTTTAAAGGACTGAATTGTATGGCTGTGAGTTTTATCTAAGACGCTGAGACTGTTGTTTAATGGGAAGATCAGAAGTGCAAGGTCATCCTCAGTTACTTAGTGAGCTCAAGATCAGCCTAGGCCAATGAGACTTTGTCTTTAAAAAAGTATCCCCAAGGCTGGGGAATGTGTGTCAGTGCCACTGGACTTGCCTAGCCTGTGCAAGGTCCTGGGTTGACTAGCATCACCAAAGTCAACAACAACAACAACAATTTTCTGTATAAGAAAATGATGAAATGGTCATCAAGATTTGACTGAAATTCTACCAACTTCAAGCAACATCTTATTCAAAATAAATTTAGACAGTATCCTATAACAAGACTCTATATACAGATATTAATTTGGTGAGAAAAAAACACATTTCCAAAATTGCCCATTTAAATGCTGGCAAATATATATTTTTTTTAAAAAAGAAAAGACAACCACTCTGTTTACATTGAGAAAAAAAATGCTCACATGTATGCTTTGAGTCCACACTACCCCCACCCCAACCCCCACTGCAAAGGATTGTACTGTCAGGAATTTTGCTTATAGAGTGAAGAATATAGATTTCTTACATTAAGAACAGGGAAGTTCAGGAGCAGAAAAAAAAGATTCTTCAGCAGAAAATAATTTCTCCTATCCTAGTTGACTCCTAGTGGTGACCTCTTGCTTGCTTTTCATTTTCACCGTTACCATGGGGACAAGGAGACTGTAACTACATGCAGCTCCACAGGAAGTTTCTTACAGTTTATTAGAAAGGCAAGGGCTGAAGGCAGGGCTGCAGGGGTTGCAGGGGCTGCAGGGCAGAGCAGAGGCCCTTTCTTGGCTCTGTGTAGATTGGTGGGAAGTGCTGGAGACTCACTCAGTGCCTCTCACACACTCTTCCTGTTTGCCACAGATCATCAGAGTAAATCCTGGGTAAGGACGAGCGTTCTTACTGTCTCCGGTGTTTTATAGAGTTCTCCACAGCACATTTTTGCATACTTGTATTCATTTTACAATTAAAAAGAAAATAACTCAATAATATGATGTTCCATTATCAAGTGAATTTAAATAGGAGAGAGCAGAAAATAACACCAGTGATTTAATCTGAACTGTCTAGAGGCAAAAGGTTATATTAATATTAAATGTATTCTTCTATGTGCGATATTTTAGATTGCTTGAAAAACATTATGTTAGGGGCTGATAAGAACAAATGATAATTACATATCTCACTTTATGTAAAACTTCTCTGCATGTGACACCACCACGAAGGAGAAAAACGCTAAGTAGAGGACTGGATGAATATGAATGTATCTGAATGCATATATGTTCATGAAGTACACATATTATTTGCAGGAATTTAGCTACTGTAGTAGGCTTCCAGATAACATTTTGTCTATCAGGTAATTTAAATATGTTTTTAGATGACTAACTATAAAATTCTAAAAAGTCAGAAAAATTTAAAGCTGAAAAGTGATGTTGGCTGGTATTTACATTTGTGGAATGTTATTTTAGTGAATTATTTAAATGCTTTGAACAGTGATATGCTGCCTTATAGCCTGATATGTGCCTATTTGAACAACATGGTTCTGAGGTATTGTCTCTGACGAATATCTGATGACATTGAACCATTTTCCATGCCAAAGAAAGAACCAGTTTTCACTTTTTGAGTCCAAGTACAAAGGGAATATGCTTTAATTAATTTTAAAGTATTTTCATTATTAATTTAATCCATACAAATTTAATACTGTTTACAATATACTTCTCACTGGTCCAGCGCAGAGAACAGCTCTGATTTAGCAAGAAGCACACACTCTTGCTTCTACGTTCCTAATTCCTAAAGCCAGAGCCAACCCTTGGCAGGATACAAAGGGAGGGTTATGTCCCACCTAAGGTAGACTGGGCAATCTAAACTCCTTGTCTAGGAGTCTTATTTCATGGGATAGATGTGTTAAGGGCTCCATGCATCTGCTCCTTAAATATACTCATTCAGGATGGAGAGTAAGAATTCTGCAGCATCACACAGACCATTGTTGAGTTAGAGAAGAAGGCTGCATACATTTCACAAGTTGGTTCTGAGGTTTCAGGCACAGGGATGTGACATTAGAGCTAGAGTTTGTTCAATTGACTCTATACATGCAGAAACAGCTGCAGCCAGTTGTTCAGCAAACTATCTCTCTGGTACATATGATAAAGTCCTTGCTAAAGAATTTCTATTCCTGCAAGTAAATTTAGCAACATCATAGGAAGTTGAATTCCAAATGCCAAGATCCTCCGTCCTATGAGCACAGGAGGGAACATGGCGTCTGATGGCCCCACGTGGTAAGATTCTAATGGTGGAAGGCAATTGATAGATTACGTTAGAAAAAACTCAAATGTTTCTAAAGTAACATGCATTTTTATGAAATACCATATTGCTTCATAATATCTGGGCTAATTTGATCAAGGATGGATTATTTATTTAGGCAATCAAAGCACATGAAATAATTACTTAATCCCAAGGGCTGAGTAACATAAATATATCAATTTATGGGCCAGCTGGCTGTGAGGTTAGGGCAAGAGTTACGGCTGTTTTCAAAGTGAGCTAATGTAAAGTTAAGTGGGGCAACCTGCAGTACATTTGCTGGAGGTGAGATATATTATCACAATGACTGGGTGCATTATGAGTTTTCACATTATTAGTGACTATGAACAGTTCAATTTTACATGATTGCCAGAGAAAATTATGATTAAATGCCTGTTTTTACTGTGTGCAGCATTAGAGATTATGTTAATTTCTCTTGCCAGGGCTTGCCTTAGGAGTATAGAAAAACTTTGGGGGGAGTATTCTCCTGAATATTAATAAAGATGTCCAAACTAGTAGGTCTCAGGTCATTGTCACCAATTAGCTCTTATAGATCATTGTAACTAAATCCTGATCTTCTTCAGGATTAAGTCCTCTTCCCCCAATTTAGGAAAATGAAACCTTATTTTGGCCTTTGAAAATCACCACTGTCTCCTTGAACCCCCATGTGAACTTGAAAGCTAAATAGCAACTCCAGTCTACTGAGAAGAGAGATGAACTCTGTGATCGTCTTTTTAAAGTTTTACCTGCTGCAAGAATGCTCTGGGCTAAACTTGCTTCAGATTCCATATATGTAAGAGAAAAGAAGAGAGGCAGGAAAGGAGAGGAAGAGGTGAGTGGAGGATGGGAGGAATGGAGAGGTGAGGGGGGGATGAGGAGAGGTGTGAGGAGGGAATCCGAGCAAAGATTACATAATAAAACAGGAATGATATTCTTTTGCTTCAAGAATTCTCCCTCACGCTATTGCCTTTGGTCTCTCTGGAAATGTAAGCCTTGTTCTTTATGCATAAGCTCCCCAAGTGTGGAATACAGGAATGATGGCGTCCAAATTTGCTCTTGCCTTAATACCCAGAAGCACATGCCATGTATGGCGAATGAGGATTACGGTTGTAGATAGAATTGAGGCTGCGAGTCAGCAGGATATAAAACTGGTTATCTGAGTAGGTTCATTGAAATCCTGGTCTTAAAGTGGAACAAAGAGGCAGATTCTTCCCCAAAGTCTTTACGAAACATACAAATAAATAAACAAAAAACAGTCCTGACAATACTCTAATTTTAGTGCAGTGTGAACATTTTGAGGCTTCTTTTATTTTTTTTTTTATTCTTGAGAATTTCTTTCTTTCTTTTTTGCATTTCTTTAATTTAAAATTTATTTTTTGATACTTTATTTAGATTTCAAATGTTTCCCCCTTTCCAGGTCTCCACTTGGAAACCCCCTATCCCCTCCCCCTCCCCCTGCCTCTATGAGGGTATTCCCCCACCCACCCACCCACCCGCCCATCCACTCCTGTCTTCCCACCTTGT
>CM052700.1:127078538-127119591 GCA_028551405.1 Uromys caudimaculatus
TTGGGGAATCCAGGGCTTGCTGTGGTGGGAGAGCTGGGTTCTGATGTTGCCTAGTAGCCTTGGTTTCTGTTCCTTAGGTTCTTGCCCTTGCCTTTTGCCATCTTGTTAATTCTGATGTTAGCTGATCTTACTCTGTCTGGCTATGGCTTTTCCCTCCTGCAGGCCTTTGTATCAATACTCTTCGAAGACCAGCTCTCTCTGAGAGGTGTTTGGGTTTGGAGTGCTGTGGCACTGAGTCAGATCTAGGGTGCAGACAGAAACCAGAAGGAACTTGTCCCCAGCTGTCTCTTGGTTCCTATGTCCTGATGGCTCTGCAAGGGTCCCTCTTGATCCAGTGAGTTTGAATGGAAGTGGTGGTTTTGCCTATGCTCGAAGGTATGTCAGCACTCCTGGGATACCAGCTCTCTTCTGGAGCCCTGTGGCCCAGGCTGAGGTCTCCAGGTCCCGGTGAGCAGTGGTGCTTGTCTTATCCCCACTCATAGCTTTTCCACCCTCCTGGGAGGGTGACTTTCTCCAAGCACTGCTTGTCTATGTAACCCTGGTTGCCCATGCACAGATCCCCTGCCACAGATAGAAACCAGAAGGTTCCTGTCCCTTACTTTTCCTCCTCGGTCTCTATGTCCTGAGGGCCTGGGAGAGTAATTTTCTCACAGCGCTGCTTGGCTGTGGGACCCTAGTGGCCCAGGCAGAGGTCTCCTGTCACAGATGGGAACCAGAGGGTTCCTATGCCCGCCTACTTCAGTCCCTGTGTCCTGCAGGTTCGGGCGGTTCCTGGTGAGCAGTGGTGCTTGTCTTGGCCCCACTCCCGGCTTTTCCAAGCTCCTTGGAGGGTAGCTTTCTCCTGGCGCTAATTGGCTATGGAGCCCTGTGGCCCAAGCTGAGGTCCTCAGCCACAGATGGAGGCCAGAAGTCCTACTACATTTTCTTGGGATCCTTTTTTCAACCTTTTACCCAAAGTTTCATTCTATTGTTGATGGTAAGGTGTGTTTGTGTATGAATGTAACAAAAAAGATGGATTCAGTTTTTTTATTCAATCTGTTAGTCTGTGTCATTGGTGGGATGGATAAGTAAGACTGCTAATATATGCATATATGTGAATTAATGTCATTTTTGTTTTTGTATATTTTTTAGAATCAATTTTATTATTAACACTTCTATCTATCTATCTATCTATCTATCTATCTATCTATCTATCTATCTATCTATCTATCTGTTCTCTGTGACTTCATGGGTATGTTTATCCTCTTCAGACTAAATTAATCCATTCAGTATCCTCTATAGAGCTATCTTATAAGACTCTTTAGTTTGTTTTAATCAAGAGAGTTTTTGTTTTTCTTCCTTTTTAAAGGATCCTTTTGTTCAGTATTGCTGATAGTTTGGCTTAGCAGCTGTAATCTTTCAGAATTTTGAATCTACCTTTCCAATCCCTTCTATCTTTAAACGTTTCCAATCAGGTGTTATTCTGACGGAGCTACCTTTATAATGACTTGATCTTTCTCTCTCGCAGCTTTCAGCTTTTCTTTTTTCTGATTGTAATATTTTAACTATAATATATCAAGGGGAGTTTCTTTTCTCTTCCTGTCCATTTGAGTCCTGTGGTCCTCTCATACTTGGCTGGGTATTTTTTTCTTTAGGTGTAGGAAAAATTTTTTATGTAATTTTAATGAAAATACATTTTACGTCTTTGATGTGGTATTCTTCTCATTTCTTCAATGCTCAAAATCTGTAGTTAGGGTCTTTTTTTTTTTTTTTTAATAAATTTATCATTAACCTTTACTGAGTAGTCAGCTCCCCATGTGATCCTTTCTATTGGTGAGGCTTTCTCCTGTGGTTTTATTTAGGTTTTGTTGTTGTTGGTTTTGAGTTTTTCATTTTTACCATCATTTTAGTTTGGTTTTTCTTCAACATTTCAGTTTTTTTTTTTTTTTTAAAAAAAACCATATTTTATTCAACTCTTTGTTTTTGTTCTGTTGGAGTTCATTCATTTCTTCTTTGGATTGTTTGACCACAGATTAATCTTTTAAATTCTGTGTCTGGAAGTTTTCTAGATTGTTCTGTAGAATTTAAGTCTTTTGGGGTGTATCACTATGTGATTTTCCAAAAGACATGCCACTGTGTGTTTGTGTGTGTGTGTGTGTGTGTGTGTGTGTGTGTGTGTTTGTATGTGTGTGTGTGCTCCTGTTTCTGTCTTGGGACTTATAAATGTTGAGTTAGTTTATTGCTTGAATTTTTCTTCCCCTTTAATTTTTTCAGATTCTATTCTCTTTTTGTCTTTTAGTGGTCCAGTTTATGATATTCAGGAGAAGATAAAGTCTTAGTAGGTTTGAAGTGCTATTTTTCTCTGTAAGACAGCACTTAAGGTCAGAAGTACTATCCATAATCTTCCCTTGAGAGTTAGTTATATTCTAGGTCAGGTTGGGCTTCCTGCCTGGCTAACAACCTTTTTGTGGAGGTACAGAAGTCTCTATCCCTGTGGGCCTCACTCTAAGGCCACCCCAGTTTCCTTCACGCACCTACAACTTTGACCAATGTGAATTGTAAAAGCCTTCACACATCTGTGGGACCTTAATGTGCATCACATTATGTCCCCACCCTGAGTCTTCAGCATGTGCTACTGTCGTATACCTGGAGGTCTTATCTTGGAGAAGCTTGAACTTCCTTCCTGAGACTGTAGCTTAGCACACAGAGCTCCTTGTGTGCTTGTGTGCTTGTATGACTCACCTGTTGGATTTCTAAGATCTTTGATGTTGGGGATGTAGTTCAGTGTGACTGTATTTGCCTAGTATGCATAAAGTTCTGGGTTCAACATGTATAAAAATCTGCATAATATTTGCATATTCATAAATTTGTTGAAGCAGTGAATATTAAGCATTCATATAGACAGTTCAAAGTACTTCTGAATAACAGAACATCTGTCAATCACTCTTCACTCCATTCATTTGAGTATTCTCTTATAGAAGGGCCACCTAATTAGATCAAAGAGAAGTAAGAGCCCATGAGTCTATCTTATAGTTTTCTGTGCAATCCCAGACTATTTTAAAACTAGTAGTTCCTTCATCCTATAAGTCTGTAAGGCATTTCAATGAGAAAGCCACTTGGAGATCTACATCAGAATACAGCTAGAGACATATGGACTACACCTATACATAGGTATCCACAAGTTATAAGATTCTATTCTCAAGTGTGATACTTGTCTGATAAATAAGTATAAATATAGCCTGGTGGGTCTTTAGTTCCTGTTTTGAACCAGAATAGCAGGGCTTTCTTACATTTTATGAGAAAGTGCTTTGAAGCCTGGCTGACGTGAGATTAAAGCTTTTAGTTGCATATGAGTTAGGTGACATTTGGCATCTGTGTGGGCTTGGCAGACAGCTGGATCTCAAAGGCTTCAACTACTACTTCATGCGTGAGTCACAAATTACCCAGCAGTGTCACTCACAGTAGGAACATTGTGAGACATGAAATTTTATAGCCTGCTAATTTGTTACATTGATATTTTCCTGCCTGCTTCCCCTTCACTTTTGTACTACGCTCAAATGGAAGAACTCGAGGATGATTCTTTGGTAGAAATAATGGGAGGATTAGGAGATAGGGATGAGACGAAGAGTAAAAGAAAATATGTCCCACCTTGTGGTCAGTTCTGGTGATGGAGAGTGCCCAGAAATTCAAGAGCTTAACTGCTGCTGCCCTACGTGAAGGGAGAGGAAAGTTGGCTGGAATCTAGGTCTATGGTGGCAAACTAAAGTCAAAATGCTGCAGACAAGGTACTGTTGACCCCCTGAGCACCTGAAGGTGAGGGGTAGGGGGTGTCACTTCTTGCACAGGTCTTATGGATCTAACTTATTTCAGCTTCTATTAATAATTTATCAAGCATCAGAATAGATGCCTGATCACTTGGATACCATTGGCATCAGAAAACCGCAAAACAAACAAATAAGCAAACAAATCTGAAAGACAAAATTATTAGTCAAAAGTTATTTTTGACAAGAATTATAATAGATTTTTGTGGAAAGGAAATGGAAGGAGGGACCTGGACTCTGGTGAGAGAAGTGTGCTTAAAACTTGAAGCCTTTGGTGAGAACTGTTTTTTTTGTTTGTTTGTTTTTTTGTTTTTTTGTTTTTTTTTCCAACTGTGATTAAGAATGATTTTTATGTATCCCTGAGGCAGATTTTTTTATATCATCTTTGGAGACCAACAGTTTCATATTCAAATCAGGGGCTGACATTCTGCTGAGAGAAACACGAACTCTTTGTAAGTCCAGGTGACATCATAAAAGAGTTTGGGTTAATTAGATGGCGATTACTCTACTGTCATTAGTGCTGTGGATAATAAAAGAGTCAATTCTCAATTGGCAGGATTCTCCTTACTCTTGACTTTGGAAATCATTTCTGGAATCCTCCTTAGTAGGTCAAAGGGCATCAATGATTAATTGCCAACCTTGTCAAATGAAGTTAGTTTGGGAACCACCAACTGACAGACATCACACAGGCTCACAGCTCCTTTTGGGTTTACCTTCTTTTCAGTAGCTTTCCCCTTTCTGGTTCTTCTGATGGGTGCCTCACATATTTCTGACTTCCCTTAACAGCTCCCCAAACTATTCCCACATCCCTCACTGTTACAAGAAACTTGGTTTCTCATCCTATGGAAAACAGAGAGCTCTTGCAGTCGTCTTTATTGTTCCACTAAGTATACAATGACCTCTGTCCTCTCATGGCTGCCCTCTTTCTGCTCTCTATATCTGTTTCCTTCCCACTATGGGTTCTCTTTCCTTCCCTATGCATGTGCTCAATATGTTCCGGTCCCTCACCCAACAGTTTCTCACACAACCCTGTCTGCTCTGCAACTTTCCGAGTTATTTTCTCCTTCAACAATATAATTGCTAAATACAAAGTACATACTTGTTGAGTTTTTCCCCAAGTCATTTTCATTGCATGTCCCATAGCAATTGAGGTTTCATCTCTTTCTTTCTAATGGAGCCTTTCCTCTAGTGCTCAGCACCATCTACTTCCTCATTGCTAGATGTGTGTTCATCACTTCAGTTATTCATGTTTAATTTTGAAGTAACCATTGGCAAGTATTTTGCTCCTGGCATTGTTTGAAGCATCGTCACATATATTATTTGATCTAGCAGCAGCAGCATAATCTTGTGCATTGAGCAGTGTCTTCCATAATTTATGAAGGGGAAATACAACTTCATTAGATACCACTGACAATTTCTTTACCAGGATCTTTTATTTCTCTGAGTTCCTATAAAACGACTTTTTTTTCCATTTTTATCTCTCTTCAAAGCTCATCTTTTCTCCACAATTTAAATCAATCCTATTCACCTATGCAGCTGTCTCACTATCCATTCGCCTTGTGCTCCTGATGCCTGTATCCAACTGCATATTTAATACCTTTGCAGCCATAGTCAAATCAAATCTAACCCATTACTGGTCCTTTTGCATTTTCAATAGACATCTATGTGATGTATATCACACACTAGGGCTCTGGTTGGTGTCGTGATGACATCATGATAAGCAAAGCATGACCCCACCTTTGAGAATCTGGAGATGGACATGTCAACAACTAGGTATGTGCAAGGATAAAAGTATGAGAAATAAGAGAAGGGAGCTTTCAGCTGTCTGGTGGTTTGATGGAAGCCAAGAGGAATGGAATGGTTTTGATGTTTGAAGTCTGTGAAAGAATTTCTAGGTAGAATAGGAAAGAGGAAAGTGCCATTTATTGCACTTGGACCAACACATGTAAATGTGTGTGGGCTTTACAGAAAGAATGGCGAGTGAAGGACCGTATAGCTTTCTCTACTAAGTCACTATTAGGTTATTTATCTAGGAAGCTTATGGATTTCTCTTCCCCTAACAAATTATGTTGCCCTCAGTATTGTTGACTATTTACCACTGGTCTTTTGAGGCTGTTATATATATCCTCTCTTTTTATGGTCAATACTCTAATTAAAGTTCTCATAAGTCAGTGTGGATGATTTATTGCTAAAGATTGATAAAGATTTGATAAAAAAAATTTGTGTTCTCTGTAATCAAATAATTTGCTTTGTTCAGTAATAAGTATGCTTATACATATAGGTGTCTTATTGTGTTAAGTTAAAGTTGTACTGGCTTTGAATTTTGAAACATAACTAAACTTTTTATTTCATTATGTTATATTTGTAGTGCAGGTTAGAAAAACACTGTACCATATAACTCTGCTTGCATTACACCGTCAGGGCAAAGACATTTTGAAAACTACCCTGTCAATGTGAAATTGATTTTTAAAAAGAACTCCCTATTTTTTCGTAACTTGTGGAAAGTATTCTTGTCATTAGAGTTGTCTGGGAAGCTGTGGTTATATCAAGTGGAAGAAGGCTCAAGGGGACCAATGAGGGTAATTTAGAGAAGCATTGAGGAAAAGAATATGTCAATGTGTCAGAGAAAGGCTTGGGATGTGGAACTTATTTAAGAAACTATGAACAGTGACAGAAAAGCGAGATTCATGCTATTTAGCGGGGAAGAAAGAAAAGGAAATACTGATGGGGATTGTTTTTATGCAACCATGTTCCAGCTGTTCTGGGTCACGAAAAGAGGTGGTCCTGAATGAGTCTTAATAACTTCCACAAAAAGCCTCTGTGTGATAACAATGCTTTATGTCTTAGTCCCCCCCCCCGCCCTGATTTAGCTCTACTGTAAAGTTATAGGCAGTAATGATTGTTCTTTATTTCATGAATGGGAGAAACTGAGGCAGAGAAGCTAAGAGCTTTGCTTCAGATAAGAGAAGCCACAAATGAACCAACCTGGTCATGCCTGTGCCCTGAGATCTCCTCTTATTGCAGGACCTTGACTCAAACAGAAATAGAGTGAAATGAAGCAAGCATGAAGGTAAATGAAGCTATAACAAATTCTAAGCTTCTCAAGGTCTGATTCATAAAAGTTGTGTACCTCAATATTAAACTTATAGATACAAGGATGACATTAGCTGAAATACCCAATAAAGGGGAAAAAGAACCTGTAGAGGCCATATGAAGAGGTTAGGCACAGCCCCTGGTTGAGGGATGGGGCCACCCACCCTTCTCAAAAAATTTAACCCAGAATTGCTCCTATCTAAAGCAGCCAACCATTGTACTGAGCAGGAGGACCCAAATGGAGGAGTTAGAGAAAGGACTGAAGGAGCTGAAGGGGTTTGTAACCCCATAGGAAGAACACACAACAATATCAACCAACCAGACCCCCACCCCCCACCCCCGGACCCCCAGGAACTAAACCACCAACCAAAGAGTACACATGGAGCGACTCATGGCTCCAGCCTCATATGTAGCAGAGGATGGCCTTGTAGGGCATCAATGGGAGGAGAGGCCCTTGGTCCTTTGAAGGCCCGATGCCCCAGTGTAGGGGAATGCTGGAGTTGTGAAGTGGGAGTGGGTGGGTGGGTGGGTGGGGGAGCACCTTCATAGGAAGCGGGAGGAGGGGGTGGGATAGGGGGTTTTTGAAGGGGAAACAGGGAAGTGGGATAACATTTGAAATGTAAATAAATAAAATAACCAATAAAATATTTTTAAAAAAGAAAACATTTCTAGAGAGTATATGAAAGCATGCTGTCCTCATTTTTTAAAATTGTTTTTGTCCTATGCTTATTTTAGTTGTTCAGGCAGCCTCCTTGTTTTATATAGTCATCATACAACTTCTATATTAGCATAAGTATATGGTTCCACTGCATCTCTTAGTTTGGTGCTTGGGAAGTTTGGATTTTATTGTATGAGTTGGTATTTGGTTGTCATCTTAATATGACAGATATTGAAAACCTCTATTGAATTGGCACATCCTGCCAAGACCTCTTCACTCTTCTAAGAATTCTAATGTTCAAAACTGCTTAGCTTTTCATCACTAGGTTTTTTTTATTTTATTATTTTATTTTTTTTGGTCAGTAAGAATGACTAGCAAAAGGTGGAAATTTGTGTTCCTCACAGTATCTTTTTCTATAAGACTGAATATTTAAGTCCTGAATAATGACTAAAAGTACTCAAGTGCTCTCTATAGACAACCCAAAAAATTAAAGGAATAAACAAAAGTTTACCTAAGTAATTTATGCGTGTCACATAAATTTATATGTACATAATATGTGTGTTTATATGTATGTGCATGTGTGTGTATGAGCATGTGTGTGTATGAGCATGTCTGTGCATACTTACTATAATGTTCTATAAGTACTTTGTCAATACTGGAAGCAATTTTGACAGCAGTTGACAGTCACACAGTAGCCAAATTAACTTCATTGTTTCCCCTGTAGAAGGTTGAGATGACAATGGCCTCACAGTTGGGAACTATCACCCAGAATGCAAAGCATTTTGTAGTCATTAGAGAGAAGCCTTGTTGTCCAATGTGCTTTTGTTATTTGTGGCTGTGACTAACCTGCCAAGAAGCAACCTAAAGAAGGAAGGTTTGTTTGGGGTTACAGCTTGAGGGAACAGGCTGTCATGGTAGTGAAGTCTCTGGGTAGAACTGGCTTTCAGCTGGGAGCCCTCACCTTTGCACATCTCAATGGAATGGTAATCAAATGGCAGGAGTGTAGGTGGCAGTTGGCTTTCCTCTTCCTTTTTTTTTTTTTTTTTTTTTTTGTTATGGAAAGATACTACCCACATTCAGAGTGGGTTTTCCTTTTAAGTTAAGCTACTTGGGAAAAATTTTCACAGACATGCCTAGAATATACTTCCTACATGATTCTAAGCCCAATGAAGTTGAAAAGAAAAATTAATTACTATACAAGGGTAAAGAGTGTATTGAGTCTCCTTTTTGGCTCATTGAACTTGCTGTTTTCCATTGAAGATAATTGCTGGAGTACCCACCGAATATACTACCAATTCTGTATCTAATTTCACCAAGTTTTGGCTTATGTTGATTATGCATAATAATGCACACCCTATATGGTAACACAGGGTGTATTGTAAAGAAGATTATTTTTACGATGTGTCTCCTGTTGGCATCCCACCATTAGAGGGATTGGTACTAAAGTCTCTTTTACCAGATTCATGGAAAGTCTAGCATGGTTGTCCTTTGAGAGGATCTACCCAGCAGCTGACTGAGATAGATGCAGATACCCACAGCCACGCACTGGATGGAGCTTGGGGAATCCCATGGAAAAGTTAGGGGAAGGATTGAAGAAGCTGAAGGGGATGGGAATCCCATAAAAAGAACCATATCAATTAACCTGGACCTCTGGGAGCTCCAAGAGATTGAGCCATCAACCAAAGGGCACACATGGTCTGGTCCAAGGCCCCAGCTCATATGTAGCAGATGGCTGCCTTGTCTGGCCTCAGTGGGACAGGATGTGCCTAATCTTGTAAAGACTTGATATCCTGGGGTATGGGGGATTTCCAGAGCTGGGTCACCTTCTCAGAGGTGAAAGGGAGGAGGAATTAGGGGACTGGTAGGTGAGGCTGGGGCATTTGGATTGTAAATAAATAAAATAATTAATAAAAAGATGTCCTCAATATTTTTGCAAAAAGTATTTTGAAAATTATTTTAGTTAAGTGTGTGTATGTGTGTGTGTGTGTGTGTGTGCACGTGCACGCTCAGGGAAACCAGAAGATGGTGTCAGATTCTCTGGAGTTGGAATTACAGGCATTTTTACAGTCAGTGAGGGTTCTCTGAGGAGCAGAAAGCACTCATAACTGCAGAGTAATCTTTCCCCTACCACGTTTTCCTGAATCTTAAAGTATTACTTTCAGTTAAGTCATCTGAAAGTTCTTCCTAAGTTTGTACAAAACTACTGTGCCATGTTTTTCTGTTTGAGTCTCAGCATGCCCACATGCTGCCCCACCAGCCTTTCAGCCTCTAGGTGAGGTATTTTTATTTGCATCTGATACCACATATTCATGCAGAACAGGAAGCTACAAAACACTAAAGGTTCTCCTGGCTTTCACGATATGTAAAAATACAGTGAGATGTGGCTTAAGCAATAACATTTGTTATATTAAGCCAGGGGAATTCTGAGATGGCTTGTCACAGCAGAAGAACTTAGAATATGCTGACTAATGTAAACGTTAACATTTTAAATATATTCTGTAGTTTTGAGAAACTAGATTTTTTTTTAATACTTTTGACAATGTAATTTTGTTGATGTCAAATATGATATACTTCAGCCACAGATTTTTAAAAGTCCAATGGGAATTCTTCTGAGGACTTTTAAAAGTAGATTATGCTGATGGCTGGGATCATTGGTGGTGTCAAAAGCTGAGCTGAGCTGAGTTGAGGACAAACAGTGTGGTTCTACAGAGGCCTGAGTTTTAATTCTACTTTATTATTAATACGTAGTCCCAGAAGAGTTGCTGTCCTCTTGGAAGCTCTTTCTGTACATACAAATGATAGATCATGTCAAAGACACTGTTTATTAGAATTCTTTTATTACTGCATTGTAAACAGAATGCTCCAAAGACATCATTTCTTTTGCCTACCTTCTGCAAAGTTACATTTTCAGGGAAAACTTTACATTTCCATCTGATAATTTATCTCAAACATTTTCAATCTTAATTCCCAAGGAATTCATTTAGTGGTTATCTTATAGATACCATTATTCACTCTGACTTTCTCAGAAAAACAATGGTATTTTGTAAAATGTTGGTGTTTGAGAATGGAAAGGTACAAATCTACCTGGTGTTAGGATTAACCTAAATGATTCCAATGAGTTTTCTAATTCATTCATAATATCTGAGATGTTAAGAGAGGTGTACAAAACCAAATGCATCATAGGAAAAGATGGGTATTCCTTGAAAGGATTCAGAGATTATTTCTAATATCGATATTTAATATGTTATGATCTTTTCTCCTGAATTTAGCTCTATAATGCAGTTCATTACTGCTGCTACACACACACACACACACACACACACACACACACACACACACACGTGTGCGCACGCATGTGCACGCAGACACTTGTTTTTAAACTATTTTTTCTCTGAAAATATATAATAGAGAATGTATTAGTCTGGGTCATCTATCTATCTATCTATCTATCTATTTATCTATCTATTAATTTTTAGAGTGGCTCATAGGTTGTGATCTGTGTAGTCCAACATGGCAGCTTCCTAATGGAAAGGACAAGGATCTGGTGATTGTTCTTTCTACAAGACGAGATGTCTCAACAGTCCCAATCTGGTTTAGGAAAGTCCTAAAGATAGCTGCCCATTGTCAGCTATGTTAGAATTCTGGAAAAGGTCCTAATACCAGTTAATGAATGCCTCAGGAACAGATAGATTTGCCAGTGAAAGTGAAAAAAGATCCTCTTCTTCCATGTCCTTTTATGTAGGCTGGCACTCGAACATGTGGCCTAGATTTAGGGTGGGTCTTTTTACTTCATATGATCCACTCAAGAAAATTCTTTTTTTTTTTTTTTCATTTTTTATTGCTTATTTTATTTATTTACATTTCAAATGTTATCCCCCTTCCCAGTTTCCCCTCCTCAAGCCTCCTATTCCCTTCTCCCTCCCTCTGCCTCTATGAGGGTGCTCCCCCACCATCCCACCAACTCCTGCCTCAGTGGCCTAGCATTTCCTTATCCTGGGTCATCAGGCCTCCACTGTACCAAGAAGCTCCCCTCCCACCGATGCCAGATAAGGCAGTCATCTGCTACATATCCAGCTGGAGCCATGGGTAGCTCCTATATACTCTTTGGTTGGTGGTTTAGTCCCTGGGAGCTTGGGGGTTTGGTTGTTTGATATTATTGTTCTTCCTGTGAGGTTGCAAACCCCTTCAGCTCCTACAGTCCTTGCCCTAACTTCCCCATTGTGGTCCCCGTGCTCAGTCAAAGAAAATTCTTTACAGATGTATTCAGCTGCTTGGGTTTTACTTGATTCCAGATGTAGTCAAGGTCACAACCAGGATTCGTCATCACTGAAATGATCACACAAAATATAGTTCTTCCTCAATATTTTAAAAGCAATAGATTTTGGTGGCAGGTAAGTTGGACAAGGGACATAGGAAGAAAATTGAAGCCCTTGTAAAGAACATAGATGGACTGTGAGATAATATGAAGGAATTCCTTGGGTTTGGAAATTAAGAAGCTTTCTCAAGCAATTTTACTTTATTCACTTTGACAATCAAGTTAATTTTATACTGATTAGTGGACATGGCAAATTATGCACTCATGGATACTTGGCTGCTCTGAGTTCTGCTACTTCCAACTAATTATTACGGTAAAGACAGTCAGCTGTATCTGTCTCAGTCTTTGAGTGGCAACAGTTGTGGTATTGAAATCTTTATATTAGACATACACAACGTAATGAAATATGCTTTTATAAAGAACCTAAGTTACATACTTTAGAAATATTTAACAAAAATGAGTTGTTTAAAATAGATTTTGTCATAATAAATATTAATATGAGCACTTCAAAAACTAACAAAAACCTAGGGTGTGTACAAGGGGAGATTCCCTAATTTCATCTGCTTTATCAGTGTTTCATTTATTCTTTTTGTTATTTTTTATAATTTATTAATTTACTTATTTTGTTTTAATTTTAAAATGTGAAACTAGAAACAGGATGATGCATTATAAGCTTTGTTTAAGAATGACACAAATGCTAAATCTTTGGTTATACTCAATGAAAAACATAGCTTGTCATCAAAAGGTAAACATATATTGGCCAATAGCCATGAATTATTAAAAATATGTATTCTTACCCACATGGGTTACTTTACCTTTTAACTGGCTTCTTGACTAACTGAAAGATGATGGGTTCTATCATGTTTTGATAAGTGAAAAACTCTCCCACCAAGATTAAAATCAATGTTCCTTGAAGAAGCAACTTTGGAATTGCAAAACCTCTTTCTGGGTTTTGTAAGGTTGGATAAGGTTGTTGGCAAAAGAGATTAGGAATCCTCAGGGACAAGAAGCTCATAAAATTTCTGCTACCACACTCAAGAAAAATGATTGTTTTCAAAATTTAATAACCTCGGGCAAGAAGGTAACCACAACCAAATGACTTCGGCAAAAGCTGAGACTACCTTTAGAGTTGGAAAGGGAGAAACATGGGAGAGAATAAAATGGTGGCCTCTGAAACAAAAGGTATCCTTATAGAAAAAGGAGACTTAAAAGGAGATACAAAAGGGAGAATATTGGGATATTTGAGGGAGAAAAGCGAGGGAGGGAGGGGAGAAGGGGGGAGAGGAAGAATATAAATATCAGCCACAGAATAGATCAGGAAAACACATATTTAAATAATGTTAAGTATTCTACATGGGTTCCAGTTCTTTTTCATGTTTGAAATTCATTTACATTCAAAGCAATGGAGGAGTTATTGACCTTTTCAGTTAAATCACTGTGCACATTTTAAAATGGATCTCTGAACATCCAAATTATGAAGCACATTATAATGGAGGGAAATTTATGGTTATTATGACCCATTATTTATTCTCACATCAATTTTTTAAAAAAAGGTAAAGAGGCTAACTTTGCAACAGGTTAGATTCTGTGAGAAACAATCATCAAGATAGACATTAACATGTAAAATTAATTAGTGAATGCTCTCAGGATCAGCCATCACTGGAAGGAAGAGAAGGGAACAGAGAGAGTAGTTGGTCTGTGGACTGCTGGGAGGGCCAGGGCCTTATACCAGCTCAGGAAACTCCCAGTGATCAGTTTCGACCTTGCAGATTCATTCTTCCTGGCCAAGGGCAGTAAGCTGACAATGCTCCTGCACCTGACGTCCTTTAGTCTTCAGGACAAATGGTGTTTATGATTTACACTGGAATCTGTGTGACGTGAGAAAGTGTTGTCATTAGAAAGAGCTAGGTTCCACTCACTGACTATATTATGAGCTGTCCATTATTGGACTATACATTTGATTTCACACAGTCTGTTACCTCATTAACCCACTACTGATCTGATTGGGGAAGGGGAGGTATGAAATGAATTAGCAGCTGTGAAAGACTGTCAAAGAGTAAACACTCAATAAACATTGGCTCCCTCCCAATGTTTTAAAGAGATTAATACATGCTTTTACTTTTCAACTGGATCTTTTCCCCTTTACACATCCTCTATTGACTTGCTTTTTTTGGAGAAGAAAATTAACCCTATAGAGCTGTGCTTTTTAACATGTTGCCCTTTGTGCTTTTTTTTTGTTTTGTTTTTCGAGACAGGGTTTCTCTGTGTAGCCCTGGCTGTCCTGGAACTCACTCTGTAGACCAGGCTGGCCTCGAACTCAGAAATCCACCTGCCTCTGCCTCCCAAGTGCTGGTTAAAGGCATGTGCCACCACTGCCGGGCTCCCTTTGTGCTTTTAAGATAGAATTTTTACATGGTAAATTTCCAACTGTATTAGACTTTCCTTCTTACAAGGAGGAAATGGCTAAATAATAGAAATAGCTGTCTAAGTCCGTTAGACCATTGTGAGAGTGTTGTATAGTTATTTCTTATGTGGGATACAGTAGCAACACTTGGGAAATTCTCAAAAGTATAAATTCTCTGATTCCCAGCCCAGACTATCAGGCCGAATTTCCAGAGAGGAGATCCGTCAATTTATGCTTTGATTTAGTGCACACTAAAGTTTGAGACCTGCTAGAACAGTTTCTCAGTCAGGTCCCAACAGGAAAGGGACATGTATCTGAATCAAGAACTCTCTCAAAATTGCCTAGAGTATAAAGAAATCACAAAGAGTACTGGGTGCCCTGGGAGATTGGAATGACAAGAGTCACGCTATTCTAAGTCCTGAGGTAATTGAGGGATAACAGCATGACAATCACCAAATAGTGGATCAGGGTGAGAAGACCCAAACCTCCTGGATAAGAGCCACATCAAACTTTCTAAAAGAATGAAATTTCTCCTCCTTGTTTTCTTTTGGGTTTTCCTGTGGCTGAACATAACCAGACAAGATAGCTGGCGCTACTGATGTTTTGCACTTACCAGCTGGGAAAGACCGGAAGTAGGTGGAAATATTCTGCGGACTATATCAGATATATGTCATAAACCATCAAATACAGTTAAGTATATCACAGTGAATCTTTCGAACATCCTCTCAAATGAAAGGCACACATCTGAAACGTGTAATTCATCAAGTGAAAGTTCAAAGTTGGCAAACCTAAGCAATACATAACACAGGAATAAATCTCTATATGGTTACACCATCAAGGACGAAGGTGCCTCCTGGGACAATCCTGTTTAGCATTGTGGCGGGCAGCTCTGTGCAGGTACAGAGGACAAAATGTTTGAAGTGCTTATCCCCAGTTAAATCCAGCATAGCACACTGAATCCACCTGTACCTGTGGGACATTTCATCTGGAAAAGTTGTTTGCATACTATTTAAATTCCATAAGTTTCTCATTCTTGTGCTGAATATAAACTTGGTACTGAGAATATTCTGTCTGCTACTCTAATTGACAGTAATATTTCTCACCCATATTTTCGGCCTTTTTTTCTCTTACTGTGGTTTGGTTTTTATTCTTTTCTCCAGAATTTGACTTCCAGGGAAACAACCATTTGGATCTTCTACAACTAGTTAATTGACTAGAGTGTAAATTTATTATTATTCAAATAATATTTTTTATAGTTATCACAACAAAAATTTTAGCGTGTAAATTTTAAAACACACATGAAGTTTGGAAGGATGATGAGCTGCCACTTATGCCTCAGCCAGCTTCAACAATTATCAACACTTGCAAAAATGCTTTCCTGTACAGTGTAATTTAGATTTTAAAAAATGGCATTAGCTTTTGAGTGCTAGTTTGTATACAGAAGTAGAAGGAACATATTTTGGAATTTAATGGATGTGAAATATGTTTCAGTTCATTGCTTATATCATTTCTGTGATTTGGAGCATTTTTAGTTATTTTTTATATGGTAGAATAAATTGCATTTTTAATAGTATTTTGTATGCTTGCCTGAGGTAACACATTCTCATATTGAATTATAATTCAGTAAGAAAAATGTATTATTTTTTCTTAAATCGAGCATCAATGTTGCTGATGGAATAGAACTTAAAGCTCAGGGTTTAAAATTGTATTTCGGCTAATGTTCAATATTTTCTAATGGACAGTATATAAGGAATGATTATAGCCATTAACATAGAAAAATATTTAAATGTAATGTTTCTAAGTGTAGACATTTTCTAAAATTCATACATACATTCTCACTCTTAGATTATTATGTCAGATATTGCATATTTATATGATAAGCCTGGCTGTAACATTATAGCTATTCAGGAATGATATTTCTGTCTAAACACTTAAAACTAGTATTAAGGAAAAGGAAGAAGGTAAAAACATCATTCTCCAAGGCCAGAGACCAGGTTAGAACTAGAGATGGACCAGTTGGTTTTTATTGTCAAATTATCATAAACTAGAAGCACATAGGTAAAAGGAACCACAATTGAAGAACTGCCACCATTGGATTGGTCTGTGGGTACATTTACATGACATTTTCTCTTATTGCTAATTGAAGTATAAGGCCTGGTCAAATCTGCTGGGTGGTATTCCCTAACAGATAGGCATGGGTTATATAAGCAAGGTAGCTGGACACTACGCTGGGCAAACTAGTAGCCTCGTTCCTACTTCAGTTTCTGCTTCAAGTTCCTGCCTAGCTTTCTTGGAGGGTTGACTATAACCAAAACCAATCCTTTCTTCTCAGAGTTGCTCTAGGTCATGGTACTTAGCAATAGTACAAGGGGTCTAAAGAGCATCTATGAAAGAATTTTGCAGTTTCATTTATACCAATGGATAGACCATGGCCATTACCAAATAGAGCCTATATTTCCATAAAGATACTTAGAAATGATAAGACATATCCTTAAATTTTACCTTGGAGCATATGACAAAGTTTATTTTTTTCAAAGGAAAAAAAAGGAAACTAAGTTGGTCTTGGCAGAGCATTCACAAAGGCCTGTTCTTCCTTTTCCTGTTCTCTCAGTAAATTTAAAATGTGTATGGATTTTGCACATACACGTAGGAATGGCAGAGTAAGTTTGCTGATCTCGGAAACCACCCATACCAAGTGGGTCTTCACATACGTTTTTCAGTGTTAACAGATGAGAGAGGAGAGGTAGGTAGGATTCTACTGAAATGAGCACACTTGCTTTATATACTCTCTTCATTCTTCAGCAAGGAGCACAGAGGGAATGAGAGGTAGTCCCTGTCCTGCTCAGAGAGAGCAATATTTCTTTTCAACGTGGATCAGAAGAGACAGCAATGATAGCCTTTAAGCTTCAAGTTCCCCCAAAAGGCCCCACTAAGCTCCATTTGATTCCAAGTCTGTGTAAGACTATGATTCTGCTACTCAGCAAAAACCTACAAGCTGACCATACACTCGAAGTCTGGAAACCTGATGAACTCCCATTATGTTAAGGCATCACTCCTGTGCATTTCCTGCATGTTGCTGACACTGCTGAAAGTAATGTCATGTCACATCACAGAACATTACATCACAGGAAACAGCGCAATAGCATCATAGAAGTTCAGTTCTTGTACAACTTTGAAACATGTTTCTTCTAATTCGTACATAATCCTGTCCGCAGGGTGATGCGGGGCTCAGCACTTGTCTCCTTTTGGGGCTCTACAGTCCTCTACACGTAGCTTTCGGAGTCGTTGTGCTTATCACACCAAGCAGGTAATGTTACAAAGCTTTGCAGCTTTCATGGACTGCCCCTGGAATTGGGCACTGATTCCTTTGATGGTTTGTAGATTCTCTTAGTTGCAGTTGAGTGCAGTTTGGCACCTGCAACAGTGGCCAGTAGGGCAGAAGCATGAGATGATGGGTTTTGTGATCTGTTCTGTTAGCTGCTGGCCAGTCACAGAACACGCATTTCCCTGCAGCCTCAGGATGCAAGGTATCTTCCATTTTTATCTATGTGGGAGCTTTCCATAACTAAGCCCGGCTATGGCCTCGCACACAACAAAGTTAAGATATTTATTCGACTTTATGTAATTAGTCACTCGTGGCTTTGATGTCAATGACTAATGATACCTAATTCTTCTGACAGAAATTGCTACATTTAAGGAAGAAATATAAAGGGCACCCCTTTCAGAAAACTAATGTAGTAGTTTAATTTGCTCATTAGGTTCCATCATTGCCAACTGATTTTCTTCTTTGAAATAATTTTCATAATAACTTCCCTGAACTTTCGCCTAAAAATAATTGGGGAAGATTAACTAAAATATTGCTTTAGGTTGAAGATAATTAGTGATTTTTGTCTTCTTCAAATGTGTCTGTCATTAGCTCAGAGATAGCAATTCTAAATTCGTTCTTTGCAAAAGGCCAGTTCTGGCCTATCCACACAGACTGGCATTCAGAAGAGTGAAATGTGACTGTTACCCTAACGTACTGTTACTGTGGTGAGATGGTAGAGGCAGCATCCCCTGCTGTGGGCACCAGTAATCCTATGTGCAAACCGTCTCTCCCAGAAGGTTGCGCAGATGCTATTGAGATGAGAACTTTACAATTTTGAAAAGGTTACAGTTATTAGATGTATAGTGCATAGGTGGTAAGTTTTCAAATTTGAGTGGTTATGAACTCTTCATGAAAGGGAGAACAATTATATTCTGGTTCAACAGGGACTGCCCATTACAACTTGTCAGCTTGCTTAGGGAAAATCATTGGGTATTTCTGGTTGCCTTCTGAGCACTCTGAGCTTGCAAAATGCCAGGGAAGGCTATGTTGCTTTTCTGAGTCCTTTGGGTTTGATGTCTCCTGAAAGGTGAGTATTTTTTAATTCTGTAGGATAGAGGAATTGGCTCTCCTGAGTGGATATCCTTGATATCTCTTAGAACATGCACAGAAATACAGGCTCCATTTTCTGTTTTGAGCCCACAGAAGGAGGAATGAACATTTGAACTTCAGCTTGCAGACAATCAGTGAGGGTGTGAAAACAAAAATCATTTTCTAGAGTTATTAATAAGAAACAAAACTACATCATGCCTTTGTAAACCATGGCATATCACCCTCTGTGGAAGAGAGCATAATGATTTTCTTTCTGAGAACTACTTTTCTATTGATCCTTTATATAAACAAATATATGTATTTTCTACCTTAGGGAAAAATCCGGTCAGAGAAATTAAGTATCTTAATGGACAGATATTTGAAAAAAAAAATGAGTTAGAAATTTTAGATTTCAACAAGTCCTTATAGTTCATAAAACCCATATGTGTTCGCAGAGTATTGCCAGTTAACACCTTAAAAATTCCCAAGCTTATATGGTCATATGAGTTAAGTGAAATATAACTCTACGAAAAAGATATGGAGATTTTTTCTTTTTTTTTTTTCTTTTTCTTTTTCTTTTTTTTTTTCTTTTTCTTTTTCTTTTTTCCTTTTTTCCTTTTTTTCTTCTTTTTTCTTTCTTTTTCTTCTTTTTTCTTCGAGACAGGGTTTCTCTGTGTAGCCCTGCCTGTCCTGGAACTTGTTCTGTAGACCAGGCTGGCCTCGAACTCAGAAATCCACCTGCTCTGCCTCCCAAGTGCTGGGATTAAAGGCGCGCGCCACCACTGCCCGGCGTGAGATTCTTTTACTTCTTTTAAAAGCAAAATTGGATTTCTACGAAACATTATAAAGTCTCTTGGCAGAGGGATTTTTGGAACGTATTCATAGTAGCATTAAAAGCAGAAAACCATGACAACAAATATAAAGGCAAAGGCTGTCACTGTGACTGGGTATTTTGCTTTGATCCTGCCATTGATTCTCCTTCCTGTTACCCACATAGCTCAGTTCTGAAAGAGGTAAAGCACTGCATCTGGCTCTTCTACTCATTCACCACCTGGTTGGTGAGCACCTACTATGTTCCAGGTACTCTGACTATGTAATATGACAGGTACCTGAAGAGACTAGTCTAATTTGAAGTTTGAGAAGCCTCCTATGGGCTTTAATTTTATTCCCTTTAAGTCCTTCAATTCTTCTTCTAACACTTCCATATTGGTCCCTGACCTCAATCCAATGGTTGGCTGTAAGTATCTGCATTTGTCTAAGTCAGTTGCTAGTAGAGCCTCTCTGAGGACAGCCATGCCAGGCTCCTGGCTGCACACACACTATGACCTCAGTAATAGTGTCAGGATTTGGTGTGCATGCATGGGATGGATTTCAAGTTGGGTTGTTCATGGGGTGGCCTTTCTTTCAGTCTCTGCTCAACTTTTGTCCCTGCATTTCCCTTAGACAGGAACAATTTTGGGTTAAAAATTTGAAGATGGGTGGGTACCTCCCTGCCTCAACTAGGGGCCATGTCTGTCTGCTGGAGGTGATCTCTTCTGGTTCCATCTCCCCACTGTTGGGCATTTCGGCTAATGTCATCCCCATTGAGTCCTGGTAGCCTCTCCCCTCCCAGGTCTCTGGGACATTATAGAGGTTCCCCTGCCCCCTAACCCTTATTCTTATATATTCTGATTCATTCTCCTGGCCCTCTGGGCATCCCTCCTATATCTCCCCATACCTGATCCTACCCCTCCCTTTCTCCTCCCCTTCTCCTACACAGTTTCCTCCCTCTCTCTGCATCCCATGATTATTTTGTCCCTCTTCTAAGTGGATTTCAGGAATCCACTGTTGGGCCTTCCTTCTTGTTGTGCTTCATATGGTCTGTGAGTTGTATCATGGGTATTCTGAACTTTTGGGTTAATATCCCCTTATCAGTGAGTACATACTGGGAATGTCCATTTAGGTCTGGGTTACTTCACTCAGGATGATATTTTCTAGTTCCACTCAATTACCTGTAAAGTTCATGATGTCCTCATTTTTTAATAGCTGAATAGTATTACATTGTGTATCCATTCTTGGGTCTAGGGCCATCTAGGTCATTTCTAGTTTTTGACTATTACAAATATGGCTGCCTTGAACATGGTGGAGCATGTGTCCTGTGGTATGGTGGAGCATCTTTGAGTATATTCCCAAGAGTGGTATAGCTGGGTATTCGGGTAAAGCTATTTCTAATTTTCTGAGGAACCCCCAGATTGATTTCCAGAGTGGTTGTACCAGTTTGCAATCCCACCAGCAATGGAGGAGTGTTCTTCTTTCTTCACATCCTTGCCAGCAGGTACTGTTACTTGAGTTTTTGATCTTAGTCATTCTGATTGGTGTAAGGTGGAATCTCAAGATTGTTTTGATTTGCAATTCTCTGATCACTAAGGACTTTGAACATTTCTTTAAGTGCTTCTCAGCCATTTGAGATTCCTCTGTTGAGAATTCTCTGTTTAGCTCTGTACCCTTTTTTTAAATTGGGTTATTTAGCTCCTTGAGTTCTTTGTATATTTTAGATATTAGCCCTCTATTGGATATAGGGTTAGTGAAGACCTTTTCCCAATCTGTAGGTTGTTGTTTTGTCCTACTGACAGTGTCCTTTGCCTTACAGAAGCTTTTCAGTTTCATGAGGTCCCTCCAAGATGTCAACTGTTGACCTTAGAGCCTGAGCCATTGGTGTTCTCTTCAGAAAATTTCTCCCTGTGCTAATGTGTTCAAGGCTCTTTCTCACTTTCTCTTCTATTCGATTCAGTGCATCTGGTTTTATGTTGAGATCCTTGATCCACTTGGACTTGGACTTTGTACAAAGAGATAAACATGGATCAGTTTGTGTTCTTCTACATGCAAAGTTCCAGTTAGACCAGCACCATTTTTTGAAGATGCTTTTTCCTCCCATTGTATGGTTTTGGCTTCTTTGTCAAAGATCAAGTGTCCATAGGTGTGTGGGTTTATTTCTGGGTCTTCAATTCTATTCCATTGATCAACTATCTGACTCTGTACCAATGCCATGCGGTTTTTATGGGTTTTACCACTATTGCTCTGTAGTACAGCTTGAGGTCAGGGATGGTGATTGCCCAGAAGTCATTTTATTGTTGAGAATTATTTTGGCTATCCTGGCGTTTTTGTTTCTCGATATGAAGTCGAGAATTTCTCTTTCCATGTCTGTGAAACATTGTGTTAGAATTTTGATGGTGATTGCATTGAAAAGCCTTTTCCAGTGTCCTCAGACACAATCCTTGACAATGCTTAATGGGTGTATGTGGTGGTGGCGGGGCTTCTATTTGAAAGAAACTAGGCTCATGTTAAACTTTTGCCTAAGTTTCCTTCTGAAGAAGAAGCAACAAGAAACCCTGCAAGTGCCATGGGGACTGTGTCTTTTTTATTAGACAGTATTTTTTTAGCTAACATTAGCCATTATACCATTATCTAAATAGGTGTCATAAAAGTTAACAGTTCAGAAATAATAGCTGATGGTTAAATGTCAGGATGTGAGTTACAAGAGCTGGACTGATTTGTGCATCTTCCTCTCCAGCTGCCTGAACATTTTCCACCGAAAGGAAAAAACACAGTTCCATCAGCTGCATTATTTTTCCTCTAAGGCAACTTGTCTCATCATTTCAAATTTGTCAAAATGGATACCTAGATTCTGATAGATCTATGCACTATAGAGAAGCAAGATTATTGTCTCAAAAAGAAAAAAAAAGAAACCAGGTCATTCTTAACTTTTGGCTGTAACTTTAATTTTATTGATAAATTCTATAGGTAGAATTATAGTGAAAATCATCTCAATATCAATTATATATTTTGATAATCACTAACCATTTCCAAATTCAGAGAATGTGCTCATATATTTTCTTTCTAGCTATCTCCAGTCTTATCTGGCTTAAAACCATACCAGAGATGAGTTGTTTACCTTTTCCTCTGTGATACAATCCTAGCTGAAATAATACATCCACCAGAGACCTAAAGAAACTCCAATCTTATTTTTGGCCCTTGATTTACTTCCCGTGTATAATCCAACCTATGGCTAGAGAGACAGACATACTCATTACACATCATTATCAGTCTGCCTGAGATCTCCTCACTGCCTCATGTGTTGAGGATATGGGTCTTCACACTGTAAGTTGTTGGTCACTCTAAATGGCCAAACCTCATATCCTGAAAAAAAACAGGCCACAACATAAATTACCTATAGTTTTTTACTTATGACAGAGTTAAGAACCCTGTGCTGAGCTGTGGTTTTTACAAGTTCTAATTTATTGTTCTGCCCATTATTGGCTCCTCCGTGTTACTTGTAACCTATGTTTTCCCACACTAGATATAAAACTTATATACTTTCCTTTGTTCAGTGAATTTCTTGGAATACTCTCCCCTAGCTCTCTCCATACCTGGGCCGCCCTGTCCATTTTGGCAATCTATTCTTTAAGCTGTCCCTCTTAATGAAGCTCTTCTCTGGGTTTCAAATGGTTAACTCTCTTCCCTTTTAGGCCTCATTATGTTGCAGTTGATAGAATGTTCTGTCCCTTTTCAGTACTCTCCCACCTCAAGGCCTGATGGTCTGAGAGGCCATCTCTCCTAATATAACTCATTTCTGAATGATAATCTTACTGTAGTTCCTTTGTCAAACCAGCTAACCTTCAAGCTCTCTTCTGTTATTTCTAGTATGTACTTCTTTCCAAACTAGGACCATTGATCAGATAGACGACCGTTCTTTCATTAAGATCCTTTAAAGATCTCCTGTAAGTTTTGGTCCTTGAGAGCATACTTTCCAGATTCAGTCTGTGGCAATCAAAAACTCCTCCCCCAAAGAAAACAACAATAAACCAAACCAAACCAATCAACCAATAAACCAACCATCCAACTGACCAAACAAACACCCTAAACCTGAAAGTGTAAGGAGTAGTGTCTCTCGTCCCTATCTTTTTCTTCCTTTCTATTCTTTATTTCATTCTACTCCCATTGCCCCACCGGGCATCCTAATCACATGTCTCCATTGACTTTCTCATCACTAAACATAGTAGTCTGCTCTTGCTGCTCTCACTGGACACCTCGGTGCCTTTAGTGCTATTCAATGCTCTCTTTAAAGTGTCTTTGGCTGATGTACAGAGCTCTGCCTTCTCTATTTTCCTTCTTACTTCAATTGATGCCTCTTAACAGTCCTTTCTGGCTTTTCCTGATCCCTACTGGTAGAGAGTTACAGAACTCAGTTATCTTTCTTCTTGTATATCACAAGGTCATCTCTTTACCAATAGTTTTAGATGTAGGTCATATGCTTAACTCCCCAGTCTTTATCTCTAGTCTCCACCTTTCTTCCTGAGCATGACAGTTGTGATTATCAGTTTCCTTTGTATCTATCCACCTATGAATATCTGATGGACTCTTTAAACCTTTTATTATTTTATTATTTTAGCCTCGCTGTCTTCATTAGATTTCCTTTTGTTGAAGGGTCCCCTAAGCCATTAAAACAACACAATGTATGAGCAACATTCTGTAATCCTAAAAGTAAGGGCTGAAGGATGGAATGTGGTTTCATCCTCTGTGTATATTCAGATTAATGACTGTTCAGCTATATTTATGCCATGTGCTTAACAAACAGCTTTATAGTTGGATAAAATAAATACTTCTCAGCACTGTGGCAGTCCTCAAATCCTCCTGGTTTTTATATGTGATTGACAGCATTTCATAGACCTCATTCCTATTGATAACAATTTTGCTTAAATTTTGGCTTAAAATGTGACTAGGTGATACACTGAGGCCCAAGTAAGTAAGAGACAAGTCATTTCAATACCGAAGCATATACATGAATTATATATGATTTCATAATATTCTGAACAACTTTACTGTGGCTTCATTTGTCCTTTTAATGTTTCCTATGCATTCACTTCTGTCTTCACATCAGCCTTTACTGATTTATTTTTCTCCATGAATTTTCAATTCAGTATAGATTTGAGAGTCAGAGCAAGAGGACTATTAGTTTTCCTGAGCTCTAGAGGTTATTTCAGAACAAATCAATTTGTTGTTGTGTTTAACAAGGCATACATTTATTTAACAGCCACCTTGTTACTTAGAGGACAACGTAAGATCTACCAGTCTACAAATGAGAAAAGCAGGCTGATTAAGAATTTGAGGTTGTTTTCTGTGTATGTATTTTATGTTTTGTTTTGTTTCCTCTGGAACTAGCTTTTAGCATGCTAAATAGCTTTTAGTTCTCTTCATCTCCTGCATCAAATAATAACAGGCTCTTACCCAGTAATAAACAAAAACTTAAAAGCTTGAAAGCATATAAAAAATACATAGCACCCTGGGTGTACAGATCTTAATCTTTTGAGAGACAGCAAGAGAATTAGCACCTTAGAAAATTTTCCTATTTATTTCATTCAGGTTTTTGCTGTGTGAAATTGAAGGAATAATCATACTTCATGTGAAACCCAGAGTGAAAATCCTGACACAGTCTTGAATATTGGAGACTAACTTTTATTTTGCTCTAAGTAATGGATTAAATTTCACTTAGCCTTAACAGAACATATTTTATTGAATGAAGAGATTCCAGGATGGAAAATTGGCAGCGGCTTTCTCTAGAAGGCTGCTTCTAGAGGACAGGATACACAGAAAACAATTGTAATACATTGCATTTTTTCAAGTTTCAGTATTTTCTACCTGGGATCCATGTTCCATCAGGGGACTGCTTGTTTCTTAGAAAGATTTTATGTTATGATTTTTGATTGTTGTTCAGAAATATTAGTAGGATTCTCTATGAGAATATCAGGCTGACTGTGCTATACCCAAAAATCATAATACATTTACAAATAAGGCTGTGTTGAGTTTTTGATGAAACTCTTCTCTAGGGTGACCATGCTCTTAGGCAGTACTGATGAGCTTATCTTTTTGCTGTTCATTTCCCAATGTCAAAGTCACAGTAGTGGTCTAGAGTGTGTGGAATATTTAGGCCGAATTGTTTTCCTTGCTATAAATGTGAAACTTCTAAAATGCTAGTTGGTAACTTTAGTGTTTTTGTTGTTGTTCTTGTTGTTGTTGTTTTGTTTTTTGTTTTTTTAATTTTAAACTCCAGATTTTATTCCCTTCCCAGTCCACCCTTGGACTGTTCCATATCTCATACCTTCTCCCCGACCCCCTGTCTCCACGAGGATTTCCCTACCCCCCCACCCCCACCCCACCAGACCTCTAAATTCCTGGGGCTTCCAGTCTCTTGAGGGTTAGGTGCATCGTCTCTGACCAAACCCAGACCCCTCATCTTCTGCTGCATATGTGCTGGGGGCCCCATATCAGCTGACATATGCTGCCAGCTATGTTAGTGTTCCAGTATCTGAGAGATCTCCGGGGTCCAGGTTAATTGGGACTGCTCGTCCTTCCATAGGGCCTTCCTCCTCCCCAGACTCTTCCAGCCTTCCCCCAATTCAACCACAGGGTCAGCAGCTTCTGTCCATTGGTTGGGTGCAAATATCTGCATCTGACTCTTTCAGCTGCTTGTTGGGTCTTTTGGAGGGCAGTCATGATAGGTCTCTTTTTGTGAGTGCTCCATAGCCTCAGTAACAGTGCTAGGCCTTGGGGCCTCCCCTTGAGCTGGATCCCACTTTAGGCCTGTTGCTGGACCTTCTTTTCCTCAGGCTTCTCTCCATTTCCATCCCTGCAGTTCTTTCAGACAAGAACAATTATGGGTCAGAGTTTTGACTGTGGGATGGCAGCCCCTCCCTCACTTGATGCCCTGTCTTTCTGTTGGAGGTGGGCTCTACAAGTTCCCTCTCCCCACTGTAGGGCATTTCATCCCTCTCTTTGAGTCCTAAGAGTCTCTCATCTCCCAGGTCTCTGGTGCATTCTGGAGGGTCCCCCCAACTTCCTACCTCCCAAGATTGCATGTTTCCCTTCTTTCAGCTGGCCCTCAGGGATTTCAGTCCTTTTCCCCCACCCAATACCTGATCATGATTCCCTCTTGCCCCCCCCCATCCCCTTTCTCTCCCAGGTCCCTCCCTCCCATTTGTGGTTAAATAATTTAAAATTTCAGTTTAGTATGATGTCACAAAATAGTACTGTGGCAGTATGATGCAGTTATTAAATATCCTGGGATTATAATACAGTCATATTCAATGACCCAGACTAGCAGTAATGGAGATGCTTCAGGGAGGTGATGTAATAGACATTGTATACATATGTAATAGCATACAATATACATAAAGGTTTGCAGTTAATGCAATAAAAATTAACAATAATTTATTAACAATCTGTTTTCAACATGCTATGTGAATTGGTACACATAAATTCTGTTTACACACAAGTATGACCTCTTCATGATATCCACACTCTGATACCAGAAGTAGGGATATACTGCAAGTCTGGTAGGAGGATTTGGCAGGCATTGTTATGGGTTGAGACCTGTAAACATAAGGCACAATTTTTACTTTTTGAATGGCTCCAATCTTGTCACATGAGCCCTGAGAGACAAAGAACATTTTTCTGTGTAAGACAGAAGTATGCACCAGGAGAAGTAAAGAGAATTGAAACATGCAAGAAACTCATGACAGCATTGTAGGAAATGACACGTGGCAATTTGAGAAGAAATGGAGGCAGGGTAAATTAGAGACTGACCCCTGGGGGACAGTCAGCAAGAATGTGAGCATCTCAGGTCTAGAACTGCAGGGAATGTAGTTGACACCTTGACTGAGCACAAAAGGATACAGGTCCATGCCTTGAGCCTGCAAGCAAGAACATTGTTTGTGAAACTGGTTTGGCCTCATGAGACACAGAGCAGTCAGCCCAGCTGAGCCATGCTGGCTCTGGAATTCCGAACCATTGAATTGAGACATAAATGGATGGTTCTTGTTGTTGTTTGCTTTTGTTTGTTTCTTCACACACTAAAATTGTGGTGATCTGTTATGGCAGCAATAGAACACTAATGCAAATTTTTATAGAAGCTTGCAAATTGCTGTAATTATTTGCCCTTGTTTATAGACAAGGAAGCCAAGGCACAAAGAAGTTAATGAACACGCTCGGAGATGCCAATTTTCAGAGGTACAGTTCTGTGGCACAGCACGTAGATGGACATCAGAACTGGAGGTCTGCTCCAAAGTAGTCAGAAGTGCGTCATTATCATTCCAAGGTTTACTACATGAGTTGTATCTTTCGCATAAGATTCAATAGTTCATTACTAAATATTTATAAATAAATTTACTGATACAGTTTAATAAATTTGTTTCAAGTAATATTTTCAAGTTAACCATGCCTATTTTAGGTAGGAACAAATACATAGCATGACCCATCAAACTGACACGTTAACGATTAATTTTTTGACTGAAACCAAAAAATTAAGTTGACACAAAAATATAAAAATATTCGAGCAAAACAACAAATTTTCCTCATAAGAATTATTGTAAGCTCCATATATATCAATTTCCATCACAGGATCATATTTTGAATGTGTTGCTAAATTTCTTATGAAGTTACAAGAACCATAGTCCTTCAAATAAATCTATTTATAAATGGCTCTTTTTCTCTTCAGTCTCTAATCTTGACTCAAGAACCACAATGACTTCTTATCCCAGCTTAACCCCTAGCTATAATATGCCTCATAAGAATCCTAGGAGAAACTAACCAAGCTCCATTTGATTTAGCAGACGGTGAACTTATCTCAGGCTTCAATGTTGAACACACCATTGGACCATTTGCACTTATTTGTTTATTTATTTATTTATAAAATGTTCAAATCTCGTCAAATGTAGTTAAAATTCATGACTTTCTAGAAATTAGGACAAAACATTGCAAACTTTCCTCAAAACTAGAACCATGAACACTTCTATGGGAGGAGTCAGTTTTTTCAAAGGTGTGACTCCCCATAGGTCCACCATTCTCCAGTGATGACCCCAAACTAGAAATACATAAGCAGAACACATTGGAGTCAATGTAATATTTATTAAAAAGAAAGAAAGAAGACTCCATGTTGGGGGAATGTAGTGGATAAGGGTCGATCTTGAAAAAGGGGGGAAAGTGATAGGTGACTTATATCAAAACACACTGTCTGGAACTCTTAAAGAGTTTATAAAACAGTTTGAAATTGGCATGTGATCAATAGTCTCAGTTCTGTGTCTGAGGTATGTGGTGTCTTTAGTAACAAAGCCTTGTCTCAACTACTGGGAGGGGATGAAGGACAATATCAATAGCCTATATTGTTTTGGGAGTCTGTTAGGCACCCTAGCCAACAACTGGAAAGGATTTTCATGTCTGGTACTGAGGTTTTGTTAGGTAGCCTATGGTTTCTTGAGGGAGCGTCATTATCTCGATTGGCATAACTTCAGTGTGTGTGTGTGTGTGTGTGTGTGTGTACGCATTTATAGTTATTATATGTAATTACGGGTAAATATAGAGCAATATAATTTCTCTGACTTTTAAAAAGTCCTTAGAATTATTTACTTTCTTTCTTCCTCTCCTTTGTAGTATCTTCTCTCCTTGTTTCCCAGTTAAACCACCCATTTCAACCATTTCCACATTCATGTAGCTTGCATCTTGCTATTCCCCTCTTTTCTTCTTTTCTTTTTTTTTTTTAAATTGGATATTTTATGTATTTACATTTCAGATGTTCTTCCCTTTCCCATTTCCTCTCCAGAACCTCCTTTCCCATCCTCCCTACCCACGCTTCTATGAGGAGGCTTTCCCTCCCACCTACCCACTCCCACCTCACCACCCTGGCATTCCCCTACACTGGGGAATTGAGCCTTCACAGGACCAAGGGCTTCTCCTCCTATTGATGCCAGACAATGCCATCCTCTGCTACATATGCATCTGGAGCCATGGGGCTCTCCATTTGTACTCCTTGGTTGGTGTTTTAGTCCCTGGGAGCTCTGGGTGAAGGCAATCTCATGGGACTCCACTACTAAATGATAAGTTATAGGCAATTAATGACTGCTGAGGGAGCAAGAATTAGTTTTCAGCAAGGTTATGCCTCCTAATTGGCTATATATATATATATATATATATATATATATATATATATATATATATATATGTTATGCCAATCGAGATAATGATGCTCCCTCAAGAAACCATAGACTACCTAACAAAATCTCAGTACCAGACATGAAAATCCTTTCCAGTTGTTGGCAGGAGCATGCTTAAAGGTAGGAGAAGGGGAGGAGTTATGATATAATGAATTATATTTTAATTAAAAATAAAATAAAAATTTTAAAATGGTATTTAAGAAGTAAGCACAAATAAAAATATCACAATAGCATATCTATCCACAGTGACCAAAGTCAACAGACACTTCTGAAAAAAATATCCTTGCAAAGCTAGAAACTGTAAAAACCATGTACCATCAGAGACCACAGGAAAGGTGGCTATAAGAATACTATAAAGACAAAGTAAATTAGGTTAAAATAAATTAATATTAAACATTACAATGTATAATAAATATTAATGTTACCAAATGAATAATAGTGCCAATCTATGATTTCATTAATAAGCCAAATTATTGAAAATATGTAGGAAGAATTATTTCCTCATATCTTTTAACTGAAAAGTATCACTCTTTTAGATTTTGCTAATTATACTTTATTCATAGGATTGTGGAAAACACTTTTCAAGTAAAAATTATAGTTATAATTAATTGTGTGTCTTTCTCTGAGAGACACTTGCGTCAATTTAGAAATACACATAAACTTTTTTAAAGTTATTTTTTTAATTTTTAGTCAATAATGTTGTTTCAAAATGTAATTTTAAATATCTCTTAATGCTACATGTCCAATTTAACAAATGAGGAAGGGGATCTATGCGGCATATAAAGGTATATAGGAGCTGTTGCTTATCAGGTCAGGTGGTATAATATAACGCAGACTTGCTTGGACATATGTAAGCAGCATGGAGCTAGCAAGTGCCAGTTGCCCTGAAAAACAACAACACCTCAGTCCATTTATCCTAAATAAGGTACATGGTTGTAAGTCTCTAACTTGTAAAACTGTACAAATCTATTGAACAACTGCAGGGTTATATAACTATGACTTTTCCAAGTCATCGTCCTGCATTGGGGAGTCTGAACTGCTTAGAGAATTTTCAAAGTCAGGTTCAACAAAATTTCTTTTAGAGATTTGTTGTTTTTCTGTGAAGACTTTGATATGTATTAGAAGTTGCCTACCCTTAGAATTCTTTCTGCCGGGATTTTAACATCTGATTATTCAAGAAAAGACTGAATGGCAATGTCCAATCCTTTTATTTTTTGAAAAAACAAAACATAGCATAGACTTAGCCATATATCAAGGGTAGCATTTGCATCAAACTTCCTGCAATATGGATCGGCAGGCAAGGGGCACCTGATGAATTGAAGCCCTTGGAAGTCAAGTGGACCTCACTGGAGCTGGCAGTCCAATAGCCATGACTGTGGTTGCTCTCAGTTGAGACAGAAGCCAGACTGGTATTTACTTTCATTTTCTTCATTTTAATAAGCTCTATGAGTCTTGCATAATCCTATGAAATAAACTGTCAATATATGAAGAAACAATTACAAGTGAAATTGAACGGTTTATGAACAATGAAACTTCCCGAGTTATAAGTGAAGCTTATGATTATGAAGGGAAGAAAATCATCTTACTGAAATTACTTTATTCAAATATGTTGGAACTTTATGATTTTTGCAACATAATTATCATTTTAAAGTGCTCAGAATTTACCTTAGAAATAAAAATACACGTTGTACATAGCAACATATTTTGATTTCTATAAAATTTGTACCTGAAATAATGTGCTCAATTAACTTCTTTGTTCCACTTGAGTCATCCAAATCATGTTAGTGAAAATTAAGATATTCTGAAATGCAAATTTATTCAGGCAAATAATGAGTACATTCTGCTGTCCTTCATATAAAATGATGATATATTGAACAGCAAATGCAGGTTGTTTTTTCCTGAAGAACTATTTTTTTTCCTACAATAACAACTTTTAACATATTCCCCTACTTGAAGTATCACAATTCCTCCTTTACTTTTCAAATGATAGTCATTTTTAATCTTTCTTTTCCCTGTGGGACAGACCTATGCCCTCTGCACATATGTAACAGTTGTGCAGCTGGATCTCCATATGGGACTTCTGAAACAGGAGCAGTAGCTGTCTCTGACTACATTGGCTGCCTTTGAATCCATTTTCCCTACTGGTTGCCTTTTCTAGCCTTAATAGGAGAAGATGAGTCTAGTCTTACTGCAACTTGATATGCCAAGGGTGAGAGACCTCCCCATTTCATAGGAGAAGGGGCAGAAAGGTGGAGGGGATGGTAAGAGGTGGGAACTGAGAGGAGAGGTGGGAGAGGAAGCTGTGATGGGGTGTTATATAAATAAATTATTTATTTAATAATAATAATAATAATAATAATAATAATAATAAAGCATTGGACAAGAAAAGAAAGGAAGAAAAGAACAGAGAGAGAAAGAGAGAGAGACACACACATACAGACAGACAGACACATAGACAGACAGACAGACAGACAGGCTAAGACTTCCTGACTTCCTGGGAGCTTTTAATAAACTCTTTCTGGGTGTACAGAGGTTTGTCTTGTTCATGTAAGGCAATAAGATTATTCTTAAAATTTGAAACAGTAGGGAATCAGTTATTCTTTACAAGTATATTAATAAAGATTAGAAATTCTTAATTCTTCAAGATTTAGTAAAGCCATATGATAAGTCATATTAAGTCAACCTGCAGTTGATCTTGTATTTCTGCATTGTTCTTCATGTTCTCCACTGACGCTAGTGGGTCAACCGTGAGCACGTTAACTCCTCTTACTTCTTTAGGAACTTTTAGTGCCCTAAAGATAACACAGTCTCCTCAAGGTGCCACCGTGGTTTCCAAGGATCTAAAGAGTACCCACAAAACATCCTAACATGCTAGTAGTTTGTTTGGCTCCTCTTTGGCCCTAAAACAAAACACTGAAGTGTCAAACAGTTGTAAACTTCTACTAAACTCTTTCTCAGGTCTATTTTATACACTATTTTATTTTTGTTCCCACAGAGTTAGCCCTAGAACCTTAGGAGACACGATCTGTCTCCTAAGAATCCACAGAATTGAGATAGGAGCCCCAACGTGGCAGCTGATCACATTAATGGATTTATGGAGGCTGGTAAAATAACCTTAGGAATACATAAGTAGAAGAATTAGAGACCTTTAAGAGGTTCAGTTAAACTTGACGCTTTGAATATTCTTGATGCCTTCCTCATATTGATTCTCAATAAGTTTAGATTGAATGAATGCCACAAAGGTAACTTGACCATGTTCAGTGAAGAACATGAAGAACAATGTAGAAATACAAGATCAACTGTAGGTTGACTTAATATGACTTTTCATTCATGTCATAATCTGCCTTCAGGATTTAGGGCACTAAAAAATTGGATCAACACACACACACACACACACACACACACGCACACACACGCACACACACACAAATGCATGCACATGCATGATAACATGCTGTTTCATGAATACATCTTATAATGTTATATTAGAGTAACAATATATTCATTTACTATTTCTTTATGGTGAAACCATTCAACAGGCTTTCTTCTAGCTCTCTGAACTATTAAGTATATCATTACTATTATCTGTAGGAGCCACGCCCCCTGTTCAAAAATCACACTAGAACTTTTTATTTCTAACTGCATTTGAGTACTCATCATTCGATAGTATCTCCCCAGACTCCAAAGCTCTATTCTATTACATTTTCAATTTCTATTCATTTGAGCATTTTAGTAAATTAAATTAATAATTTTAGTTACACAAGGGTAGAAATAATCTGTTCAATCCTCCAGAATCCAAGCAGTATTTTCCCATAGTAAAGGAAGAGAATGAAAAGAAATTAAATTTATGTATTTATGAATATGTGTCTGTGCATATATGTAATGACAATTGAAGAGGCCATGAATCTGAGAGAGATCAAGCAAAGTCTCATGAGATATATGTGAAGGGGAGGGAAAATAATATAATTTCAAAGAAAAATTAATATAAATAAAATTATTCAAAAGAAAAAAAGTAATGTACATTTTGAGGAAAATGTCTTACTTTTTAATTTCCTAGGATAATAGTCTTTAAAATAGGGATATATTTTACTTTTTAAAATAATTTCCTGATTATCATATTTTGAATACCACAATTTTATTTTGTGCTTTCTTGGCTCAAAGGCAAATTTTAATGAATTGTAATGTTTCAAAATATCCAAGAGAAGATGAATATGGTGTCAATAATGAAGAAAAATGATTCATTGTTGAAAAATATAAACAATATATGTTTCTACAGCTGTTGGGCCAGCATTTTTAACCCCACAGGAGTAATTCTGCTGGCATAAATGAATTGATGTGAATTTTTGTTTAAAACCTAATTTTTTTCATATGCTCATGAAAACTTATACCGAAGAATTACATATTCAATTATATCACCCCCTTACTTAAGACCGTTGTTGATAACTTGCTAGCATCTGTTACAGTTTGAGTCCCCCGTAAGCATATCTGGAAGCTTGTATTACCATTCAGGAATCTCTCTAGGGCAGTAGTTCTCAACCTTCCTAATGCTATGACCCTCCTTTACTACAGTTCCTCATGTTGTGGTGAACCATAAAATTGTTTTGTTCTTACTTCAGAAATGTAATTCGGCTACTGTTATGAATTGTAATGTAAATATCTGATATACAGAAGATCTGACAACTGACATCCAAATGGTTCATGATCAACAGGTTGAGAAACACTGCTCTAAAGAGTAGTTTTAGAGAAGAAAGAAAGGAAAAGAGTAAAGGAGGGAGGGATAAAAGAGTAAATTAGGAAAATTAAGCAGAGATGTGAAGGTGAGGGTGGGGTCATGGCTACACTTGACCCCATAGGGCATTGTGAGCCTAAGAAAATCTTCTGCCCTGCCCTGAATATGGTCAAGATCTCACGCTTTTAGCAGGCATGCTCATTACTGAGTGTAGGTCTCCATGGGAAGCAGGCATGATTTTGGACATGGCTCCTTCCAGCATGATAGATAATGAAAAAAAAAGAGAGAGCTAAGAACAAGCTGGAAGACAGAGGTGGTAATGTATACCTCATCTCACAACTCAAAAAGCTGAGGGAGGAGGATCAGGAGTTAGATAAAAGCACTGGCCATGTAGATAATGTGGGGCTATTCTGAGCTACACAGTGAGATTTTCATAGAAGATAAAATACAATTGCACAAAATGTTAACTCACAATCTCAACAAGATCCAACCTTGTTTTCTCAGCTTTATGCTATCCGATTATCCTGCTGTCTCCTAGACACTAAGTTGTATGACTTTGTATACCTCAGTGCTGTAGAAAATACATCTCTGCCCTTGTTAGTATTACTCTCATATTGGTATTATCTATTGCTGATGGTGCAGATGGATGTCATGGACTTAACACAGACCCAGATGAATACCAAGGGCCCTATGTTCACAAGTGAGCAAATGAAGAGGGAATGGGCAATGAGTCACACATCAAAGTAGAGGCAGGTACCATCTACCCCTTCCATGGAAACTAGTTCTCTTTCTAACCATGTCCAGTTTATTGAGTACAAAACTCTGAAAAAGCAAATTTTTCCTAGCCCTGCTATCTCTCAGAAACATACTATATTCGTGGAAAGAATAAATATGTGATATATGTCTTATCTTGAATGTTTGCATGATCTAGTTGAAGAAATAGGAATTGAGAAATACAGTTAACTAATGGAACAACATAAAATAATATATAATACCAAAATATATGGGAAATCTACCTCTTTAAATGGAATTGTGTCTCAGAAAATATTCATTCATTCATTCATTCATTCATTCATTCATTGATTCAGAATTTAGGTCTCTTCTTCTCACAGAACAATAATTGACACATTGCACACACAGCACACACACATGCACACCTGCATGAACCCATGTACTTGTGCACACACACACTCACATATACATACACTCATACAAAAAACAAACACACTAGTGAACTCACCATGCACAAGCACACTTTGGCATCAGGAAATCACCTGATATTCAAAGGTTGACTTAAGTATTAAGTCATGTACCCAAGACCAGGCCATTTTGTTCTCATCTTGGGCATAACAATTATCTAACCTCAGAAAAGGTTACCCAGAGACATTGAAGAAGTGGCAACAGAAAGTCACTTCCTACTTTTCAAATTCATCACCAAGAACACTTACAAAATAGCTGTTTCAGAACTGCCCTTGTCTCCTAAGAGCATTTAACCTAGCCCGTTGTTTGGACCTTCTCATTAAACCCACGTTCAAATCAGTGATATATTGTGGCATATCTTCCCTGTGAAGAGCAAAAATCCACACTCTTCCACTGTGCTAAGGAAGTTTGGGTGAGTTGGGCTCAAGGCATTGAGAGTAAATTAGAAAGGTGTGAGTAGGTAATAGCCAGGCACCTTTGCACCAAGAGTGACATGGTACTGTTAGAGAAGACCAGAGTGGTAATCCTGCTGAGATGTCTTCCTGACCAGTCTCCTGTTCTCAAATTTTAATCTACTAATTTCACTGGGAAACAAAACAGGGAGAAAGTTAAAATGAAAACAAAAGTAAAGGATCCCCTCCCCACAGAGGACCCGTGGGCAACGCTGCCTCCGTCACGAAGCACTCATTTTCTTGTACTTTGATTTTGCTCAGCGAACTCTGAGCCTTACTCATCTTTAATTACCTTAATTTCATGCTTAACCAAGGCACAAAGAGATCTGTTTGTAATTTCAGATGAGAGGAAATGAAATTCCCCTCAGCAAAGTCAAATCTTAAAATTCATTTTTGAGGGAGAAAATTTATTGAATCACAAACAATCTGAACCTTTTGCGTTTCAAGGTAATTTCATGGCTTTTGCGCTATTAGAGAGCTTAAAGTTTGTTTTAAAAACAAGATGAAGCACAATAGAATCTGAGAGATATTGAGAGAAGATTCAATGTCCATTTGTCTCTAACAAGTGAGCCACTCAGGAGGTGATAAGATTTTTCTTTACTGTCTTAGGTTTTTCCAATGCTCAGAATAGAATAAGCATTATTTCATAATTAAAAAACAAAAGTAATTCAAACCAATTAGTGAAGCTAAATGGAAGGCGAAGTGTCATTAAATGGCTAAAGTGTGGTAAAGGTCATCTGAGGAGGAGTAGATGTGGGCACGCAGATATGTTTGCTTAAATTAATCATGCTTACCCAGAACTCCCCATGCTTTCTTGTCTCTGATTTGATGCTGAGGAGGCCGATGACTCACAGAAGAAACCACCTACTGAAGCCTTTGATCAATTTCATTTTGCCAAACTAATTTCCTGAGTTTGAAAAGTGAAGTAATGAGAAAACGGTAATATGAAAAAAGTTACCAACCCTTGTGCATTATGGATGATAATACTTAGCTGTTTCTATGAGAGGCAAATACTGAGATCACATTTTGCATTTTTAATACCTTTCCTATATTTGTTGAGCAAAGCCAGGGTAAACATATACATCTCCCTAATGAGGATGCTGGCACAGAGAGGCCTCTTTACTGTGAAAATTCCCAAGTTTTGAAGAACACAGAAAATGGAGTTGAAACCACAGCCATTTAATTTTTTGAAAACCATAGCAGAGACTGCCTTTCATTACTGAAATGCGAGTCAGTTAGGACCATGGTCTTGATGGACGACAATGATTGAAATAATGATTAACCTTTATTTAACAGGTGTTGGCATAGGGCTACAGGCTGTGAATTCTTTAATTGGAGACAACGTTGGGCTCAACAATATTTATTTTGGAAGATTCTTCATGCAGAGGTCCTACCTACCTGGAATGTGTTTGTAATACACCCTTATCTCTAGGCACTTGTCAGTGATCTTTAACCTTGCTTCTTTTAGCTACACAGCCAAAAACTTTCAAATTCCCCCAAATCCATAGGTGGTGTTTTAAAATATTTATTTGGCACCAATACTTAAAAAAAAAAAAAGAATGTCAGTCTCCATTGAAACCAAAAATAGGGCTGTGGGCTATGGAATCTGGAAACAGTCCAGAGAGAGCAATTCAAGAAGGTGAACATCATTTTGTAAATTGAAGAAGCTATGCGACTAAGTCAGTTGTGCAGGCCAAATGGCACATACTGTGCAGAGGGAAAGCTTCAGATTAAGGGGGAGCTACGGAAGCACAGATATGGTGAATCATCCATCATCAAATGAAGGCTTCTAATTTGTGCACGACTAATATGTTTTGAAGATGTAGCAAGAATTTTGTGATTGCTATAACCATCTGTCGCAAAATGCCTTGATATGGTCCTCATCGACAGAACCAGATTTATAAAATAACATACATCAGGTAAAGAGAAGAGTCACTTGAGTATCTAGTAAATAATCCATAATAGGATCCAAAGACTTGAATTTGTTAAGAGATATCTAAATGGATATTCCAAAATCAAACTCCCAAATGATTTGTGCTGCTGGTGGTGGGGCATTCTGACAGGTCTAAAGAAAAAAAAATGTATTTATGAAGCCAGGGCTATTAGCTAGGACTTATCAACAACTGAAATACTAGTAAGCTGTGGGGTTGTCTGGTAGAACATGGCAGTGATGGTGAAGATATGGAAAAGACACACTCTACATACATTGCTAGGATTATGTACTGGCTAGTTTTGTGTGTCAACTTCACACAGGCTGGAGTTATCACCAAGAAAGGAGTTTCAGTTGAGAAAATGCCTCCATGAGATCCAGAAGTAAGGTATTTTCTCAATTAGTGATCAAGGGGGGAAGACCCCTTGTGAGTGGTACCATCTGTGGGCTGGTAGTCTTGGGCTCTATAAGAAAGCCAGCTGAGCAAGCCAGGAGAAGCAAGCAAGCCTTAGTTACATCCCTCCATGGCCTCTGCATCAGCTCCTGCTCCTTGACCTGCTTGAGTTCCAGTCCTGACTTCCTTTTGTGATGAACAGCAGCATGGAAGTGTAAGCCAAATAAACCCTTTCCTCCCCAACTTGCATCTTGGTCATGATGTTTGTGCAGGAATAGAAACCCTGACTAAGACAGATTATTAATGAAAAGCAATCTACTGCCTTATAACAAGCTAGGTGCAGTACAGGGAAAAGAAGGGTATCAAAGATACCAGCATATCATATGTATTTCTGAAGTCTACTTTATAGGAAATGAATTGCAGATGTTTGTAATGTGATTTAAATGTTAAATAGGATAAAATAATAGTTCTCAGAGGTAAGCATGCTTCCTTAAACAAACATGAAATCCTACCACCTTCGAGCAGAGAAGTCTCTGTCTCTTGTGGGAGCTACTGCTGTGCGATTGTTTAGGTGAAACACAAAGGTCAATCTCTCTTAACTCTGGATCGTTAGGCACAAGCAGTGATATCTTCTGTATCTTCAGCATCCTTAGTTTTTGCTTGTTTTTCAGTTTTTAATATGAAAAAGCAAGAAGTTATAAACTTTAGTTACCTTAGTAGCAAATATTCTTTGTATGATCTGCAATATAATTTCAGTACAAATAGTTGAGTGCAATATTTATTTCCATTTGAAAGAAAATCCTGTGAGTTGTTTAAACACTAAACAAAGTTAGATGGTTCTGCAGAGGAATTTGTTTTCAACAGGGAGCATCAGCCTTTCCTGCAGAGAAGCATTAGGTAGAATACAAATCACTGGAAGTCACGATGCTCAGGGATGCTTTCAGGTTTCTAGATAAAGCTGGAATTTGTAGAGAAATGAGAAAATGTCTCAACCGTAAACTCTTCTAAACTTTAGACAGGGATGATTAGACCCCAATCATCCAAGACGCATCCTGGTATTATTGTAATTATATTTAATAAAATAATCCATTTTAACCAGTGAGGGTGCCTAGATTTAAAGGCTATGTTGGACCAAAAAATTATCCATCAAAATATAATCAACCAAAATTGAACCAAAACAAACCAAAACCCACCACCATTACAACACAATACAACAAAACACAATAAAACAACAAAATAAAATAAAATGGACATGGTTTTCTTAGTTCAGCACCTATAATCTTGTTTTATTAATTCTCCATATGCTGATTCTCTCTGTGTGTCTGTCTCTCTGTCTGTCTCTGTCTGTCTCTCTGTCTCTCTCTGTCTCTCTGTCTGTCTCTCTTTCTCTCTCTCTCTCTCTGTCTGTCTCTCTCATTCACAGTGCTTCCTCTAGCACCATATCAGCATATAAGCAAGTTCTGTGCCAACATATTACCTCTATTTATAGCTTTTGGACAATGGCACCCTCTGAAGAATGCTTTCATTACTCTTCTCCTTGATGCCTAATTCTGCTACTACTTGGAGTCAGCCAACTAATGACAGAAGACAGGAGCACAGAGGAAGACAACACATTGAGTTTCCAAGAGAAGTGGAGACGACAGCTTTGTTGATGTGATCATTCTCTCATGAGTCATTCAACATAAAGCATGGTCTAGATGAATATAGTTTCATCTATAAAACAGACTTTTTGGTTTCTAGCTCTCAACACATAGTAGGTTTTGACGGGGTACAACGTTTACACGGAGAATATTCAGTACAAATTTAGGAAACAGTCTTGTTGTTTTAGAATGTTGCTTGAATAATAGAACATCAATCAGAGGAGAAATTAATCAGTTTAGGTATGTGCAAAGACCATCAGGAAATTAATAATGTATTGTATTCTTGTTTTTCTCCATCATCCATGCCTGAAGTGAGCACAGTCATTGAAGATATACTCTCCAAAGCAGACATTAATATTTATGTGGTAGCAGCTACCAGAAGAGGAGTCAGAGTGCCCCAGGGAAATAATTCACTTTCCTCAGATCAGTCTTGCATCTCAGCTCCTCATCAGTAAAACAAGGGCCCAGAATAACTCATTTGTTGATCACTAAAAACTTCTTACAGTTTATCTCACCCTCTTCTTTCTAGGCTGGCTCTCCATGTCCTGCTGGAGTTCCCACCACTCTGACTTTTGAGTGAGGCAGGTGTTAATGAATGTATTATTTTCTTTTCTTTTCCTTTTTTTAAATTATTATTATTTTTGAGACTTTATTTACATTTCCAATGTTTCCCCTTTTCTGGGTCTCCTCTTTGGAAACCCCCTATCCCCTCCCCATCCCCGCCTCTATGAGGGAATTCCACCCCCCACCCACCCAACCACCCATCCCCATATTCCCACCTTGACATTCCCCTTTACTGGAGCCTCTAACACCCTCAGGCCCAAGGGCCTCTCCTCTCTCCCTGATGGCCATCGAGGCCATCCTCTGCCACATATATGGTCCAAACCATGGGTCCATAGATGTGTATTCTTTGGTTGGTGGTCCAAACTCCAGGACGACGAGGGGGGGGGGGTCAGGCCCATTGACGCTGTTGCTCCCTCCATGGGGCTGCAAATTCCCTCAGCTCCTTCAGACCTTTCTC
>CM052700.1:127125354-127151975 GCA_028551405.1 Uromys caudimaculatus
TCTACCTGCCTGTCACTGTACCAATACCATGCAGTTTTTATCACTACTGCTCTGTAGTACAGCTTGAAATCAGGGATGCTGATTCCCCCAGAGGTTCTTTTCTTGTTAAGGATAGCTTTTGCTATCCTGGGTTTTTTTCCTGTATTTCTTTAAGTGAATTATTTAGTTTATTATCTTCATGAGATGGGATTTTCAGTGAGCATCATGCTTTTCAGGTGTATTGGGGTAATCATGGCTTGCTGTGGTGAGAGAACTGGCTTCTGATGGTGCCAAAGTATATTGGCTCCTGTTGCTTATGATTTTGCACTTGCCTCTCATCAATTGGTTATTTCTGGTGTTAGCTGGCCTGTGTGACTCTGTGTGGAGCCTGTCTTCTGTGTCCCTAGGTTGCTGCAGATCTCTTTGGGGTCTGTAGCCCTAGGTATAGTCCATCTCCTGGCAGCCCTGCAAACTGTGTGGTGTTGAGGGATATGGGGCTACAGGCTGGTCTGCCCCCATGCAGGAGCAGACCAAAGGGGAGATGGCCTTCATGAGTAGGGGAAGAGTCCCGTGTTTGCTGGGCACCAGGGTTACTTGGTCGGCTCTCCTAACTGTTGCCCTTGCTGCAGCAGATCTTCTGGGAGCCCTGCAGACCGTGTTGTGTTGAGAGAGAGGGGGAGACAGGCTGATCTGCCCCCACGCAGGTGCAGACCTGCACAACTATTTTCTTTTCTAAGCAGCTGAAACTGTTATCAACAAAGTAATAAATATCCTTTAGGAAGTAGATGTTTTTAGAAAGGTTTTTAGGAAGTCTTCTATGATTGCAGGCTGATAAACCTATGCTGGCAGAACAGTAACGTATGGTTTTGAATGAAATGAGGAAACTTGATTAGTAAAAGACAGCCAATGAGTCTTGATATGAGGACCACCCCCAGAAGTAACTATTTGAATGAAGAGAATAAATGACCTCTGTTTTTAACAATCTGCATTGCATCTTCTGAGTTCACCCAAACAGTGACTATGTATAAAATAAGATACTTATTTGAATACATTGAGTGCATCTTTTATTTTCTAATGACTTCTGCTTTTTATTATTTCTGTAAACACATTCAAAATCCTCTCCTACATATTTTGAGATACTTGAAATCTTAATGTTAATTATATTCACTTCAGTGTGTCATAGAGCACCAGATCATTTCTCTTTTATAAGGAAAATAGTGTGGCTGTTGACTAAATTACCACTGCCCTTTCTTTCTGGCAATAACTGGTATAATGTCAATGTCTAGAAATTTAATGTTTTAAGAAGTTATTTACCAAGAGATTTTGCAGATTTTGTTTTTCTGTGTTTGGATTATTTCATTAAATTTAATGATCTCTTAGTCTGCCAATGTTGTCACAAAAGACAAGATTTCATGGGCATGATGTGACCAGATAGAATTCTATTAGTATATGTACCACATGCTCTGTATCCATCCATCTGTTGATAAATTATCCTAGCCTGTTGTTGTTCTGTTCTTTATTAAAGAAAAAAACCTCATCATCTGTCCAGTTAAAATGAATACTTAAACAAGTAATCAACATTTTCAGGAGAAACTCAGGTAAAATTTGCATTTCTACCCTGGTTCAGGTGTTCTTGTTGTGGTGTGTAGTTTTTGTTTGTTTGTTTGTTTGTTTATTTACTTCCTTCCTTACTTTACAACCTGATCACAGCCTCCCCTCTTTCATCTCCTTCCAATCCCTCCCTCACATACCCCTTCTCTCAATACTTCCTCCCCTTTTCTCAGGAGAAGGGGAACCCCTCCTGCCATGGGTATCAACATGCCCAGGCACATCAAATGACAGCAGGACTAAGCACAGTCTCTCCCACTTAGGCCAGATAAGACATCCCAGCTAAGGGGAGGGGATCCAAAGGCAGACAACAGAGTCTAGACAACCCAAAGACTAGTCCCTCATTTCAAATATGTCTCTACTGGTCATATTTTCTGTGTGTAGTGAGGAGTGGCTGGGACTGTGGCAAGCTAAAATTGTGTAGTTCAAGAGTTCCCCAGTGAAAACGTTGGCTACTATTAATGGATCTTGTAACCCAAGACTTGATGTGAAAATCATTAACAAAGTGACAAAGCCCAAGTCTTTCTGTGTTCTAGTACACTCCCCAGGGTCTGGTTCTTCTCTCCATGTCTTCATATTCACGTCTCACTTCCTCTCTTACTGCTACATCTACTGAGCTCCTTATCTGTTCTCTCCCAACCCAGAGCTGATGTCAATGTCTATAGGACATTGTAGTTTTTATTCCATGTATCATCCTTTAGCCTCTCACTGCTTATCATCATCTGACACCCTTTCTGCTTCTCTGACCACTTTTCACTGTAAGCCTCCTTTATAATCTAACTTCAACAAGGACAGAAAGCTGTCTATTAATTACCGCTATAGCCACACTACTTAAAATGATATTTAATACCCAGGAAATATCCAGTAAATATTTGTTGAATGATTTAACAAGTAACTAACTTTGTCAGAATGAATAATAAATGAAAATAGATTAAAATATTTTTTATAGACTGGAAATATGCATATAAAAATTCCATGGCCACCATAAAGAACTAGACACAGGAATTTTAAAAGTTGAATAGGATTTCCTATTTTCATGTTAAAGCAGGTAGCATGTTTTGGTTGATTAAACATATATTATCTTTAAACCTGGGTGATATAAGATTTAGTAAACTGTAGAGTGCATTTAGTATAGGGTATAAGAGAAAGTTAATTGGTAACATCTACATACAGGCCAGGATTTTATCCTCTGGTGAGAAGAATAAAATCATACCTGAACACTTTTTGCTTTTTTTTCCCTGCCAGTCTAATTTGTTCTGAAATGAAATAACAATTTAATTGACTTTCTGAAACTTAATTGTTCTCAGCTCCCTAGCAGCATCTAATCATTTTTGATAATTATCTGTACTGTTTCTCTTTTTGCAGCATTCCTAATATATCTCTACTTTATTAATATTTTACACAAAAGCATAATAAATATAGAGAAAAGTGTACAAAATAGAGACATAGAGTTTAACAAGTTGTTGAAGACAACCAATGGTGAACCATTCAAGTATATTTTCCTTTCCTCTGCCAATTCTTAGTTTTCCAGGCCATTGTTTGCACTTTTATTTCTTTGTCATTAGTGTATTGTATCTCTTCTTTAGTATTTCCCCAAAACTGGTCCCATCTAGAAGGATATTGCAGTGATTTGAGTAGGTATGTTCCCATAGACTCACTGTTTCAATGCTTGACCACAGGGAGTGGCACTATTACAAAGTGTAGCCTTGGAGTAGGTATTGCCTTGTTGAATAAAGGTTGTCACTGTGTGGGGGTGGGCTTTGAGGTCTCCTAAGATCAAGTTCTGCCCAGTGTGGTACATAGTCCCCTTCTGCTGCCTGCAGATTAAGATGTAGAACTGTTAGCTCCATCTCTAACACCATGTCTGCTTGGACACTGCCATGCTTACCACCTTGATGATAATGGACTAAACCTCTGAAACTTAATTAAATGTTTTCCTTAATAAGAATTGCTTTGATCAGGGTGTCTCTTCACAGTGATGTGAACTCTAAGACAAATATATGATCTTCTAAAGGTCATACATTTCCAAAACATGGAAGCCATTAGATTATTCTCAAGGGAATAGCATCCACAGCCTCTTCATAGCATACAATAGCTTTCTGACTGCAACATCATGTTCATCAGTTCAGATGTACAAAAGAGCCAATCATCCAAATCCAAACACACTCACAGCCTTGCCACATAAAGCTTTCATTGAATAATTAAAATTTGAGAAATTTTATAAGAAAGTAAAAATCATTGGAAATGTATCTCCCCTAAAATGTAAAGGTTGAGGTCATGAGGCAAGACATGTTATACATATACACATGAATGTGTGTGTACTCACTTGTGAACACACACACACACACACACGCACACACACACACACACACACACACACACACAAAGTTGTTATATACTAATACCTCTAACAATTGTTTTGTGATTCCAGCTTTATTATCAGAGCCATACCATCAAAAAAACCTTTCCATTTTAACTCACAATAGAATTATGTGTCTTTCTCCTTTCTAATTCATGTGTCTTAACAATTTTCCTCCCAAAACAATTTAGAAAGCTTAACCTCTCACATTTGTTTATCATTTCTGCCTAAATTAAATGTGAAGTAGAAAAAATATATTAAACTATAAATATAAAAGAGACAGTGAAAAAGCATGATGGTTGAAACTGTGTGTCTCTTTGGTCTGGGGTTGTTTGGTTGTTGGTTTTGAGTTGAACTACACAACCTGCAGTGGTTTTGAGCTCATGCTCCTCTTATCTCAGGCTCCCATGTTCTAGACTTACATGAATAAATACCAAACCCCAGCTTTTTCTGTCTTGGCAGACCTCATTTTAAGTGAAAGAACAATCTAAGTACTCACTAATAATGAATTCTGTGATACTTTTTATTATACTAACACAGTTGGAGAAGCATTGAGTGTTAAACAGTGACTTAATAAGTGAAAATTCCAGCTTGTTTCAGGGTGCACATCATCAGAACACAGACTCTGGTGGCTGCTCCTGTTCTACCTGTTATAGAACATGTTAAAAATGACTGCACAAGCTAGTGACTTAAGACAGTGATCAACACCTCTCCATTATGTTAAAGAGAGAGCGGTTTACTTGTTATTTATTTATTTATTTATTTATTTATTTATTTATTTATTTATTTATTTTCTACTACTGAGTAGCATGGAGTCATTCCAGCCTCAACTTATCTAGGTGGCTTAGGTGACTTTGGTTTGACTCCCATGCCACTGTGAATGGTACAGTGACTTTCTTGGCTCCACCACTGTGAATGGTCTTTCATTTTAAATACCAATAGCCAGTGTTTGTCCTCAATATCAAGTCAGAAAATCCCAGGTGTCCTTTAAGCTGACCTTCTATGCTCTATGCCTTTCACATCATATTGGCACAAATGGGTCAGAAAGTATTCAAGTCATGTTAGAGAGTGGTGAAAAAAGTCGAAGGGAGTAGCTATAGATTCATATAGACAAGACCATGACAGAGAAAAAGTGGGAAATTTGTGCCAAATAATGGTTTTACTTGGAAACAAGATGGAAAATAGAGACCAGAATTCACCTTTAGCTCAACTAAACTATTACAGATATTTTGCTAAGACGAAAAAGTACAAGAAAAAAGGGACATGGTGATCTCACCCACCATTTGGGCATAAAAACCTGACATTATAAAGAGAAGTGTAACTTGGCAAAGAGTGGAGCTGATCTACATTAGCGCTGAGCTCCCTGGGAAGTTAGATATTACTGAAAGCTCCTGATAAGCCATGGCTGTAGTGGTCAGGGTGTTAAGCCATGGCTGTAGTGGTCAGGGTGTTAAGCCATGGCTGTAGTGGTCAGGGTGTTAAGCCATGGCTGTAGTGGTCAGGGTGTTAAGCCATGGCTGTAGTGGTCAGGGTGTTAAGCCATGGCTGTAGTGGTCAGGGTGTTAAGCCATGGCTGTAGTGGTCAGGATGTTAAGCCATGGTTGTAGTGGTCAGCGTAGACCTATGCCTTAGGCTAGAGAACGAAGATGGAGTTTTCAGCAAACAATTTTAATGCACAGAATGTTTTGCTTACTTGAAGGTATGTGGGTGCCCAGCATTAATCTCTTTAAGGATGCCTGGTAATTCCAATAATTTAAAAGCCTGCCATTTTGTCCAACTCTCGTCAGTTTTTACTTCACTTCTGGCGAAAATCCCCTTAGATTCCTTGCTACATACACAATGACTCATTGTTGTGTTCTAGGCGTAGGTACATCTGGCTGAGAACAAATATTCAGTAGTGAAGAGAAACGCGAGCCAGGCTCAGCCATTCTCCTCTGATCACACTATGACTCAGGACGCACACCAGTGGTTTTATTCATTACTGGATATTAAAATCAAAGGCCTTTAATATGCAGCAACAGAGTTGTCCAAATTGAAGACCATCTGTGCACCCTGGTAGAAGTTTTCTTAGCAGGATGCATAGGTAATTTTAATAAACTTATTTTTTTCAGTCTGCCCCCAAAGGATTTAATGAAACTTTGACATTTTCCTGGTGTGTCACAGGACAGCACTCTATCTTTCCTCCCATTACAGATATTTTTAAGAGTAAGTTGGACTGATCATGGTGGATGCAGTCAGTAATTTCAAAAGATAACCTGCTGCTTTAATGCATCCCAGAGTACCTGGCAAGAATGTAGATCCTTTCCTTCCCTCTTCTGATCCATAAACAGTTTGATGATAGCTCCATTAGCCTTGCTATTTTTCTTGTCAAAAAATCTGATGAGGACATTCGTGCCTGTGTTCTGAGGACACAGTGTTCTCATTTCGCTTTGCTTTCCTTATCCTAAATACTAGGGAAGTAAACTTCTGAAACAAAAAACACAGGATGAGTGGACTTCCAATCCATGGTCCTTTGGATGCTCAAAGAAACAAGACATTATGATAGGAATTTGACTCTAGGGAAAAAAATCTGGCAGATTTGAGTTAGTAATAAAGTATTTAAGTCTCTGCAAGCTTTGTTGCCACTGTATTAAAATAGTTTAATACTGCCTCTATTTCACAAAAATAGTCATGAGAATTGAACAATATAGGACATATTCGATGGTCATATTAAACACAGGGTTCAAATGAAAATTCATTGCCACTCATATAGGGAAATGGCTCACTGGGTCTTCAGAGCTCTCTTAAACAGAGTGTGGCACTTACTGCAGCACCTGCTCCTAGCTAAACACTAGTACAATTATTGTATATAGATGAGCTCATTTAATATTCATTTAGCATAAACACTCTGCACCCTCACGTAGTACTCCCATAAGGCTATCGAGACATTGATGTCATGTTCCCCTTGTTCATAAGGAAACTATGACACAAGAAGTCACATGACCTGGCTGGCATCACATAAGTAGCCAGCTGTCAGGGGCAGAATTCTAACTTAGTAGGTTAATATTGGATGCTGTTTCCAACAGCCCTGGGATGTGGGTTTTGGAAAGAAACTAACCTGAAGATAGATGAATGCTACAATTAGAACTTTTCTGCAAAGTTTACATAGCTCTAACTCTGTGTATACCTACAGACCAACTCGAATACCTAGAACCGTCTGCCTTTCCTATTTTAGAACAGGAAATCATGAGGACCAGAGACAATATGTATTGTTTTCGTTATGTTAAGTGAAAATTTTAGGACATTGCAGGCGGATCTTACTGTCCTCATTCTCTGTCTTTCATGTCTCTACAGGGTTTCTAAAAAATACTAAGATCTTAGAACCTGAGGCTGTAAGTGACCAGCAATTTGGAGCATCGCATCCCTTTATATTATCCTCCCCAAAGCAGCAAAGCACATGTAAAGGAACCGTGGAACTCAATTCTGGAAACTTCTGAAATGATGGCATCTGCAGCTGCCAGCCTCTTGCCTGGTGCAGAGGCTAGAACTGCCAACAGCACCTCCTACCACAGCCAATGAGTTGCCAGGGCCAATGGTTGGATAACTCTCAAGCTTAATGAGAACCTGCTAGAAGGAGACCCAGATAAGTCTGAAGGAAGAGAGCATGGCATAGTCATTCTTGGTCAGGAGGATGCCTTACTTCTCAGATTTTTTGGAAGTGCTTTTATATATTTTATATACAAACAAGATGTCCTTAGAGTCAAATGAGAATGCTACAGGAGGTGGCACAAGGTAGAAAATGTGATATATAAAGCATTTGGTATTAAAGCAAGTATAGTACAATTTACTATCTAAATCATACTACAGAAAAAAAAATTCATTGTTATAAACTTGATTTAGTTTTATAAAAATCACAGTGCTCTAGAGATGGATGAGAGGTTAGGATGGGTGCATACTGAACTAAATAAAGAATATTGGCAATTAATGACTACTAAGAGAGGAAGAATTAGTCCTTCCTAGGGATGAGCTCCCTAATTGGTTATTCAATATCAGTGGTCAGTTCTGAAATATATATTCACATATAATATATATAGATTATGTATTTATTATATATATATAACAATAAATGAGTTCTGGATGATTTGAAATAAAACAATAAATGGACTTTAAAATTTGTATTTATGTATTTGTTCCCATATATATACATACATTTATATGCGTATTTATATCTATTTTTTAAAAAGAGGGCATGAATTTGAGAGACAAACAGGAGGATGTGTGAGGGGTTGGAGTGGGAAGTAATGAAGTGATTAATTAAAAAGAAAATAAATTTTATAAAAAAACAAAAGGGCGCACTGCTCTTTCAAAGGAACTGAGTTTGGCCCACAGAACCCACATAAGGTGGGTTAACAAGCATCTGTAAGTCCCACCCCAAGAGGCTCCAGTGCCTTGGACCTCCATTCGAACTCTACTTCACATGTACAATCTCACAAACATGCATATGCACACACACACAATTAAAACTAAAGTAAATAATAAGAATGAGTTGTTAAAAATAATTAATTCTTTTCTAGTCCTAACTTTATACTATAACACAAAACCTTTGTGAAGTGGAAGATATTCTTGGTCACTTAAGGTAGCCTCTGGCATGGTAGTTGGCCCTGCTTACTATTAGGAAAATGGGGTTTTCAGACCTAAGTTCCGATTCTTTCTAAGCATACAACACTCTGGACATTATTTGGCTCTCTCTTTATGTTCTTTAACTATAACAGATGGTTCTTTGAAGAAGTAAGTGAGATAAGACACTGATAACTGGAGCACTGAGCTAATTACTGAGTAGTTACTCCGTTGATACTCATAGTCATGTTCCTTGACATTTACAAACCAGCCATTCCCTAAAATGAAAATCAGATGAGACTCTTAGAGGCTTGGTTTTGTTTGCTGATGAATCAGTGACAGGTCTTGGCACGTAGTAGCAACACGCAAAAAACAAACAAACAAACAAACAAAACCCTGTTCAATGAATGTGTTTAGAACAATTGGGGAAAGTCTGTATTTTACAGCATATTTTTAGGGAGGATTACATAGTACTCTCTATTAGCAAGAGAAAGGGAAATATTCTGTGTACTCATATATTAGTATCAGTTCAGGGCTGTTTCCAGACCCACATCAAATGCTCCGGACTTGCCTTTTCTTCTCTTTCCTCTTTCTTCCTTCCTTTTTCTTTCTGGCTCCCCTTTTAATTTATTATTAATTTTGAGTTTATAAATTATCACCTCATATACTGCTGTAAAAAGGTTGTTTCTTCCTTAGGTGGGCTCTTTTCCTCTAGGTATGATATAAATTGGATAGGTGTCCCAATGAAAATTTAGATTAGTGAGCCTATGAGAAAGAAAAGTAGATATAGGTCAATTCATGTTCTTCCCACTATGACTTTTGAGTCACTGGTATGCTAGAGGAAAGCTCAAAACATGATGCAGATATCTTAGCCACACTAAACTAATATTTCAATAAACGAATCACAGATAGTCCCTAATAATGTTAAAAGATACACTTATATCTCAGCCTAAACTCAGTCTTTCAATACAAACACTAGTACATCTGTTTTTGAAAAAGGGAGAGTGGGAGGGAGGGAGGGAAAGGAGAGAGAGAGAAAGAGAGAGAGGTAGAACTTTCACTAAAAATTTTCATTAGCTTATGACCATATGTTATCACTAGGAAAATATGTGTATATCTCATTTAGGGGTCAAATGCTTTCATGGCATGATCCTGAATCTAAACCTGGTCTATTGGCAAAAGTGGACTCAGTTTCAAGTTAACCGTGGTATCCCTACTCTATAAAGATCTCTGAAGTCAGGCATCAGAAGCCTATCATATCCTACATTCATCTTTCACAGTACTCTAGAATCAGAGAGAAGACAACATAAGCATAATCTTCACATCAAGATATTTGCATGAAACTGATCTGTGTGCACCTGGCCATTGAGCAGAAGCCAAATGTGAATTAACAGGATTCTAGAAGCAAAACAGAAGGTGCTATAGGCAAGCAATAGAGATGTTGTGGACAAGGTAAAGTTTAAATTGGGACTTCATGGAGAAATAGGACACAGAAGGTTAAAGAAAAAAAAGGATACACAGAAAAGCAGCAAAAATTCTATAAATAATGAAGTCCATTAGGGAATGGCCAATCAATAACCAGCCCAACTTGAAACCCATCCCATGGGCAAGCACAAATCCCTGACACTATTAATGATACTCTGTTATGCTTGCAGACAGGAGCATGTTGTCCTCTGAGAGGCTCTACCTAGCAGCTGACTCAGACAGATGCAGACACCCACAGCCGAACAGTGGATGGATCTTGGGTATTCTTATGGAAGAATAGGAGGAAGGATTGCCCCGAAGGGAATAGGAACCCGACAGGAAGACCAACAAAGTCAACTAACCTGGGCCCTTGGGGCTCTCAGAGTCTAAACCACCAACCAAAGAACATACGGTCTTCATTTGGGTCATGAACTGGAGCGGGAGCTATACCAAAATCTGTTCCTGTATGTGGAATACCTTCTTCTAGCTTGGTTGCCTTGTCTGGCCTCAGTAGGAGAGGAAGCACCTAGCCTCGCAAAGACTTGAAGTGCCAGGGTCAGGGGGTACTCAAAGAAGGGGGATGTGGCATGGAGGGAAGGATTGTTGAAACGGGCGACCTGGAGAGGGGTAATGAGTAGGATGTAAAGTGAATAAATTAGAAGAAGAAGTAGTAGAAGAAGAAGAGGAAAGGAGGAAGAGGAGAAGGAGGAGGAGGAGGAGGAGGAGGAGGAGGAGGAGGAGGAGGAGGAGGAGGAGGAGGAGGAAGAAGAAGAAGAAGAAGAAGAAGAAGAAGAAGAAGAAGAAGAAGAAGAAGAAGAAGAAGAAGAAGAAGAAGAAGAAGAAGAAGTCGAAGAGTAGTGGTGGAAAACAAGACAGGAGAATTTCAAGTGGAATTAGACAGGGGGTTGGGGGCTCCTACATTTTTAAAGAAGACAGAAAATGTGGTACATTTACACAATGGAGTAATACTCAGCTATTAAAAACAATGATTTAATGAAATTTGCAGGCAAATGGATGGAACTTGAAAATATCATCCCGAGTGAGGTAACTCAGTCACAAAAGAGTGAACATGGTATGTACTCACTGATAAGTGGATATTAGCCCAAACGTTCGGAATACCCAAGTTTCACTTTACAGTAACCGGTGGACTGAGAGTGAGGTCCCAGATGGAGGAGTTGGAGAGGGACTGAAGGAGCTGAGGGAGTCTGCAGCCCCATGGAGGGAGCAACAGTGTCAACTGTCTGACCCCACCCTCCGGTCCTCCTGAAGACTGGACCACCAACCAAAGAATACACATCGAGGGACCCATAGTTCGGACCACATATGTGGCAGAGGAGGGCCTTGTTGGCCATCAGGGGGAGGAGAGGCCCCAGTAAAGGGGAATGTCAAGGTGTGAATATGGGAGTGTGTGGGCGGGTGGGTGGGAGGTGGAATACCCTCATAGAGATGGGGAGGGGGAGGGGATAGGTGGTTTCCAAAGAGGAGACCTAGAAAGGGGGAAACATTGGAAATGTAAATAAAGTATCAAAAAATAAAAAATTTAAAAAAAATAAAGAAGTAAAGAAAGGCTTAATCATTCAATCAATGGAAATTGACAGTCTCTTTAGGCAAGGGATAGTACTTGTACCTGCTGAATAAGTGAAACCCTTCCAGAAAAACTTTGAAACTGTTACAAAAATATCTTTGAATAGTGTGCATTCTAAATGAACACCTCACAAAGGGTTAGGAATAAGGTTTTATTAAGTTAGATGTAAAACTCCTCCTTCTAAAAAATGGAAATAAAAGTAAAAATAAAAAATTAAAGTCTCATGGAAACATTTTCTGCTCCACTTCTGTTTTAAATCCACTTGAAACTTATTTGCAGCACTTAATCATACAAAATATATCCATGATTTAGAACTGTCCCCACAGACTGGCACTTAATTCTGTTTACTCTTAGAGTTCATTATATGTATTCTGAGAGCAGAGTCAATTTCTAGATTTAGATTTTCCCTTTAACTCTCTTGCTCTATTTTTTTAATGAGTTTGGGATGCTCAACCCTAATTCTGGCGCTGACCTGCCCAGGTCTCTTATCCAAGGCAGATCCCAACATCTGCTGTTTCCACTGGGGATCCTCAGATGGCATGAACCATATAACTTGTCAAGATTGAATAAGCCACTCACTGTGTTGATCTTTCTGCTAGCTTCCAAAGTTATGTTGCTCTTATTAAAATGTCAGTTGCCTGACCTTTGGAGGCACAGGGGAGCCTCGGAGGATATTCCAGGCAATCAAAAACAAGCAGTTAAAATCGGATAGTGGAGAGAAACATATTTGCTAGGTGAACTGTGCTTTACGTTAACATGGTTCCATATTAAAACATGACTCTCTATTCCTAGAGGTTTATTGGAACAAATTGAGAGTGCAGGATAGGTTAATACAATCTTTCCTTTCTGAAGTCTTGGGAAGAAGTGTTTCAGGAATGAGTTCTTTTCCTTGATAGATATAATTTGGGTTTTTTAGGCACATGAACTTGGGAAAGTGTCATTTAATCTGCTATGGGGAGCTAATTTTATGTTATTAAGACAGTATTATTCTTGCAACATTTTGATGAATAAAAAAACATTTTATGGGCCACAAACTTGAACTAATTAAAGTGAATGCCGTTGTGACTGGGCAAACAGCAAATACAATTTTAACTGCAATTAGCAAAATTTATATTCCAGGGTAAAAGTGAATATGGCCAAGGAAACGAGCCTTATCAGGTCTTTCCATTTGCCTCACAAATCTTCTATGACTTAATAATCACAGATATTTTTATGAAACAATGTCATTCTTAGCACAAGTCTCTGCTTTCTGCATTCTGCCCGCCTTTATAGAGACTTTCCTCAGAGTGAGATGAATTAAAAGAGGCTCTCCATAGTGCTTTTGGGACAATTAGCTAGGAAGCACCAGAGGACAATAAGGGCTCAAAGTATTTTGCCCTGAAGAATTCTGGCAATTGATAGAAAAGCCGCCAGAGTGCACTAAGCAGGGAATCTAAATGCAGTATCATTACAGAGAATTTAAAACTAGAGGAATTATCCAAGAAGACTGAATTGGAAAAACAGGCTTTGTGACAGTCATTACCTTTTAAGACTTCTCTATTAGACTAAGGTAACATAATCAAAGTTTTCTATATACACTAAGACACAATTTTAAAAAAAAACCATGGAAACAGAACAATGTGAAAGTTACTTGCCTATCAACAGAGCAGTACTTTGAAGCAAAAAGTACATCTCTGAAAATTCCTTTTTCTAAGATGGAGTGATAAACTTGCATTTGAAGTGCAAAAGTCTTTTAGCAATCAAAGAATCTAGCTGAAGAGAAACTTTCTATATTATTTATTAATCAAAATGAATTATACATTCAATATTATCTTCAGAGTCCCTCTAAATTAGTTTGACCTATTTGGGCAGCCTTTCAGAATCTCAGTAATAAATGAGCACTTGAGACTGAAAACATAAGGACTACCCTCTTAAGATTTCACAGGTCTGACATGTCAGAGGTAGACCAGATAGCATTCTTGATTTAAAAAGAGAAGCTTAAACATGAAGGCAAATGAATCAATTACCTGACAATATCCAATGAGTGCTATTTACGGTAAGAATAATAGTAATAAGTAAGCCAATGGAAGGAATTAAAGAGGCTTTGGTGGAACTTTTGAAAAGTTTGAGACTATGTGGATAATTTTCCAAAACACTTTCACTACTTATTTTTCTGACATTCAAAATAGTTGCTGAGTTATGAAAAGTCATACACCATTGTACAACCTTAACAGATACGAAATTTCAAGGCTAAAGGAAATACAGTGATTTGCTTAAGACGATATATTTATTTATTGGTGATTGGGATTAGAATCCTGATGTGGAGGCTGTAATAATCAACAGGCACTTTGGCTCTCATCCATCGCTCAACACAGCTTTATTCCTGTCTTCATGTCTAAGAAGTGTCAATGTTATTAAGGTGGCATTCACCAACAAAGGCATGTGTGTGCAAGCCTGTGTGTGTGTGTGCGTGTATGTTGTGTGTGTACATTAATGTCCTTTGCCCAGAGTCACTTAATAATAAATCTTAAAAGACAGGAGTTGTTTGCTTATTTGTTTCTTTTTGTGAGAATTGTCCCATGGGTCACAGAGCTGTATTTTTGCCACTTATAATTCAGGGACCTGGTGCTCTGTACCTTGAACCCCATCTTCATTTGGATATTCATGGGTAACTTATTGTTTTCATCTCCTCTTTGCAAAAGGCTCAGAGGAAAGGATTTACTGATGAACACTTCAGTTTGCAGATCAACTGTTTCACTCCTAATAAGCAGAGATTGTTAATCAAAAACCTGGTGGTGGGTGTATGTTTGGAGAATTTACAAAACCACTGAAATTCGATATTCAGTTTTCAAGTTTGTACATAATAGTTTTATAGATTTTTGGAAAAACAATCTATAAAGTCATCAAATGTTCAGAAAGATTTGTCTCTCAAAAGTGTTTAGCCAGAAATAACTTTCTGTCTTGTTAGTTTGAGTATTTAGCAGAAAATTGTTCAAATCAGTAGTTTCATTGAAAATGGGAATTTCCTACAAATACTGTTAGCAAATTGAATTTTTTCTTATAGAGATATTATCATTTCTTGTGAAGAATAATAAAAAAATAATACAAGAGTGATATCAAAAGATTAAGTTGATATCAGATAGGTACATGAAATTTTCTAAAACAGCATGGAAATATAACTAAATTGTGATAAATTGTTAATAACATTTTCTCCCTATTACTCACAATGGTAAACTCAATCAAATATTTGTGATGAAGAAATTGTGTATAGGGATTGTCTGAAAGAGCAGTATGCTTGCAATAAGCATAAAGAGAAGTTTAGGACACAAATAGAACACGATAGACATGCGATAATGGAAACATAGAAGTAGGAAAAATGATAGTTATTCTCTATAAATAGTAAATAATTTGCCTGCTGCTCACATTAGGAAACATTTTCTACGAAAGAACAATCTGAAGATAACTGTGGATAAGTGTACCCCATTAAGGGAATGGAGCACTAAATGGTATTAAGGTGGCATTCACCAACATAGACATGTGTGCACAAACCTGGGTGTGTGTGTGTGTGTGTGTGTATGCATAAAAAGGAATACGTGTCTTCTAAATGCATCTTCAAAATCGTCCCATCCCTGAAAAGACGGTGGCCTTTGGAACTCTTTGGAAAGAGAGTGCACTGAACTGTCTGATAGATTGCAGAATTCCTTCAAAGGTTCAACCAAGAGGAGTGTGTTCTCCACATGACTGTCTCTTATCTAATTACTCAATAGTGACAGACAACACTTCAGGAAGACTTGTTTTTGCCAGCCACTGCCCTAAGTACTACACACACATTTCCAGCTCCATCCCTAGATTCACAGATTTTCCATATAAGGTGATCCTGAGGCACACTGAAGGTTTAGAAGCATTGAAGAAATGAATTGAATTTTTTGCAACAGTTATGTAAGCTGTCTCTATTACCACCATTTTATCTATAAAGACAAATAACCCAGCAAGAGTCAGAGGTAAGACAAGCTCAGCAAGCCTGGAACTTTAGTTTTCATCAACACAATGGATTTTTGTCAGTGATAATCCCAGCAGCAATCCAAATCCTTGGAATTAAGAGTTGAAAGGGACTTTCTTGGGTAGGATGATCAAATTAAATCAATTCTGAACCCTCATAAAGCTCCTAGAAATCTGAAGGACACTCTCAAGATGATACCCATCCAAAGTTTCCAGTGTTTTCCTAGGAACTTTTGAATAAAGAAGTCCTGAGAGTTGTCTCAGAAGTCTCAGAAAAACACAAAGAAACAAACCAAAATGGTGTTAAACTGATCTGTGAAGCCTTAATATGTCAAAATTTTGACCTTTGATATGTCAAATTTTGTTATAAGTTTTCTCTTACTGTGGTTATAATTATAGCAACAAAGTTGAGTCAGAAAAGTAAAATCATAGACTACTTCTTCCTTCTATGCACTTTCATTGACAGGTAATATACACGAGAAAACTTTAGCCTTTAACTCACCTTGATAGCAGGGAACACAATTACTTCAGCCTGAAACACACAAATGGTTTTTCTTACCCTTGACTGTTTCTAGTGCCACTTTGCTTCCTATACACCAAGATTCTCTGATAAATGAGCAGGTGCATTAATGCTGCCATCTGTACCACTGGTGTGGTCAATACAAAGCATGTTAACCTGGCTAATTCATTGCTAGAATCACCTAACTAACTTGTGGAAACACTTAGCTATGCAAAATGAATAGCGATCTTCTCTAAGTGACATTTGTAGTGTACTATTTGAAAAGTGGGGTGTTTCAGTTCTGTTCCCAACAGGAGTTTCTTCTCTAAGTAAAAGCAAGACCCCTTCCTGTGTTAATGTAGATAGCGTTACATGCTCTTACTGTATCGTTCAAGGCAGCTGATAGAAAAGATCTTGTAAAAGAGAAACTGTACATGAGTACAGTTACTTGAATAGTTTGGGGTAGAAGCTTGCTGCAGTAAACCCCTTCAAGGTTTCCAACAGAACTGGATGGTCACCTAGGTCTCTCTGGTTTAGGAGTGCGTAATTTAATAATATCTGGGATTTCATGATTTTACACTAAAATATTTTATTACTTCTTTGAGAATTTCTTGTAATGTATTTTGATCATATTTACCTCCTCCCTTCCCCTTAACTCATCCCAGATCTGCCTTGACCTCCCTACCTCCTCAACTTCCTGTCTTCTCATTTTATAATCCACGATAACACGTGCTGCCCATATAATCATGGATGTGGGTCCATCAACAAGATTTCAAATTTCAATATTGCTATTTTATATATTATTTTAATGAAATAAGCTTTCATGTAGACCAGATTGGTCTTGAACTCTCTTTGTACCTGATAATAACTTCAGATTTCTATTGCAATTTTTGAGATTATCATATAAGTAGATTATTGCTCCTCTTACCTTTTCTCCCTACAAAACCTTTTATTTCTCACCCCATTGTTCTATCTCAAATACATGGCCTCTTTTTTTTTAATTGCTTCTACATGTGTGTGTGTGTGTGTGTGTGTGTGTGTGTGTATGTGTGTAGGCATGCGTATGCGCATGTGTGTGTGTGTGTGTGTGTGTTGTGTGTTTCTAAATATATAAACACAAACTTCTCAGTCTGTATAACGTTACTTGTTTGTAAGTTTTCGGGGCTATTTAGCATTTAATAATTGGTATGCTCTTCTCTGGGGAAGACTAATTCTCCAGCTCTCATCCTTACACGCCCATAGTTCTTTCCCACTTCTGTGTTAGCCTCTCTGTTGGTATAGTCCTTGTTCTGGTCATATCTACAAAGCTATGGTCATAAGATTTCATGGGTGTAACTTCTGACATTTCTAGCAAAACAATCTCACAACAAACTCCTGTTCCTCTGGCACCTACAATCTTTCTGCTCTTGCTTCCAAGTGATCCCTGAGACTTAAGTTTGGGAATTGTGTTGCAGATGTATTTATTGGTTGGGACTTGTCTGCACAAGTCTGTACATTAATCCTGAACTTCTGACACTCCTGGATCCATTTCTTCAGTGTTGTAATTACAGGCATAGGCACTGTCAGGTTTTATGTGGTGCTAAGTATATGACCCAGGGGATCATGGATACTAGTATACATTCTACCATCTGAGCTACATCCATAGCCCCCAAAAGCATTTTAAATTCAATGTTTGATAGTTAATTTGATTTTGGATTTTTGTAGGCTAGGACAATAAGCCAAGAGTATCACATTTCAATAACTTTTGTTTATACTTGATGGTTCTGAAGCATAAGCCAGCTCCTTGTGTGATAGATCTAGACAGCTGAGCTTCACATCATCTTCCTGGAGCACATGTTCTATCTCTGTTTTCATATAAAACGTACACGTGACAAAGCAACTGTTACTTTATACTCCTGAGGAGGAAAATAAATTAAAATGTAATGTCAAATCAAGGAAAAGATGCATGGAATTTTTCAAATACGCTTTGCATGCTGACAGTGATGCTATTAACTGTCTCTGATAGAAGAATAAAGTTTGAATAATTGTATCTTCCTCTTTCCTACACAAATTAAAACCAAACACCCCACTGGTTCTTATTCAAATTAAAAATTATGAGTCTTTGAGTAGACCCAAGGGAGGAGGCAGAAGAAAATATTGCTAGTAAGTAAATTGTACTACCGTGTTGCTCCAGAAGTTTTCATTTATCCACTGAAAGTGCCCTGGCTTTAGCTGAGATTTATCTGGTGCTTAATTTAATGTTTTTTGATTGCCTGCTATGTGTAAAGCACTGAAGAAGCCATCAAATTTTATGTTTCTTTCTTCAAGGAAGATTTGATAAAATACCTATCTAAAACAACTTCATTGTAGAAGGGTTTACTTTGGCTCAAGGTTTAAGGATATAAAGTCAATTACATCAGAGAAGGCATAGTAGTGAAGTCTAGCTTGATCTGGGACTAGGAGCTTGCTGACAGCTTCCTCGAGCTTCATGGATCAGGAAACAGAGAGATCTGTCTGCAACTGGAGTCAGCTATAATCTCCTGTGTTCCTCCGTCTGCCAGCTAAGCTCCTTGTCTAGAAGGTTCTGTAACCTCTCAAAACCCACTGGCATCATCTCAGGGCCAAGTGCTCAAATGTAGACATCCATGGGGACAGCTTATCCAAACAGATGAACAGGTGGGGATGTTATATTTTTTTATCATTAAAAGCAGAAGTCAGATATGGTGATAAAGATGTCAGGAGCTCGCCAAGCCACATTCAGGATGGACTTGGTACATAGTTGTTGGCACCAGCTAGATGATCTTTCTTAGAGAAAACTTTCTTTATACCTTCTAGTCTGACTTAGCATTACTTGAAACCACCAATATGAATGGTCACTGGTTTGAATGGGCCATGAAGCATTCCAGGCCTCTGAACCATTGGAAAAATTGTTTCCTCTGTGGCAGAGGCGCTGGAACTTGAGGAGGTTGTGTGAAAATGCAAAGCAAGTGTTTCCATTCTGTGGGATGGCTTTCTTCTTAGCTGGTTTCCAAAGTTCAAAAAGAAAGCTATGCCACCTCAACCGTTGGGATTTCTGAGTGATGATATGTTCCAAAGACAATGCTAAGGGGAAAACGGTTCTTTCTGCTTCAGCATAAGGAGAATTTCATCTGCTATGCACAATTTCACATTATTCAGAACTCTTCTCAAGCTCAGGAGGGAGCTCCAAGCTTCTGTCACTCATGGTGAATTGAGGAAGCAACTAGGGGCTGATAAGCAGATGGGGATTGAGAACCAGCCTAAAGGCTCTGAAGGCCATGCTGTAGATGCTGCCGATCTATTTTCTTTTCTCATCTACACCCTGGAGTTTTGAACAAAGTAGCCCTAAGGACAGGTTGGTATTCCATTCAGCCAGTTAACCTCTGCAGAACTCGGGTAGGCAGGGAAGAATCATAGTATATTTTCATTAACAGGAAGCAATCCTTTAATCTCCAGAGTCGAAAATGAGCTGCAAACTCTGACAGACCCAAAACAAATATTGTGTTGACTTTTCTTGCTTGGGTGAAAAATGTCAAGGAACATCTAGTTTTGTGGATAATGAAAATGTGGTGTATATACACGATGGGATTTTATTCCAAGTGTCACAAAGAATAAAGTTGTGAAAGTTTCAAAAGAAAAGATGAAGCTGGAAATAGTACATTTAGTGAGATAAGTCTGTCAGAAGCATAAAGATCTAATGTTTGCTCTCCTGTGCATATGCTAACTTTTAATGTTGCATGCATGTGAATAAAGTCTTGTGAGGTAGATACACTGGGAAACTAAACAGAGGACCACCAGAGTAGAGCCAGAAGTGCTGAAAGAAAGCAAGAGTGGGGTGGGAATGAGAGGTGGGCAGTGGGGCATAGGTCCTAAGAGGCCTGTAGGTAGAAAGGAGGTTACTGGAACAGGAGGACCAAACTAAAGCAGAAATACTGAAGAGCAAGCATGGAGAGGGGAAAAAAACAAGTTTCGTTTGGGTGACAAAACTTAATTCTTCATAAACGAATAAAAAATAATTTACCAAAAATGAGGGAGAAAGAAAGAACTGTGAGTCCCCAGAAGATCTCTAGATTCCAACAGCTCTAAGTGGAGACTCTTCCAGTCTTTATCTGATTTCCAAGTCTCTGTGCTTCTGCCTTACAATATTTTTAAGAAACACTACATGGAGGCAGAGAATGGTACTGGCTACTGAAATCTGGGTATTTGAACTTACCCAATGCTTGGTTTCTGAGTTTGAATTGGTGCCTCTTTTGAGAGACAATAGCTGTTTGGGAAAACTTTTATTTTTCCTTTTGAAAGTCCTTCAATACTTTGAGTGTAAACGCATGACTAATGTACCTGTTTCTGTTTAATTTAATCACTTTTGCCCTAGTAACAATGACAGATACCTCAGATATTCTTGAAAAGTTCCAGGTATCATTGAATATATGTCTCCATCTTCCGTGTCTGAAGGTTGCTTGTAGGAATCTAATATAACAAATAAATAGTTATATACTTTGGGAGCCTCCAGTATCAACAGTATTCAGACATTGTAAATAGAGTGCTGTGATTTTAAATAACATATATTGTTCTTATTTTCTGTACACTAACAAAACAAGTAACAGAAAGATCTTAAAAAGGGACTAAAGTTATTGCATATTCAAATTCCACTAAGAGATAAGCACTTAATATTTAATTATATTTTCTCCAATTCTGGTATATACTTACAGACTGCATCTTTACATATTTGGAGGATTTTTCCGATATTGTTTATATATTTTAGTTAGGTTTTTTAAAGTGAGTTTTTCTACTTCAGCAAGCAGAAGTGCATAATTTCTTTGATAGATTTTTCATTATGAGATGTTGTTTACCTACGCGAATATCACACTCACACTGAGTTCTTGTGTTCTTTTGATGAAGGCTTTTGGTGAGCACTGCATGGTTGATGATAATCAATAGTCTCAAATTTATTTTATCTTGTCTTCTTCCCTTCCCTTCCCTCCCCTTTCCTCCTCTCTCCTCCCCTCTTCTCTCTTTCCCTTTATTTCTCCCTCTTCCTCCCTTTATTCTGGCTTATTATATATTTCTTGGGAAGATAGATTCCTAATATACTTAGAAAATACTCTATTTCTAGTTTTTTGGGCCATTGCAATGTCACAGACCCTCTGACAGCAGCAAGTTTCTGAAGGACAGTGCCTTCCGATGAGTGTCTAAATGTCCCCCTCCTCAGTGCTTGTTTGTGTGCTTGTTTATAAGAAAGTTCTGTGCAGTTGTATCCAGCGGTTCTTAGGGCCTCCAGAATTACGGACAGATGAGAGCAAAAGTTCGGTGACAGATGACAAGAAGTTTGCCCTATACTACTGTCTTCTGTCACAGCACGTCAAGATTTTATTAAACTCCTGTCACTACAAGTCCCATATAATGTTCTCCACCCATCTATTATCTCTGCTTCAAAGCTTTGCCCATGACCTGTCCTTCCCGGTCACATCTACACCTCTTTTCACGTCAGATCTCTGAGACTACAAAGCCCTGCTTCATGTTTTGTTCCTTTACCAAGTCTTCTGAATGCAACATGCTTGTTTCCCTGTCCTTGGGACCTTTTTCCTATCACTCTTACAGTTTAAAAATCACAAGAATAAAAATCAATCTGATTAAATTCTTAATCCATTGCAAAGCCACATTTTCTGCTTTATCATTTCATGATATTTCTGTAATCCCCTCTTTCCTGTTCGTCATTCTATTCTATTTTATTCTTTGCACTTATAGCTAAGTACTTAGCACTGAGTGGAAGTCATTTGGCAGATATATGTGCCTTTGAACAATATATAGTGTTGTATATGGGTGTGACGTAACAGTCATTGTAGAATGAATTTTGTGTTATTAATTTCTTTGTTAAAATGACAATAAACATTAATATCTGTTCACATAGCTATGTGCAAATCAAATGAATCACATCAGCTTGATCAAATGGACCCCACAGATGGCAAATATCACATTTTAGTTAGTCATTTCTTTTTAAAAAAAGGATCTTCTAAGTAACACTATCACAAACAATGCCATATTAAATATTGTATACCTATAGGCATATACAAAAATGAAATATATACACATTTGTATATTTTTTATAGATAGGTATAGATATGATCTGATTTCTATTTATGAGTTAAATATTCATATAGTGGTTGAGTACTTGGCCACTGTGCAAAATGAAATTACTGGCTCTAATTCTTCACTATTCGACAAATTTTGCTTAGTTAAAGTGTAGTGCACTCCAACTACCATGGCCATCATAGTGTAGAAAGAGTTGACAAGATGGCACTTTCAAGCCTAGGGATGAAGATAGTCCATGTCTCCTCTTGTATTTTTGTGTCTCTGTGCTGGTGATAAGAACATATTCCTCCTGCCCAACAAGACTAAGAGATACAAGAGAAGAACTTAGGTCCATTAATTGGCTTCTGGAAAGAGACCCCTGTCCCATCAAGCCAGGTTAGGTGACTGAGTCTCAGCAATGTATTTCCAAATAGTCTTCAGAAATGAGCAGATCTGCCCTAACAAATACACTGTGCAAAGGAAATAAAGACGCTGGTGTAAGACCCCAGGGTTTTGTGGTCAATCCCAAAGGCACAAAACTTGGTTGGTAGAGATAAGCAAGCACATTGTTAAACAAGGGTCCTCGATGTTACACCCTTGCCTATCCCACTGCTCATATTGTCAGATTTCATAAGCTTTGTAATGCAAGGTCATGTGATGCTAACTCATTTTGAGTTTCTACTTTTGTAAAAATTTTTATTAATCATTCCATTCGTTTACATTTCAACTGATATCCCACTTCCTGGTTACTCCTCCACAAACCCCTTCTCCCACATCCACCTTCTCCCCCTTCCCCTTTGCCTGTATGAGGGTGCTCCCCACCCACTTATCCTCTCCTGTCCCACCGCACCAGCATCCCCTATGCTGGGGCACCAAATCTCCACAGGACCTAGGGCCTCCGTTCCCATTGATGTCAGACAAGGCCATCCTCCACTACATATGTATCTGGAGCTATGGACCCCTCCCTGTACACTCCTTGGTTGGTGGTCTAGTCCAGAGGAGCACTGGGTAGTCTGGTCAACCAACATTGTTCTTCCTATAGGGTTACAATCCCCCTCCACTCCTCCAGTCCTTCTGCCAGCTCTTCTACCAGGGTCCCCAAGCTCAGTCTGATGGTTGGCTCCAAACATCCACATCTGCATTGGTCGGTTGCTGGCCAGATCTTCCAAGGAACAGTCATACCAGGTTCCTGTCAGCAAGCTCCTCTTGGCAACAGCAACAGTGTCTGGGTTTGGTGTCTGCAGATGGATTCCCAAGTGGGGCAGTCCCCAGATGGCCCTTTCTTCAGTATCTAATCCACTTTTTGTCACTGGGTTAAAAATTTTGAGATGGTGAGTTGCCTCATTCCTCAACTGGGGGCCATGCCTATCTACTAGAGGTGGTCTCTACATGTTCTGTCTTCCCTTGGATGTTCATTTCTACTAAAGTCATCCCAGTTGGGTCTTGGCAGCCTCTTGCTTTCCTGGCATCTGGGACCCTCCATGGCTACCCCCAGTTCCTCATCCATCACTGCTACATATTTTTATTAGATTTCCTGACCCTCTGCACTTCTCTCCTGTCCCTTCCAGTACCAGATACTCCTCCCTTATTTCCTCCTTCTCTTTTTCTCCCAGGTACCCCTTCCCTCTACCTCCTGAGATCATCCTGTTCCCCTCTCAATGCAAGACTGAAGCATCCACACCCTGGTCTTCCTTCCTCCTAAGCTCCATATGGTCTGTGGCTTGTATTGTGGGCATTGTGAGCTTTTGTGCTAATATCCACTTATTAGTGTGTACATACCATATGTGTTCTTTTGTGTCTGGGTTACCACACTTAGGATGATATTTTCTAGTTCCATCCATTTGCCTGTGAATTTCATGAAGTCATTGATTTTAATAGCTGAGTAATACTTGATTGTGTAAATGTATCCATTCTTCTGTTGAGGGATATCTGGGTTGTTTCCAGCTTCTGGCAGTCAGCATGTAGGAGAATGCAAATCGATCCATTCTTAACTCCTTGTACAAAGCTCAAGTCCAAGTGGATCAAGGACCTCCACATGAAACTGGATACACTGAATCTAAGAGAAGAGAAAGTGGGGAAAAGCCCATATGGGCACAGGAGGACATTTCCTGAACAGAACACCAATGACTTATGCTCTAAAATCAACAATCAACAAATGGGACCTCATAAAAGTGTAAAGCTTCTGTAAGGCAAAGGACACTGTCAATAGGACAAAACGGCAACCAACAGATTGGGAAAAGATCTTTACCAATCCTAAAACCAATAGAGGGCTAATATTTAAAATATACAAAGGACTCAAGGAGTTAGACTCCAAAGAACCAAATAACCCTATTAAAAATGGGGTACAGAGCTAAACAGAGAATTCTCAACTGAGGAATCTCGAAAGGCTGAGAAGCACTTAAAGAAATGTTCAACATCCTTAGTCATCGGGGAATTGCAAATCAAAACAACCCTGAGATTCCACCTCACACCAGTCAGAATGACTAAGATCAAAAACTCAGGTGACAGCAGATTCTGGCATGGATGTGGAGAAAGAGGAACACTCCTCCATTGCTGGTGGGATTGCAAGCTGGTACAACCACTCTGGAAATCAGTCTGGTGGTTCCTCAGAAAACTGGACATAATACTACCTGAGGACCCAGCTATACCACTCCTGGGCATATACCCAGAAGATGCTCCAACATGTAATAAAGACACATGCTCCACTATGTTTATAGTAGCCATATTTATAATAGCCAGAAGCTGGAGTTTCTATCTTTAAGGTTTGAAATTTTTTTCATGTATATATAAATCATCTGGATTGCTACTTCATTTAGCATTGCTTATTTATATTCTTTGTCCATTTTTCTTACTGGTCTGTCTGTCACGTATTAGCAAATTTTAAGGATTTCAGAATCAGAAACTAATTTTAGGTTTTATTTTTTATTTTAATTAATTAATTGTTACTTATTTGCTTTACCACCCACTCAAATCCTTAACAGTTTTATTCCTTTACACACCTAGCATACGCTTGTTAATTTTATTTAGAAGTTCAGAAAATGTTGAAATAATTTTGCTGTAATCCAAAATCCCAATTCCTTATTTCCATATTTTGTGGTTATTCCAATTCAAAGTTTTCCTAAACAAATGGTCCTCTGAACAAAGTTTTAAAAGCTGTATTGCATTAACTTTCGATATTGTCTTCTAAAACTTTTGCTTCTCCATAAATAAAGTCTTGGTGCATTTAAAGTTGACTTTTTTTTTTTATTGGTGACTTAATAACCAACATTTATTTTTCCTTTGCTTTTATTTACTTGTTCATTGTAAAATATTTTTAAATTTTTATTATAATTCTATCATTTATTACTTTTCTTTCCTACTTCCAAAGCTTCTCATGTATCTTCTACACTTGCTCTCTTCCAAACTCATGACCTCTTTTTCTTTAATAGTTGCTACGTATATAATTTTTCTAAATATATAAATATAACCTCCTCAGTTGGTATAATATTTTCTGTATGTGTATAAGCAATGAGTCAAAGGGACTAACCATTTGATATTAGATAACCAGTTGGTGAGCTCTTCCCAGGGGAATACAATTTCTCCCATGCTCCGCATTCCTTGGTTGCCTTAGGTCTTTGTCCATGGTTGACATGGACAAAGCCTCCTGGGCTTTCCTCTTACACATTAGCATGTCTGTTGGTGTTGGCATTGTTCAAGTCATAGTTAGGCAGCTGTAGTGATGAGACTACACGATATTTATAGCAGACCAATCTCACAACAAACTCTGGCTCTTACAATCTTTCTGCCTCTCCCTGCCTCCTTCCACAGTGATCTCTGAGACTTCAGGAATTGTGATGTAGATGTGTTAGTTGGGACAGAGCTTCACAACTCTGCATTTTGGTAGGTTGTATTTTTTCTGTAAAGGTCTCTATCTGTTACAAAGATATGTGTCGTACAAAGCTCAAGTCCAAGTGGATCAAGGACCTCCACATAAAACCAGTTACACTGAATCTAATAGAAGAGAAAGTGGGGAAAACTCTCCAACACCTGGGTACAGGGGAAAAGTTCCTGAATAGAACACCAGTGGCTTATGCTCTAAGAACAAGAATCGACAAATGTGACCTCATGAAATTGCAAAGCTTCTGTAAGGCAAAGGACATTGTCAATAGGACAAAACGGCAACCAACAGATTGAGAAAAGATCTTTACCAATCCTACATCTGATAGAGGGTTAATATCCAACATATACAAATAACTCAAGAAGTTAGACTCCAGAAAACCAAATAACCTCACCAAAAAATGGGGAACAAAGCTAAACAGAGAATTCTCAACTGAGGAAATTCGCAGGGCTGAGAAGCACCTAAAGAAATGCTCAACATCCTTAGTCATCAGGGAAATGCAAATCAAAACAAGTCTGAGATTCCACCTCACACCAGTCAGAATGGCTAAGATCAAAAACTCAGGTGACAGCAGATGCTGGCGAGAATGTGGAGAAAGAGGAACACTCCT
>CM052700.1:127152475-127172332 GCA_028551405.1 Uromys caudimaculatus
TAACCTTTAATAAAAATAAAACATTACCTCAGACTGAGGGTAATGTTCCATAATTAATGACTTACACAGATGTCCTCTATTATCAAATCATAGGCAACCATATGAACATTACCAGTTGTTAGGTAGCTGACAATTTTGTGTGTGTGTGTGTGTGTGTGTGTGTGTGTGTGTGTGTGTGTGTGTGTGTGTGTGTGTGTGTGTGTAAATTTTCTGTGGTTTAAAATGTTACCCTTCTCAGCCAGAAGGGTCAAGGACATCCCAAGAAAACCTACAGAATCAAGTAACCTGGGCTCACATGGGTTCACAGAGACTGAACTGCCAACTAGAGAGCATTCATGGGAAGGACCTAGGTCCTCTGTGTACATATAAAAGTTGTGCAGCTGGATCTTCATGTGGGACTTGTAAAACAGGAGCAAGGGCTGTCTCTGACTCAGTTTCCTGCCTTTGGATCCCTTTTCTCTACCTGGACTGCCTTGTCTAGCTTTAATAGAAGAAGATGTGCCTAGTCTTACTTCAATTGATATGCTAATTCTAGTTGGTACCCGTGGTACCCTTCTCTGAGAAGAAAGGGAGGAAGGAAGGATGGCAAAAGGGGAGTGGGGTGGGAGGGACTGGAGGAGAGGAGGGAGGGGAAACGGCACTTGGGATATAATGTAAATAAATAAGTAATAATAAAAAAGAAATAAGAAAAAATTTAAAGAATAGAAATTCACCCTTCTGAATAACCCACTCTTTTATTGCTGGCAGGCCTATAGGGGCCATAAGCATGCAAAGAATTATGAATGTTAAATTTGAAGAAGGAACTCGATGGAAATTTTAAACACTCTTTTTTATTTCCTTGTGGAGTATTTTCAAATTCCACAGCTAAATAATCAAGTGGAGAGAAAATAAGAGAGCAGAGGAAAAAAATTGCAAATCAAACTTTTCATGATGTGGTCAGGGAGCATTGTCAATACGCCATTCAAATCGGGGGTTGGGGGTGGGGATTGTTTAAATCATTCTCTCCAGTAGCAAACTTGGGAAGTGTGTTGGCTAGACTTCTTCAGCCCATTGGGTCTCTGGAGCAATACTTACAGAAAAATATAGCAACTAGGTTTAGGTGAGGGAGCTGTGGAATCAGCAGAGAATGAGGGGCAGGGTTAAAATTGGCCAATGGTAGAGGGAATAAGACTGTCCTGGCATTTGGAGGTCCCTGGACGAAGGAGCAGAGCTGGAAAGCAGCAAGGGTGGGCATGCAGGAAGAGATACGTCTCTGCCTTATTGCATTAGTCACTGTATACAGGAAAAGTTAAAACCATTTACTTAAAGAGAAGAAAGCTAGTTTAAAAGGAAGTTACTACGTTCATTTTTACTGCGTGCCAGCTATAACATAGGGTCTGATGCTAGCAGTTTTGTGGGTACTGGCAGAGATATATGATCTAAAAGTAATGCCACCAAAAGAAATAGCCCCCCATTTCTATCACTGATTATACACTCAAGTGGTTCTAATATATTTCTGTTATATTCAATGCATATCATCATATCGAAAAAAAATTGTCCCGAGTTTGTTTTATAATAGCACAAGATAATACATTTTTAATATGAAAGATATGTTCAAATCAATCAATATTAATATCCTACAACTTTTACTTTAGATCTTTGCCTTTATTTGGAGATTGACATCAAATCGCTAGATGAATTAAATATAGCCAGCACCCGTCAATGCCTCAAACTAACTCCTTCCCAAAACACAATTGCCTTTATCTCCTCATGATGACTACATCTGCCCCCAGAATAATCATTAGCATTTATGATGCTTTTTATTTGCCGCAAATCATTCAGCTCCCTAATAAAATTCATCCATATTCAATTTGCCTATATGAGTCATACCACAGTGTCAGCCAGAATATTAATATTTCAAGATATAATCAAATGGATCGGAAAGCTCAGGGAGGACAGTTCACCAATTTATACTTTCCTATTTATTCATAACAGGTACGCTGTATTAAACAGGGATGTGCACTATGGCACTTTCTTCTTAGATCAGAAATTATAAAAATGGACCCATCATATGTTGTCAGATGTTTAGCTGTATACAAAATTATGACAATTCCATAATATGGATCAAATAATAAATAGTTTGAACATGCAGCATGCGTATTAACATATGAGGTATAATTATAGATCTCTGTGCCTTTGTGTGAATATGTAGAAATGGCAGAATGAAAACTTTAAAAAAGAGAAAAGAAAGAAGAGGCTACTAATAAACCACTGTAAACACACCAGACCTCCTTTGGATAGAAGGAAAGAATAGAAGGGAGGGAAGGAGGGAGAGAAAGAGGGATGCAGGGAGAGAGGGAGAGATGCAGGGAGAGAGGAATCACAGAAAAGCAAAGTACACTCTATTTCTACATGAGCCATAGAAATAGAGTTAAACATTAAGGATTAAAAAATCTCCCTGGTGTTTGGTTAAGACTGACAGTGTATAGATGATTCCAGATAAAGACAACAGGTAATTAGCCACCCCCACCCCATCTTCTTGCCTGCCTGTTTCATGGCTGAGCCCGCTAGACTCTGGGTAACTCCTTCAAGGTACTGTAACATGACTGGTCCTCATTCATCATTAGCAAAATTTCACACACTTAAATCTAGCTGCAGTATATGTAGTATTATTAATTCGTAATTATTATCTATGTCTTCTGCAACTGTTAGTGTAGTTATGCATATGTTTGTGTGTTCAGTAACTACCACTATAGTTGTATATATGTATGTGTTTAGCTTACGCCCCTCTTCCTGGTCCTCTCCTCTTCTTTTCCAGACTTCCTTCTTTGCCTATGGATTGAACATCTATTGTACTTTAGGCACTTCAGGCAATCGCTCAGCCTCTGGGGCATACAGCATATGAAAGACAGAAACATGAAAAAATAATTAATGAATAACGTAATAAAGTTGGCTAGAGGTATGGAGAGGCTGAATACATTTTGATGATCAGCACATGCGTTAGCCTGAGGATAAAAGGATTATATGGGCACAGTTCAAGCATTGGAAAGCAGCTGCTAATGACAAGAGGCTAATGCCACACAGAGAAGTAGAATAATGAACTTGTTTTGCCATCACCTGTGCACGTTCACTACATTCAATTATTCTGAACAATCTCATCCACTAAATCAGGGTTAAATGGTCTTGAAAACACGTCTTTACTAGCGATACCTTGCAAAGTCAAGATTGAATGACGTTGACAATGAAGTTATAATCCTTGAGAGTTAGAATATTGATCATTTTGGTGTTTATTTTAACTTTTTTTTCTTCTGTTAATGAGTCAAGAGTTGTGACAAGCATCTCTGATCTACCAGAAAAAGTGATCATTATAACCCTTAGCTTTAAAGGTTCTAAGACCTACGTCCTAACTGAAACAGGAAAGAAAAAAGACAGCCTGGTATTCAACAACAATTTGAAAAAGAAAATTTATACAAAGTATTTACATAACCAAAAGAAGCCTCTGGAGGAAGCGGGAAATTTGCAGGTAAATTAATGTGATGTATTCAAGGCAAAACTGGGAGAGCACTGGAAGGCTCCAAAGAACACTTTACAGTGAATAATTCCACCAGAATTATGCATGCAAATTAGATCAATTAAAGTAGAAGATGCTCAGTCACATACTGGCCTAAGAGTTAACCGTTGTGGGAATAGAGCTGAAACCAGTTCCAGCTGAAATCGTGGAGCTCTTCCCAGGCGGGAAACAGTAATCCCTGCAGGAGCAACCGCAAATGAAAGTGTTATTTTCTTTCCTGCTTTGCATTTAACTTGATGCTTTTGAAATGAACTCATGTACACACTGCTTGGATTTTTCCACACTTAAATTACTGTTGAGCCACAACAAACGTACCACCCACAGCCACAACAAAACACAGTGAGCGGCGAAATAAGCATTTTGTCCGAAACTTACAACGGCCAGAGAGCGAGGTGTAAGGGAAGACCTTACTTTATACACATTTAGGAGAACCGCATAATCTTCTATGTGATCGGTTTTTCTGTCCCCACTAAGTGATGGCAGGAGAGGGATGTGGGAAAGAGGACATGTTATTTCAAGATAAAATACGTGTAAGAGACTCAGATGCACAATCGCAGCGTAAACAGAGCCGCTCCTCTCTCTGCTAACACACTCGCACCTCTTCCACCTAAGCACAGCTCTGTGTTGGGCAGATGCCACATTATCTCTGAGAAATGCATTTCATGCGTCTTAAGTTTCAAGTGACACGAAGATAATATATTCATTACACTTTCATCAACATTTGCTGTCACTAAAATGTTTAATATTTGTCAGTCTGACACGAATATATTATTTACATTTTTATCTCCCTGAATATTGCTGAGGTGGGATGACGTCTTAGGTCTGTGTTGTCTGCTTCTATTCTCACTTGGCACAGTTCACTCATTCCTTCCTTTTGCTGTTTATCACAGTGTTTGCCTTTTCGGGTAGATTTTTAGGAATTTGCATATAACTGATGAAATCCTTGTATTTATATTTCAAATATTTCAGACTGCCCACATTCTTTTATTCTCTTACCACTATAATTCATAAATTAGAAGTCCTAATATTTGCTGCAGCCAAATTTACTAAGTGTGTCTATTTCAAGGACATAAACACAATCATTCATATTTTCTTCTATTATCTTCATCGTAATGTATTTTACATTTAGACATTCAATCAATCAGAACTTAATATTATTAGTGTCACATAGACGAATGTAACTACTTTTCCCCAAAATGGTTAGATAATTTTTGAAAAGCATTTATTGCACAATCTGTCATTTCTCCACTGATATGAAATGCTTCATTTGTCATGATCTAATTTCCCAAATATCCTCAAACCAGATTCTCTATCATCTATTTAATTCCACTGGATTTGCTTATTTCTTATCCAGTTCTACAAAACTCCAATTAGATATTTAACTTTCAGCATGTAAAATTCATTTCCTTGTATTTTTAAAAGTTGCTGTAAGGCAGAATTCTGTGTGTGGGGGGAACAAAAGGGGGCAACATTTGGGAGGTAAATAAATAAAATAATTAATAAAAAGTCCTTTAGTTAACATTATATGTTTACTACTATACACTAATTTTAAAATTAGACTTTTAGCTGCTATAAAATCACATTAATATTATTTGGGGATTGATTAAATTAATAAGTTAACAGGGTGAGAAATGACTACCAACATATTGTGTTTATACATATATTATTGTCTGGGAACTTCTTACATCTTTCAGTGGCATCTGTTTTTCCATGGATGAAAGCACATGAACAGGTTATAGTCACAAAGTATTTTTAAAGGCATTTTTAGTATACCTTCTAATTGATCATGCAAAACTCTACATGACTTATCAGTTTTATACATAAGTCTTCTTGTTTGCTCTAATTTGCTTTAATTGAAATCTTGAAATCTCCAGTGGTTTGGATGAGTCAAAATAAAGTTGGTCTCTTCCCACCTGTCCTATTCTCTGAAAAAGCATGCATAGGTCTAGAACTTTATGTTCCCTGAAGACTCAGTAGGCATCACCTATGAAGAACTTAGAGCTAAGTAACTTTGGCAGATGAAGAATGATTTTAATTGAAGTTTCATTCTGTTTCCTGGATGATTGTGCTATCCGTTCAAGCATTCTAGTTATGGTGTCCTAGTTTTGAATCATTTATTTTTTTCAAGTGTCTCCTATACATCTTTTCATGTTATTGACAAAATATTGTCTATATAATCTTTGTATTTTACTATTAGTATAAATACTGTACATAATCATGGGTTTATTGTAAGGCTGTCATATCACACACTTTGAATGTGTGATAACCCACCTACCCCTGCAGCCCCGCTGCTGATGGTTTTTACTCTGAAATCTCTTCTTTATGTAGTTACATCCTAAGTGACTATGATTCTTACTATAGTTATTTCTAATTAAACAAGATATAATTTAATATGTTCATAATGTTTAAGCACTAGCTAAATCATTTTTCTCAGCAAGAAACTGATTGCCTCCTGCCTCTGCATCTCTTTCTCCTGTGTCTCATGCTGCTATTGTTTGGATTTTTCCCAAATGGTTATAGAAGAGCATTTTTATACAGCACACATGACAGAAAGCTGTTATTTAAAATCATATGTAGATAATAAAAAGATGAACACAAATGTTAGAGTGCCATCTCCCCAAACCAACAAGAATGTGGTGAACTTCCTGTGCTTTACTTGCATAAAATGAAACTAGAGAAAACTCAGCAGTAGGTAGTTCATAAATGATAGCTTCATCTACCTCTTCTTCTAGCCCAGAAGGCTGAGACTCCACTTGTTAAATGCACTGGTTAGATTTTGTGCTTACTTAAAATGAAAAAGAGTGTTTCCTAGTTCCTGTAAGCCTTTTCTTCTTTCAACGACTTCTCTGGCATTCCCCCTTCGCTGTTCAGTCCTTATAGTGTGTCTGTGAAAGGAGACTTTTCATTTTCACCTTCAGCATCTTCGTACAACTCGTTAGTCTTTTAATACCTCCTTGAGTGGTCATTAACTCCAGGAAGTTCTGGTCTCCACGTACTATTCCACCAACTCAATTACAACAGCTTGGCAGTTGGTTAAAAAAAGGGGGGAGGGGGGACCAAAAATCATGGACAGATCTGATCTGAGATGAAACTTACTCTACAGTTACTAAATTCTATTACAGTCTATGAATTATCTGTCAGAAATGTCTTTCCACCTTGCCCAAACCCCTGGAGGGATTTGAGAACCACAGTAGCCCATGCTTGCTTCCTTTTTCTTATATTGATTGCATATGCAGGAGTTTGATTTGAACATTTGAATTGCAAACTACCTCCATTATTCATGGATGAAGAGTAGATTATAACTTTAATAAGAATTTGTTAATAGTTAAAAATAAACTGAATCCTTAGATATTTTTCACCAGATTGCAAGACATTTTAACAGACTGGTCAGAAAAGTCATTGTGATCCAAAGTCTTGGATCTCTTTTGTCAAATTATGTACCTCTGAGCTTGATTTCTGGCTTCACAATTTAGCTATCAGCAATATTAAAAAAATATATCTTAGCAATTTTATACTTGACAACATGTGTGTCTAATCCATGAACAAAACTGCTGCCTGTTACTAGGTAAAGGAACTGGACAAAGGCAGAAGTGTGGGAACACAGAGTTAGCACTTGGACTTTGTGAGGATCAACGTTTTCACTATTCGGAATGATATAATCAGGAAGTTTGTCACTGCTGTGTTTAATGCTGGCTCCAGGTAAGCATTGTTCCAAAAGAAGAAATATTCATTCAAAATGCAGTCACTCTTTGTATCAGCTTTTATCAAAGCCACTTGTACCTCCCTGTACATTTTTTTTTCCTTTCTGGTGACATGTAATAAATATTTATACACCAAGAGGCCATATGTGTCCAAATATGGGAATAAAGAATGAAAACTAAAGCCGTATAGATGTTTCTTATGTTCACATATTCTATTCTGTGCCCATAATGGCAATTAAAAACAAACAGAACTAACAAAGGATAACAGGAGGTTGCATTTCCCACAGAGTCACATAAAGGACGTTATTAGAAACATGGGGCAAGTTAAAGGCATTTTTGTTTCTTTAAGTAGGAAGTACTTTGCCAAAATTCATTTCTTTTTGAAAAGGCATTTCTAAAGCACAAAGACACACTGCTGTGGTACACTTAGTACTGTGGCACTCATTATTGCTCCACTGCTTTACATAATTAAAAGACCATTGAAAATAGAAGGAGTTTACACTCTCTCGGTTAACTCTAATTGAGCAAATATTATGCAGATGCCGATCCAGGTGCTGGGAAGATGAGGAATAATTATGGTCCCGTCCTTAGGGAGCTTATGTTCCATGTCGGGAGTAAACAGGCTATGGGTGGTAATACAGGTAGTAAGAGAAGCTCTCCGTACTATGTGGACACTATGTATTGATTAAATCTGTCAAGTGATTCTGTGTGATTGGAGCTCGTAGTGCACAGAGGGAGGGTGTTTTAGTACATGGGCTGCAGGATTCATTCCACAGGGAAGAGCAAATTTTTTATTCTGCAAAGTTTCATTTATCGGAGTTATAAAACAATATCAGGAATAATACTTTTGCTTGCTGAATTTCTTGCAACTATTTTCTATTTAGCTTTTATCTGCCTGGTAGCATTTAGATCAGTGAACATATTCCAAGTCAAAATAAATATGGTAGTTATTTGGGATTTTTGTTTAAAAATGAATCTCCCCCACCACCCTGAACCGCAACTTTCACACGTCATGTAGGTACAACGATAAACCTGAAGCAACAGAACATGGTTTGTATCGGACTTGATCTGGATATACCCAGTTCTTCTGGAGGCTTGGTCAGCCAGGCACTCAGCTCTGCATTTCAGAAAAATGAAACCATGTCCGGTCTTTCTTTCCATACTTGAAGTAAAGTGTAGTAAGCACAGAACAGCACAGCACAGCACAGCACAGCACGGCACAGCACAGCACAGCACAGTACCATATTGCATTGTATCGTACTGTAGCATATCATATTGTATAGTACTATAGTAGAGTGAAGTACAGTATAGTATGGTATGGTATAGTATAAAATAGTATAGTTTAATATAATATAGTAGAGAGTAATGTAGAAAAGTGTATTTGCAGTAATAAAATTGTAGGAAAAGCATCGAGTCACACTAGCCTGTGCCATCTTTGCACACAGTCAAGTACACCAAAGGTCAAGAAGTTTCTCCCTTCCACACATGCTCTGCCTCTAGGTTTAGTGCTCTGAGCCTCCTTATCTTTCTGCTTTCTCTGTTTACCAGCCCCTGTGTTCCAATATGTATATACTGCTAACAATGTAACTCATGGTGTTATCCTTCCTTGGGTTACCTGCTTTTGTGTGTCAAACAAGAGGATTTTGCAAACTAAAAATATTCATGCCCAGTCACTGACGAACAAGGAGCCCAGGGTATCCTAGGTGGGGAGAAAGCTTGGACGTGCTGTCTCCCATCCACTTGCCACAGTGTGACGGGCTATTTGCTTCTCAGGAATCAATAACGCCTCCAATACAAACAACCAGCAGAGGAAAGGGTCTGTAAACCATGATTGATTCTCCTCACTGTTGTCCCTGATAGTAATCTGCCATAACATTAACCCAACTCTAGCCACCGAGACACTCACACCAATGATATGGAACAATTATTTTAACTTTTATCTTTGGTGTACATGGTCCTAATTGCCTGTGTTGTTTGCATTATCATACAGATCTCTTTTGTAAGGCACATTACACCTTGTGCATGCCTTTGTAAAACATATATACTCTTTTGAAAATATGTGATGTTTTATCATCACCGAGAGTATTAAATCCCGTCTTCATAGTCATTTATTATGAAAATATATTTTATTTACATTTATAAACCAAATGTTTCTTGCCTTTTTAGTCAATAATTTTGGCAATAGTAGGAAGTTTTGGAATGCACAGTCACTAAAAATTAATTCATAGTCACATGAGTAAGGAACATTAGGTTTAGCAGTAAGTTTGCTGCCGCCTTGGTTCTGAAGACATGACAGGTGTGGGCACTTTGCCCTGTACAGTCTCATCATGCAACAGATTGCATACTGCCTCAAACATCTTGGCTCAGATTCAAGATTATAGCATGCTGTAAATTAGTGTTTTTTCTGTGTATACAAAGCTTTTAATCATGGAAAACAAAGGCTTTTCATATTTTCCTATTATCTCTCTTCCACATGTAGGCATCAAATTAGTACATTTTGAGTTGTTTTGCAATAAAACTTTAATGTAAAAAGCTTGCTGTTTGAATTGTTCACTTGAGTCTTATTTTTTAGAAAACCATTAAATTAATTCGGCCTGAGGTTTAGGTCAGAACATCCAATAATTTCTGAAATGGCCCTAAGCGCACTTCAGCCATTTTGTGCTATGTACTTATGCAAAGTGGCGCTCTCAGCACTGACGATTATAAATTGAAATACTGATGGTCTCTGAAATGCTGTGAATGTGCTTTATCTTCTGCAATGTCTAAAGTAAACAAGCACGTCCATGTCACCTCTGAAAATTTGCTTTTATCTTTAATAAATGGTAACATTATAGGTATTCTAAATAATTGCTAAAAAATGAAATTCCTATACTTAATTTCACTTTCTGCCTGAAGCTTTAGCACGGATTGACACAGGCTAGCACAGAATTGTAACTTATGATATAAAACCTTCAAAGATACTTTTACATGGTCATATTTTGGACAGTTATGTGTTTTCCATTCTTGTCATTGAAACACATGATAAACACAATAAACTATGTTAATTTATTTTTTAAAAATGTTTTCTTATAATAAAATATTACTAAATGGCTGTATTTGTATAAGGTAACTATGACTGTCAAACCCATATAGAGAGACTGTGATAATGATTTGCAGAGTACTGCAGCTGCGAGAGAAAAGGTGGACTTGTTCAGTAGATATACATCCATAGTAATGACAGAAGAATTAAGCTATAAAATACTATATGCAGTATAGTATCTAAATTTATCACATAGCATTATGTACTCAAAGCTTAATGAAAATTTCCCTTACTTTTTGGTATTTTGCTTATAACATATTCATCTCTAATATTAATAAAATGGAGGCTAATAAAAAAGTTTTATGATTTATAATCAGCAAATGTTTAATTTGTGTACGACTTTATATTTAAATTTCTCCAGTGAGCAGAAAATGTCTACAAAGCTCGAGTTTAGTTAATTGACTGGCTTTGGTATGCTGTGTGCTTTCCTAGTCTCTATAATGACAGTTCTGGATTTCAGAACAAACCGCCTTGGTAGACCAGTATCTTTGCAAGCTCAGCTCAGTGACTGCTTAGGGACCACTGTGGCTGAAGGCATTGTTATGTGCTCTTTATTGAGGGGTTTCTGCATCTGCATCCTAACTTCTAAACTCTACATCACCCCATTTCTCACTTCAAAAAGTAAAGGCATGCAACATGTTTCCTATATAAAATGTTAAATAGTTATCTAAAAATGCATATGTGAATGCACGTCTTTCAGAAACCAAACATTTAGTTGGTCGTTCTGCAGTGGGTACATATAATGTGATGCTATTATTTTTCTGGTGGCTGGAAGTGGTGAATCATTCTTGGTAATCACAGTTTGCTGGTTGTCAAGAAGGAAAAAAAAAAACCCTTTTAAATACTGCACGATATTGCTTAGCCCTCTGGCCCTCTTTGCCAATGCCACTGCTGTGTCTCTTGAGAGATCCAATATGTTAGGGCATGTCCACTGGAAATTGAAGCTGTATAATCTATTACAATGCAAAATAGAAATCAGCCTCATGCTGTGGGTAGCATTGAAATAAGCTTGTTACATTTATAAAGATCGCTCTGATAAGAGCCGGTTGGCCAACATCTGGGCCCTGATGAGGCTGTGCGCCTCTCATTTCATTTATGATTACAGCATCCACCTTTGAGGTTTCACTAGCTTTTCAATGGCATCTTGTTGCACCTGTTCAGTGCTACTAATTCCAGAGTCTATTTCTTTTTTGTCCTGTAGAATTATCCAGAGAGACCAATTAAGGGAGTGGGGGGAAGCAATACCCAGAAATAAAAATGTTCTGTGTCCTAGACATTCCAGGACGAAACGTGAAGGAAAATAAATGCATCTTTGAATTTGCAACTGTGATTTAAAATCTAGGGTTTTATAGCCTCTAAACTTGATACATATGTCACGATGCTTTTCATGAGTTCTGTAAGTACTAATCAACACTTAATGTAAATAACTTAGATATTTGTAAGGCTCGTTCTGTATGGACTGATGGCTACACACAACTATTCTCTCTTTACCACAGAAAATGGGGTTTCATATCGCCTGACTTCTATGTTGGCTGAAGATGCCTTCATTCCTGCTTTCTCTCAGCTGTGCTTTAGAAACGGAGATGCATAGAACACAGGTACCAGGATGGCTCTGACAGCCTCATAATTTTCCATGTCTGAGAGATCATCATGTTTGTCCTAAAGATCTACTTCCTTGGACAAAATAGAGACTTTCTCCATCTTTGTTTTAATCTGAAAAATACAGGTTATGAAATTTTCAAATGATTTATTTTATGATAGGTTTTTTAGGATAATGCTCAAAGCTAGCTAGAAAGGAATCCAAAAATCCAAGTGTAAGTTTTATGGACTCCAAGAAGACAAGTGACTGGATTGAAATATCTAAGTTAGGTTAAGTGAACCAGCTGTGTCCACCCAAGTTTTAGTTATGCTTGTTCGTGATTTAGTTTTTTCCAGGTGGTACTGTTTCTTATTTACTGCTGTATTGAAATTCTTAAAAAGGAAGTCTCCATATTTATGACCTCATTCAATAGTCGTAGCAACCCTTGGCACTCAGGAATTAAATCTGACTAATTGCAGAAGAGTTCATGTGATGTTTCTGCTTTTATTAGAAAGATTTCACAGGCTCTAATTGCTAGATGCAACTGTACAAATTTAATTTACATAAAACTATGTAGATTATGGCTAAAATACTCAATTTTGAGTAAGAAGTTGGACTCTATTGGAAGGAGGCCGGACCAAGTAAGTAAATCCAACTATGAGATTCAATGTTACTCCCTTCAGCAGCATAAGTTCAGCTCCATGAACAATCACTTCCTCTGCTACCACAATCCAACCCTAACGTGGGTTTTCCATAGATTAATCAGCTGTACCTTCATAATTTCACTCATGAAATATAGGGAATGGTAGAACGCTTTGTAAGCTTCACAAGCTCTTTGAGGTTTGCTCTATTTCTCTCTTTTCTTCCTCTCTGTTTCCTTTAGGAGAAGCCACACCCCCTCTCCCTGTTACTCAGGGTCCTCCTTGGTATCCTTCTGAGCATCTTTTCTCCTTTTTTTGTGACTGAATGTTTTCTCTGCTAGAATACTACCCATCATTTACACTCATTGTGAGCTGATGAAGGGCTGCTCTGTGTTTAAAGAATGTAGATCCCCTAAAGTAACCTTCAAGAAACCATTCCAAATAAAAAGCTTATCAAAGTCCCTCTACTTGCTCCCTATCTTAAAATAAATAGTTGAAAAAGAAGTCTTTTGGCCACAAATTCGCCGGAAAGGGAAACAGACTGCCCCCTCACATGAGGAAGTGGGCGTTTTGATGAACTCTCACTTTGATAGGTCATCATGTTTGTCTCCTGTCAACCTGTATGTTGGGTTAAAGATGGCAGTGTGAAGGCAAGGTTAGTCTAGAAAGAACGTGCTGCATGTAGCTTGCATTGAGTGTTGACTTCTCTTAGGACTCAGTCCATGGTGGAGACGTTACTGCTTAAGGGAGGAGTGTGGCAGGGAATCTAATTGTTTGAAAGTGTTAAAGAACCTATTTCTCTGTTTACGTCAGTGTAGTTTAGAGAATCTGTATGAGACAGAGATTGTATAAGATGGGCTTGCCCACTCGGAGAAACAGAGACAAAGAATCAAATGCAGAAACATTGGTAGCTTAGCAATTAGTGGTACGATCAGTGAGTTTTATTTCTTACTTCTTGTATTATTCTTTAGGGTTCTCATTTTCTAGTGGATATTTATAATTTGCAGTAATAATTTATGAGCAGAAGTAAATGAGACATAGAAATACCCTTTTGGGACACATGAAAGTGGAAAAGTGCATAACTCTAGTTTGAAAAGGTCATAAACACCAATTAAAATGGCACAAAATGTTCTGTCGACTACAAGAGACGCCCACGAGAATCTTAGAATGGCAAAGCTGAGCATGTATATCTGTATTGGGTCAGCTGGACAAGTCAATGCCAAGGCTGGGATGACTTCCAATTCCTTCAAGCAGCTGGAGATGATGGAGAATATTTCCATTCCTTACTCTTTTGAGACATGAAACACTATGTAGCCCTGGTGGCCTTCAACTGTAGATCCTTCTCCCTTACCCTCTAAGCAGCTGGTATCACATGCCCAGCCTAGATGTCTTTTTACTATAAAGGAGCTCCAAGCTCTAGAAGGGAATGGGTTCCCCCTGAGGAACTAAAAGAGACTGCTTTTCCTGGCCCTACAAACAATGGCAGATGTTCTGGAAGAAGCTTAGGCTTTCTTGCTAATCTCTGTCTCTTCATTTCCAATCTGAAATGTAGAGGGGAAGGAGAACAGAAAGAAGGAAGGAAGGAAGGGAGAGACCATAGAGATGAAGAGGAAATCAGTCTTTATCAGTTTCCATTTTCTAATGGGGGAATCAAGGAGACCGGCTTTAGAGCAGGGTGTGGGAGAAGTGTTGCCAGCAAGCACTGTCCTGTGAGGAGGACTAAGGGACATCAGTGACCTCGGGGTAGCTGGTCTAGCTGCTGCTCAGTGGACCTCCCAACCATCTCTGCCGAAGAGACCACAGCATCCTGACAGCTCTGACGGATAATTTGGTAGTTTTGTTACAGGAGCTTCATTTCCCGGGGATGAATTATTAACACTCCCCCCCCTACACACACACATACCTCTTTTTGTTGTTTTAAAATAAGGCTGTCTTATCAGAAAATGTGTTAATTAAGTTATCATGCATTGCTGTATTGCTGGTTCTACACTTGATAGGGACAAATTACTCTTTAGATCCTGGGGTGTGGTGTGGTGGCTTGTAGAACCACCAACAAGAGCAGCATGGTAGGTCTATGGATTAAGGAAGAATAAGAAGTGCTTAGACTCTGCTTCAAAGCAGGCAGGACCCTGCCTGCAATGGATGACTGCTCTTGCTTCTTTCTTTTCTTGTCTCTTAACTAGCTTGATGTCATCTGTCTATTTCTCCAGTGGCACACCTCCAGATGGTCCTCCTGCTAAGTCTCTCCACTGGTCTAACACTGGTCTTCCCAACCATGAACCAGGCAATAAAATTTTAACCCATGTCCTAGCATGCTGGAATGTGATCCTTTGAAAATGGAGACAGTAGTGTCACAGTCAATGTCACACTCACTTCTAAGCATGGAAGTCACCTGTTGTGTTCAACGATCATGGATCATGTAATACCGAGGGGGTGGGGGTCCTCCTCATTTTGGTAACGGAGCAATTCTTTCCGGTTACATTAGTAAGCACGGTAGGAGAGATGAGGAGGGCCTGGAGAGGATTTGAGCTGAGTGATCTAAGTGGGTAAGATCAGTAAGCCACTCTATATTGATTGAGTTCCTGTCCAGATGTGCAGTGCACAGCTGCCCTTTTGGGTGTTGGATGGCTGTTACTGAGTAGGGACACGCAGGGTGTGAATCTAAGAGGGCCAGCTAGAAAGCACAATGATAGTGGGGAGAAAACTTGCATTTTGAAACCCAGGTTAGGCTCTGGAGAACAGTCTAGTCTGAAAAGAATGTGTGAGGCACAGTCGTGAGACTGTCTATGTTCAACTTCAGGTGCTCAGCTTCTGCTCCTCACTGCCTACCCACTCATGCGCTGTACACATCCAGTCAGGAATGATAAACATACATTTCTCTGTAGGCAGTTGTTGCAAATGAGACTTACTCAGTGAGAACATCGTGGCCAGTGTCTTTGCTTTGACATTGCTCACAAGCCGGTCTGCCTCCATGACTTACTCCCCTTTGTAGATTCCTAACCTCCCTAAAGGTCCTTTAGATCGGCTTTATGTCCAGCTTTCGTGGATCCCAGATGAAATGTTTAACAGTGCTTGGGGGTCATATGGAGTCCAAGCATCCAGGATACAGCCTTGGTTTTATAACAAAAAGCCAGTACCCTCCCCTCCCCTCTTCATGTGCACTTAGTTCTTCAGTTTTGGCTCGTCTGTTTTCTCTTGTACCTCTGCAAGATTGCTTTCCAGATGGCCTTTCCAGTGATTTGACAGGAGCTTTCTTATCTTCTAAGCACCCAGAAAGCACCTTGTCTGCTTTAGGAAAAAACAAAACAAATGGGTGTCTGTTTTCCTGTCTCATTAAACAGCATATGACTCTGTGTGGGGAAAAAAAATGAGAAAGGCCACAGAGAGCCTTCTAGAACCTGTAAGTCCCCTGGAAATTAAGGGCCATTAGTGTTTTTCATGACATCAAAGAGTCACCCACACACTTAAAATGTACTGTTTTGTTTTTGGATAGGACAGAGTAGGACCTTAATGCAAACTTATTTGCTTTTGACTTTATCATAGGAATCAAAGCAGAGAGCGAGGGAGCCAGAAGCCAGAACAGAGGGTTCAGATTCTTTCATCTTGCACTGCTCTTTGAAATGATAAACTTATAAAACTGCAAGAGTCTCAGAACTCTCTCTTTGTCTAGTTCAGGGCTCACTGCTCCCTGTGACTTGTCTGGAAAGTCTACCTTTTAGCCCTTCTGGGTACAGCAAAGTGGACACAGCCACTAGTTGTCATTCCTGCTAACATGGCTCTTTATCCACAAGACCTACTGAGATTACACATGTGTAATTTGGATGTTTTCTTATTTTTTTCCTTTGGAAAGGCATTTTTTGAGCATCGTTATGATTTGCTTCTGTAACTTCTAACAGAGTAACTCTGGCTCATCTCTCAAGTAAGACTGAGATTCCTTACCCGGAGATTGCAAGAAATAACAATTTCTGTTCTATTAAATAATTGCTAGCTTTAAATTAGAAAAATGTTGACTTCTCTAGGTTTTACAAAGATTAACAACCTCAATTTAACCAGAGTTGCATCGTGGACAGGCTGAAGAGATGGCTCCATTCCATGCAAGGGCGAGAGCCTGAATTTGGATTCTCAGCACCCACATAACTGAGTTCAGAACCCCAGCACCCACGTAAAAAACTGGGTTTAGGATAAGCCATAATTCAAGTGCTGCTGGGGTAGAGCACTGACAGACCATTGGCAAGCTAGTCTAGCTGAAGGATTCTGCAAGTTCAGGGTTCAATGTGACAATACCCCGAAACAAAAAACCGAGGTCGAGAATGACTGAGAAAAAAACTGGATGTTGACATCTGGCCTCTACACATATCTGTATTTAAACACACATAAACACAGGAACAAGTAAATGCACAAACACAGAGAGAGAGAGAGAGAGAGAGAGAGAGAGAGAGAGAGAGAGAGAGAGAGAGAGAGAGAGAGAGAGATTTCAAGGTGGATGGCAGAGCAGGGAACTGAAGTTTTGGTCTGTTCTCTTTCAGTTGGAATTTCAGGCTTTATGTACAGCTGTGAGTGTGGAGTGTCGGCAGTTGTGCCTCTAGACAGTGCTCAGGAAAAGCTGAGCAACATTGCTTCTAACTAGAGTCATGACATTAGGGTCACTTTAAAGTCTCCAAGAACTTCCACTCCAATCACACCTGTTTCATTTTGTTTAATCCAAAGTTCATCTTTCTTTTGAGTTTTTACTTTTTTTCTTTTTAAAAATTTGTTTATTTTTGAGATTATAATTTAATTAGAACATTTCTTCCTACCCTTTCTTTCCTCCAAATCTTCTAATATACATCTCCCCACTTTCCTTCAGATTTATTTATTATTTTTATTGGTTGTTTTATTTATTTACATTAAAAAAGGTTGTTCCACTTCCTGGTTTCTCCTCTGCAACCCCCCTATCCCACCCCTCCTCTTCCTGCTTCTATGAGGGTGCTCCCCCACCCACCTACCCACTTCTGCCTCACCACCTTTGCATTCCCCTATGCTGGGGCATTGAGCCTCCATAGGACCAAGGGCTTCCTCTCCCATTGATGCCCGATAAGACCATCCCTCCATGTATACTCTTTGATTGGTAGTTTAGTTCCTGGGAGATCTGGAGGGTCCAGTTAGTTGATAATTGTACTGGCTAGTTTTGTGTATCAACTTGACACAAGCTGAAGTTATCACAGAGAAAGAAGTTTCAGTTGAGAAAATGCCTCCATGAGATCCAGGTGTAAGGCATTTTCTCAATTAGCGATCAAGGGGAGAGGGCCCCTTGTGAGTGGTACCATCTGTGGGCTGGTAGTCTTGGGCTCTATAAGAAAGCCACCTGAGCAAGCCAGGAGAAGCAAGCAAGCAAGCCTTAGTTACATCCCTCCATGGCCTCTGCATCAGCTCCCGCTCCTCCATCTGCTTGAGTTCCAGTCCTGACTTCCTTTCATGATGAATAGCAATTGGAAGTGTAAGCAGAATAAACCCTTTCCTCCCCAACTTGCATCTTGGTCATGATGCTTGTGCAGGAATAGAAACCCCGACTAAGATAATATCTTCCTATGGGGTTGCAATCCCCTTTAGATCCTTCAGTCCTTCCCCAACTCTATTGGGGTCCCTGTGCTCAGTCTGATGGTTGGCTGTATTTTTTTTCCTCATCTGTATTTTTTTTTTTTTTTTTTTTTGCCAAGGACACGTATATTTTAGCTAACATCCAGAATGAAAACATTGATATAACTTCTTTATTGCATGAATGCAAAATCAAAAATTCAGGAAGTAACATTTGACATCTCATTTAAATTTTTTTACTCTTTCGCTTTACGTCCCACACACTGCCCCTCCCAGTCACCCCCTCCCACAACCCTTTCCCCATCTATGAACTTTAATGCTTTTATTAATTATGAATTATTATACAAAACTTCATTTATTTTTTAATAAGTATTTATTGAGCCTTAAAATACTTTATCTTCTGACTGGCAGGGCTGCTTGGGAGTGACTCCCATGGGACAATGGCCAATATCAGTTCACAAGACTTAGCTGTTCTCTTCTCTCAGTTGGCCCTGAGAGATGTCAGACTCATAGCTTGTCATCTATCACAGTGGGAACATGTCACTAGGGAAACGGGCCAACACGGCAGAGCATCTTCCTTTCTGTAGAGTCAAGGTGTCCAGATCTCAACTCCACATTTCAGTGACCTTTTAGCTTCTATGGTACTCTGAAAATGCTTTGCTCAAGAATGACAAAAGGCCATCATATAGCACTACCAACAGAGGTCTGGGAGCCACTCCAGCTACTTTGTCTTGCTTAACCCTGGACCTTCTGTTTAGTCAACCAAAGCTCCAGAGCTGTGGAATCACTTGTTCATTCAGGCTTGGACATTCAGTTTGTCCTTCCTATGGCCAGCATATGTAATGTATATAAACTTGTAATGTATATAAAGTTCTTCTTCTTATTTTTGGAAGAGAAGCAGATTGCTTATCACAAATGCTAGGAGGACGTTCAAGTTTGCATTTGTATTCCAATCCGCCAGGCCAACGGCAGACAGATGACAAGACATGGGAGAAACATTTGCTAGCTCACTATTATCTCTTCCAGTTCCTGTTCCCAAGCTTCAGGGGCCAGGACAAATCCAGGGTCGCATTGATCCTACAGCTAGCAATACGTGGCTTCTTTTATAAATCCATGACACTCAAAACGTAGGTTTATGGTGACTCCCAGGTAGGTGGTTTACAGTTGATATTAAAAGTCTCATTCTGTTGAATATGCATGCATACACAATGCACAAATTTGCTCTTCATTATTGACATATATACACACATACATATTTAATATGTAACATTGTAAAATATATTATATAATAAATATGTATATAGTAATAAGTATAATAAATATATACTAAATAATATAAATAATATATAGTATATTATGACAAATATATTAAATATATATATGTGTGTGTATATATATATATATACACACACACACACACACACACACACATATGTTCATCTGTATTCTAGACTCTACTTGGATATCTAACCATTCAGTTCTTAGCACAGAGTTAAACTTCCTTAATTTCCCAGTCCTACTCATCCAACTTCGCAGTTTGGAAAATTGAAGTCTACTGAGGTTTAATAGCATTACCATACTCATATAGTTATACATATCTGCTGGATCTTCACATACCAGCTACTTTCCCATGAGCAGTTCAGGCTTCCTCAAAACATGGACTAAGAAAAGCAGAACTGGCCTTCCAGAGCACACAGATACCGCTAGACAGAATAGCACTCCAGAACCAAGGA
>CM052700.1:127180604-127220665 GCA_028551405.1 Uromys caudimaculatus
GCGGAGGGAATTGGCAGCCCCATGGAGGGAGCAAGAGCGTCAATGGGCCTGACCCTCCCCCTGGTCGTCCTCTAGTTCAGACCACTAACCAAAGAATACACATCTATTGACCCATGATTTGGACTACATATGAGGCAGAAGAATCACCTCGATGGCCACCAGGGAGAAAGGAGAGGACTCTGGGCCTGAGGGTGCTAGTAGCCCCAGTAAAAGGGAATGTCAAGGTGGGAATATGGGAATGGGTGGGCGGGTGGGCGGGAGGAGGAATTCCCTCACAGAGGTGGGGAGGGGGAGGGGACACGGGGTTTCCAAAGAAAAGGGGAATCATCGGAAATGTAAATAAAAAAAAAAAATAAAAATAAAATAAAAAAATTATAAAAAAAAAAAAATGACATCAAAATGTTTCCTGTACCCACCAGTGGCTTTCTCACCAAGGAGACCTACTGGCTACTCTGAGGATGACCATGTGGACAGGGAAGCACTCTGCCCGCTGTCACCAGAAGCGTGAGGCCTCTGTGAGAAGTGACATGGCCGGAAGTATGTGTCACACACACACAGCCTAGGTGGGCTGACAGAAAGAGATAAAACATTCAAAGCTATTTTGTAACGTCTTGACAGGCAGGTAAATGAAAGTGTGAAGAATGTGTGGGTTTCTTCCATAGCTGTTGCTCAGCAAGATGAGTCATACTGCCTGGGACATACTGCGTGGATACTGTCATTCTGCTGCCATGCCTCTTCCTTGTCCAGTGCTTTGGCGCCCATTTTCTTCTTCTCCCTGTCTTTCTTATTTCCCTCTCACAGAGCCTTCTTTACTCATCCTTCTCCCCCTCACTCCCCAGAACAACACAATGATCTTAAGATGATGTCTCTAAGGACTTGGGCTCAGCTGCTTTCTACAGCTTTCCAAAGCATTCTTTTCTCCTAAGATTGTTTTTTTTTTTTTTTCCCCAATCTTAGAACAAACAGAAAAGAACATGACTCATTGTGGCGACAGTTGCTCTTTGTCAAAAGCTCTTTTCTCCTGCCTGTGGGTTTCAGAAAGTTGAGATTACAGCCCTGTTGTTTATGGACAGAAAGCCTGTTTCATTTATATTCTACTGGGAATTCTCTCAGTAGCACACCAATTAGCTGAACACCACATACAACTCTTATCAGAGACCTCACAGTATACTTGCATATTTTATGGCATCTGGAGATTCACGGGTTGACCTCTGACGTGCAGTACAGTATTAAGAAGTATTCATTGTTCATAAATCCAGTGCTGCAAGGAGGCAAATATGATGCTGAGGAGAGAGATTTTTTTTCCTTGAAATAGGACTTAAAAGCATCTATTATATGCCAATTTTAAACTAACAAGATATTTTTCACATAAATTCACAAAAAATATAACTTAATGGATGAAGAATTAAGCTTCAAAGAGAAGCTGCCCTCTGACTTCTATCATGTTACGAAGGGTTTCATATCCAAAAGAGGGGGAGGGGCATCCCTGACCGGCTTGTGAAAAGTTTCTTCTTTTAAAGCAAGGCTTCCTGAATTGAGCTCTCCTGAAATATCTACAAAATGAGAATCCAAATAATCACTAATACACGAATTCCTAGAATTATATGTAGGACATAGGAAGTTCTTCTTCAGAATTTAATTCTTGAATAGAAATTAAATATTTTCAGATAAAAACAATCTATCTTCTCCATTACCCTGAGACCCAGATGAGACACAGCTAAGAGAGGATCAAATCATCAGTCAACAACAGAGAGTGCATGTAGAGCAGCTGACACCTCCTGATGTGTCAGAACAACCTCCGTCCCTTGTTGGATATGAGATGGGACTGGAAATGGAGCTACCACCAGCTGTCACTTAGTTTATGAGGCAGAAGTTATTTGCAAACCACTGCAGGAGAAGGTCTGTGCTTTAATGGTCAGGGAAGCCGTGTGTACTGTATTAAATCTAGGTTCAAAAATCTGCTATGGAATGTGAGGGAGGTCCTAGTAGTTGGTGTAATATTCCTTACCTCTTGGAATAAGACAAAAGCCAGAGATAGAGGAGGGCTAAAGGCCTTCATTCTCAGTCCTCAGCAAGCTGTTTCATCCTTCTAGCTTCGCACAGTTCAATGCCTGGAAGACGTTGACTTTGGGCTTTCTGAGGATTGCTGTGATTTGCTACCTTCTTCAAGTCCAGGGAGTACTCTAGAGTGGCCATCAATGCTGAAGAAGATAAATGATTCTAACATTTAGTTTGAGAAAAGTGACCAGAGCAAACAAACAAAGTATGGTTATCTGAGAAGTTAGGCTGACTCAGTTGCAGCCACTGCCACATTTGATTTGTAAAAAGAACCAGGGAAAGGAATGAGTAATCTAGAATCTGAATATCATTGCTAATTTAGTTTGCTCATGTATAAGAGTATTGGAGGCCACTGAACTATACCTCCAGGTTGTAATATCTATGTGGATGAGATTACCTTGCATGGGTTTTCCAGGTTGCAATAGATATCATCTTCACAATGCAGCAAGTTATGTTCTATTTTACATTTGCTGATGGAGACACTGAGGCCCTTTTAAACTTGTGACTACCCACTTGATCTAAGTCTTTGGAGACGTGTTTTGCTTCGTACTGAAACTCTTTTCAGATCTAATGTTCAAATAATTATTTGTTAATCTTGAGAGATTATCATGGTACAAAATAAAAATACTTATCTTTTACAATTCTGTGCAAGACTGTTAAGTATAAAACACTTTTAACCTATAATCTAAGGATAATATGTTAACTGGGGAGAAGAGAGTATGATTAAATTTCTATCTTTAAAGAAAAGGTTAAGTATAATTATAAAATAATTATACTTATATAACTATATGTTATTACTTGTATATTATATATATTACTTATATAATTAATAAGTAACAATCATATCTGTGAGTCATGGAAGATAGACTCCAAATGATCTTTTTCATTTATTCTTCATCACCAGGAAAAATACTAATTAATATTCAGAGCTATTCTTTTCCTTTAATGAATGAAGTTGTAGCCATATTTGATAATGAGGTCAGAGGTTCAAAGAGTAGTTCTGCAGATTTTAATAAATAGGTTTCACAGCCAAGAAGGAAGTTAAATTTCTGTATTTCCTGTTAGCAAGGAATGCAGCTCACTGTTAGAATATGTCAGCTGCATATTGGGAAACACAGCTGTGGCGACTCATGCAGTCAAGAAAGTGCAGGGCATCTGTCCTTCCCACTCGGTCTTTAGGGTTGCTACTTGCAGATAACTAGGACGGAGGTTGCCTGTGGGGATGGAACCCAGCCACCCTGCTTAGAAAGCTAGTCCAGGAATGTTTAGATCTCCTACACCCTGGACCAATACTAAGACTCATTCCCGTGTGACTTCACTGCTTAATGCCAAATTTCAAAGATAACAAACATTGTGGAACCCTCCGACCCCACCTCAAAGCTGCCTTGACTGTCTAAATATCAACAGAATGAGAATCAGACTGGATGCCTTGAAGACACCATCTCTAGCATGGTGATTCTCAGAAGGCTATATTCATATTTATCTTTCTGCCACAGGGTTTCTGGCCATCATTATCTCTTCTGAACACAGAAATTCAGGATACCTATTTCTTTGGCAAAGTCTATAATATTGAAAAGATGTCATAAACCTGGACACATCTGACGGATAATCAATGGTGATTATCAGATCCCCCAGCCACCTTATCTGACTACATAGCTGAGAAGATTCTTTGACCATGGCAATAACTGTCAGCACATTTCCTTGGACTCAGAAATCAGACAGAACGAGCATCCCAGCTCTGCAAAGATGAACAGGGTGGTCTGATGATTCCTCTTCTGAGTTTTCCTTCATGTCCTCTTGTTATTTTGTGTATTCCAGAGCTCAGAGCAAAACTGACAGCTAAACATGTGTAGAAAAACATAAATTAACAGTCCATGAGAAAAATGGTAAGACATTTCTTTTTTATATACGAGATGTGGCAAAGGGAAATCTAATAAAATTCTCAGAGATTTCAGGACCTTATGTGCTAAACAGGTGACATGAGAAAAGGATATGACTATGTGCCACTGTCTTTGAATTAAGAATAGATGACCAGTTCCCCATGCTGAAGTATTAGGCTCAACACAGTACCTCCCCCCAAACAAAAAACAAACAAACAAAAACAAAACAAAAAACACCCTATATCCTAGACTCTTATTGTTTCTTGTTAGTAGAAGACAACGAAGATGTGTTTAAAGGGTCCAGAAATGGGAAGATCATCCTACATTATTTTGGTGGACCCAAAATACAAGCACAAGTAATACAAGAGTGACAAATACCTGAGAAGAGAAGAAGGTGACACTGCCTCAGAGAAAGATATTAAGGGACAGGGCCACAAGTCAAAGAGTGTTAGCAACCACCAGAATCTAGAAAACACAGGGAATAGATTGCCCCTTTTAGTCTTGAGAGATTGTTCCTAATACCCCAATTTTATCTTAAAACTAAACTTCTGGCCTCAAGAACTATGAGAAAATAATTTCAGTAGATTTAACCTAACATGTTTGATAATACATTACTGGAACTTTAGAAGACAAGTCCACTTTCTGTGGACCAGAATAAGAAAGACAGATTCCTGCCCAGCAGGTGTTGACATCAAGCTAATGGCTACACTTTGAAAAGGAGATGCAAGACACTGTAGGGAACTGCAGATACCTTTCTGTCTTCTAAGGCAGCATCAGGTGGACTGCTGGCCTAGACACAGCAGCATATTGGATGCTGGAAAATCAGAGTTTTGAGCCCTGAGTTTGAACAGGCAGGAAAAACCGAATAGATGTCTCTATCATAATAAAAGAAAAATTTCTTCACATGATGATGCGTTAAGAATTAGGAGAGCTAAAATCAGACATTCATTTGTCATGGCCTTCTATATCTATGTAATCAGATTTAACTTTAGTGCCAAGGACCACCCTCAGCTTGGAGAGGGGTTCTAAGGAAGGGGTGTGTGGGAGCGTGGAAACTAACACCTCCAAGTCAAATCATGGGTCCAACCTGGCATCCTACGTTCTGCCCAAGACAGGTTCCAGACTGCTTTCTGTCTGTTCTTTCTCCGGAGATCTACAGACTGCCCCATCTCTCTATTTTCTGCTCTAGATAGTTCTCCAAGCAATTCTATCTTGCTATTCTAAAAAATTCTCTGGGTAGCTCAAGTCTTGCAGATCACAAGCCCAGTCTTTTATTTTACATATCAATTCAGTCATTTGCTCCAGGTTCCCTTTTGATTATCCTATCAATCAGCTTCCCAAGATCCCAGCCCCTTGATTCTTAGGAGAGAGCAAGCACATCTTTTTTTTTTTTTTTTTTTTTTTATCATTGCAAAAGAATTCAGAGATCTGCCTGCCTCTGTTAAACGCAGCTTATAAATCAGCTGAGTAAGACCTCACCCTGAAATTACCATTCCTACCACACCTGGACTAATTTTGCTCTTTCTTGGGCCAGCCTTGAACTCAGAAATCTGCCTGCCCTTGTAAGCATAAACAAAACCCTTAGCTGGGTGGGAGCTCTTGCATTCACCACTCCCTAAATCTCTACACCCTTCTTTAGTATCTTTCTGACAAGTTGACTCACAGAGCAGCTGCATTTGTTCCTTTCAATTCATGGAGCCCCTCATAATTCATATTGCATCCTTATATTTGGCATAGTTGAGAAATTACCTATTTTTGAACTCATGTTTTTAGAGTTCTTTTCCACAGCCTTAAGGACTGTCCTGAAGGTCCCAGCATTTACCATTCTGCTGAGACATCAGCCACACCTTCACCTCCAGAGCTCATGCTATTTATGACTATGATGGAGTCTTTAACAGGGAGGAGAGTCCTTGAAGGAGGAAAGTAAAACATTGACATTATTATACATACAAACAAGCCTTGCTCCCACAGCAGCCACTGATACTCATGGAGACCCATGCCTGCTGGCCCTGTCCCAGGGGATCCATGTCACTCTGTATCTACCAAGGCCAAGGTAGGACCCAAGGTTTTCTGGGTCTTATTTTCTTCACTTACAAAATGAATCAGGTTTACTCCTTAATCCTTAATGTTCTATGGTTTAATCCAACCCTGAATAGAAAAGAAAACTTATATACCTGGTCTAATAGACTATGTGATCACCTATGTGAGTATTAAAGTATCTTTAAACCCATGGGAGAAGAAGGGCAGAAGAGCAGAAAAGAACAGGAGAGAGTAAGCAAGAGAGAAGGATACATGACTACACACACACAGAGGTAGGTAGAGAGGGAGGCAGGAAGAGAGAAGGATACATGACTACACACACAAAGAGGGAGAGAGAGAGAGAGAGAGAGAATATTCCATTACCCAATTAAGAACTTCTGGATGAAATAATATATAACCCATGAGAATACATTAGTTTATCAATTCTTATTATAGTTCAATTAATTTTGTTATTGTCTGAGACATACTATATTATCAGTCTATATGTCTGTATATATCATTAAAAACCAATATCTGGAAAAGAGGGACTAAATCACATTCATCATTGACTCTTCACACATTAGTTAACTTGTGATGAAATTTCTAACAAAAACATCTTAAGGGAAGAAAAGGTTATTTTAGCTTACAGTTTCAGGGGATATAGTCATTGTGGGGAGGGTATGGTGGTGGCGGCCATCTTTATGTAGCAGGATGTGAAGATGTAGTCGATTATGTGCATCCTCGATGAGGAGGAGAGAGATGAGTTCTAATACTCAGCTTCCTTTTGCCCTCATATTCAGTTGAAGATTTCATCACAAGTGCTGGTGCATCTTCTTTCTTTGGTTAAATGTTTCTAGAAACATCTTCATAGGCATTTCCAAAGATTCTAAATCCAGTTAGGCTTACAATGAATATTATTCATTAGACCTTACAGCCCAGCTCTAAGAGTTGGTACAAGAAGCCTGCGCCTAAGAAATACCTACTAGGTAGAGGTGAGGGCAGCTACCTGGATGTTTTTCTAGAATAAGATATTAGAGAAGTGTGCAGTGTAACATGGTAGATCAGGAATAATGATGAATTATATTATTATCAGAAAAATTAAAAATACATTATAAAAAGAAAGCAACAAGGAGGAGTGAGGACTCTCTTTTTATATACTGTGTAGGTCTCTTTACCTCTGAGCCATCTCACAGGCCCATTTGAGTGCTTTTTATTAAAGACTTTTTAAAAAATTATCTCTGTAAAATACCATTGAACTATTAGTTAAAATGAAAGGGACATAATTATGACTCGGACTTGACAAAGTAGAAACATATGTTGCACTGCTTTAGAACACCTTCCATGTTTATAGCTTGTCTAATGATTCTTCATAAAAATCATACCATCCAGTGGATTTCAGTAAGTGAATTTCATCTAGTTTCTATAGAAAATGACAATGAAGAAAATCGTCAAACATTGAGACATTAAGGAAAGAAATGAGCATTTGGTTGGGTGATTTTTCATGATCTTTCTTGTCAGCATCTCAAAAAAAAAAAATCATGCCATTATTAAGGAAAGAAATATGGTGAGCAATACCTGTTGTGCCTGCACAGCTGATCTCTGACAGTAATATTTCAATGGTAGGCTTGAACTTGGCATGTAGTCATTTGTGGCTTTAAAAAGAATTAGAAAGCTCTCAGCTTGTAGCATCTATAGTAAAAGTATCCATACTAAGTTAATAACATTCCATTCAGATAGGTAAGCTTGTATTGAAAGTCTCTCCCTAACTTGGAATACAGAGGTTTAAAGTGTTTTTGGTTTATCTGAAGCTACTACTGTGAAGGCATTTGTCAGGGGACAGGGTTTGGGCAAAGTGAAGGCTCAGTGGGGAAAGGTACTTGCTACCTGACAGTGCAAACCTGACAGCCTAATTTTGATTCCCGGGAAACCACATAATGGTGAAAAGAGAAAAGGAGAGAATGGACTCTACAAGGGTCCTCTTACCTTTACATACTCTCTGAGGTACACACACACACATACACACACACACACACACACACACACACACACACACACACACACACACACAGAGAGATGCCCATAAGATACTTTTTTTAAAAAAATATTGTTAAAAATGAAGCACATTTTCAAACTCTTCTTTAGCCTTGTTTATTTTATTCTGATATACTGATGTTTATAAAGTGTACCTTTAAGTGAGTTACTTGCATTCTGTTGCATAAATATGCCAGATTTACTTTAACTAGCAAATCATATTTCTTTTCTTGTAAAGTGACGTTCAACCTCTTAAGTCTGATGTCTGTAAAATGTGGATCCTTAATAATCTGTCTGTGGTTATAAACATGATCAAGTCTAGACGACCACCTTGAGCCATTTTTCTTAAGACATGATGTATTTAACCTCTCTCTAGAACTTTCTTTATGTCTCTAGTCTTTTTGTTCTTCCTGGTGAATCATTTTGACAATTTATTCTTCATTTTCTAATTGCTCTCTAAGTCTGTCCCAGCATCTGTTTCTTAGCAAATGATGCCTGTCTCCAGTTCCACCAGTTACCACAGTGTTTCTCTTTGTTAGGCTGGCTCTGGCTCACTGTGAAATCATTTCCCAGTATCTTCTCATGCCATACCATGAGATCAATAGAGAAGGGAAAGTTTCTTAAACTTATCACTGGACTACTCTTTTTTGAATTTGAGGATAGAGCTTCATCTAGAGTTAGATACTGAGGTTGCATACACTCCTTAAGGTTAGAGTGAATGATGCCTCAAAAGAATTAGGACAGTGGTTCTCAGCCTGTGGGCCACAACCCCTTTCACAGAGGTCACACATTAAATAGCCTGCATATCATTACAATTCCTAACAAGAGCAAAATCAGTTATGAAGTAATGAAATAATTTTATGTGTTAACCGTAACATGATGAACTGTATTAAAGATTGGAGCATTAGGCGAGTGAAGACCACTGAATTAGGAGACCCAAGTTCCACAAGGAACTTCAGACACTCCTGAAAAGAGATATCATAATGAATTACATCACAGAAAAATTGCAGGTGAGTACTCCTCCTCTAACCAACCCCTAAGCAGTAAACATCTAGCTAGCAGAAAAAAGGTTCCAATCTTCTGGCTATGTCCTGTTGCCTGAGTCCTGCTTTGCATTATAGGGTGAGCAGTGATGCCTGAGAGGATGGACTTCCCCTGAAAGACACCTAGAAAAGATGAACATGCACAGTGGCTTGGCTCTGGGGATTTAAAATCTGAAAGATTCATTATTTGCATTCCTGATATTCTAGAGTTTTCCTATTCACTTACCAGAAGGTCGAACACAATTACAAACTATGTCAATGAGATCACCAGATCTTAGTCTTAAAGCATACACCTCTAGAATCCTCAACTTGTTCCTTAGGGAATAAGTGATTAAACAGTGGGTTAGTCTTGGGTTATTAGAAAGAGCCAGAAATAAAGTCATCCATTCAGTTGGAATGAAATAAATAAGAATAAAGGAGATGGGTTGGAAGTGTTGATAATAAAACAGGTTGAGTGAGATAGGCATCTCTGCTTTTATGTAGACAGAACCTATATGGGGTCTAAAAGCAGAGGGATTTTCTTCCTCCAGAAAACAAACAAATAAACAAACATACAAACACACAGAAACAAAGTGAGCTGTGTGCTTTCCCGAGTCCTTGCTTCACATACTTGTGTTGAAGGTTCTTACCTGATGTGATGGTTTGGATAAGAATGGCTCCCACAGGCTCATATATTTGAATGTTTAGTCATCAGGGAGTGGCACTCTTTGGAAGGATTAGGGGTGTGGCCTTGTTGGAGAAAGTATGTCACTGGAGGTAGGCTTTCAGGTTTCAAATACTTTGAGCTCCTGCTCCAGGCACTTCCTGCATGCTGTCATGCTGCCCACATGATGATAATGGACTAAGCCTCTAAAATTGTAAGCAAGCTCCCAATAAAATGCATTCTTTCATAGGAGTTGGCTTGCTCCTGGTATCTCTTTAGAGCTAAACAATAGTGTTTAAGACACCCATCCTTGCTTCCGAGGTTCACAGGGGTCTCAAGTTGATTAGAAACTACCATTCTGAAAGATCTTAATGTTCCTTCTTTCCTTCATTTCATTCATGTCAATATCTTTAAAGCCATGGAAAAGCTAAGACTATAAAAGATCAGAGTAAGTATAACTAAATATCATAGTAGGACTTGAGCAAATTGAATATTCAGGTGAAATCAAATTTGGCAAACAAAATGAAAAGACATTTACTTTGTTAACCCAGTTATCTCTCCATGGATTTTCATTATGGGGTAGAAAACAAAGGCCAGACTTGCAGGTAGACATCTTCAGCTTCTGATCTGGGTTTGGTAGTAAGACGTGTGTGACTACAGGCAAATCACTTAACCTCTCTGAATCATCTTTATCTCCTTTTCTACTTGTAAAATGTGAATATGTAATGCTTTTCCTACATGATTTATATCTCCATTTATGTTTTGAGCTATCAAATATATGAAATAAATAAAAATAAGAGGCACTATAGAAAATCAAGCTAATCAAACCATGCCCGAGTTCTTCATAATAATGTAAAATTCAGATTGCTTAGGAACTGGCCTAAAAGTGTGAGAAATCTTTCCAAGGGCTGTTTTATGAAGAAAGTGAAGGTCAAAACTCAAAAATGCATGCAGAGTTACCTTCTCCTTGGAGGTCCATGGAAGTGTTGGGCAAAGTCTTACTAACTTAAGCTCTGTAGTGCTTTTGGAAGTGCTGTGAAATTAGCCACCATTTTTTAATATACACATCACCTTCTTTGAAAATATTAGAAAATATTTATTTTCTCTGTTATAATATGCTTGATTTGCCAGAAGAAATGACTGAATGGTTTTAATTTCCAAAAGATTAAATAGAAGGTAGAAAACTGAGTCAATAGGAGCTCAAGAAGATAGGTTTGGTGTAGCCCTGATTCTATTTTGCTCCAATCATAGTCTGCTATGTAACCAAACATAAGTATGCTAAATAATTAGACTGCAAAGAATGTTTGTGTGTATGTGTTTATGTATGTAAATATATATGTGTATATACATGCATGCTTACACATAAGACCCAGTCAAACTGTCTTATGTTTAGATTAAGAAAGTTTGATTTGTTTGCTTGTTAAAAAGATTGTTAGGGCTAGGTCTGGACTTCAACAGGCAAAAGCCAGTATGCTTCTCACCTCTTCAACCTAGGGTAATAGCTGTGACTCACATCCTCAGCGTGTCCCCAGGCTGGAAGGTTTTGAAGTGGTTTAGATGTGGAGGTGACCTACGTCATTTCCCATCACATCTGTGAACTCTCTTCTCACTCACAGACTGTCCGGCCCTCACTGCCGAGTCCTTGCTAACACTTATTTGCAGCTTGTGGCTTTGCGAGGCCTTCACAGAGGGAGTCCTGGCTTTGTTTGTTGGTTGGTAAGTGGAAATTCACCATGGGGACTCTGGAAAAGTAAGCAGAGAAAATAACAGGTCAGAAAATGACATCACCTGAAAAAAATCCAGTCTCTTGCAGAGGGTTCATGTCCTTTCTTAGCAACTTCAAGGGCCAAAGGAAGTTTGTGGTGTTTTGACTCAACCAAATCACTCCTAGAGAGCTTACAATGAGCAGTCTTACTCACCACTTTATCAAGAGACCCAGATGAGGCAGATAACATTGTTGCCTCTGTTATACAGATAAGAGAGTTGAGGTGCACAGATATTGAGTTGACACAAATGAATGAATAGTGAATCCAGGATTCAAACCTGAGTACTTTCTCTCCCGCATCTGTGTTCTAGAGTATTTGTTTTATCTCTTCTAGCATAAAGGTGACCAAGAAATGTAAAGTTGTGGTAAGATACCTAGACACAAAACACCTGAACATTATCTGCCTGAATTCTGAGCCTTTTATTAGCTACTCAGGTAAAAATATCCACAGACAATTTTATTAGTTAGCCATTTAATATATTTCTACTTAATCAAAATTAATGATGGTACTCCACAAGACTTGGCCTTTCATGTATGTTTGTCAGAGACAATTCTGCTCCATCCTGAGCACTGGGGATAGAAGGCAGCCCACTGCTCATAACAAATGAATGAACAGCACACCAGAGCATCCACTGGACACTGTAGTTGACTCAAGTGCTGAGGGACAACACCTGATGCTTTCTACCCTGGAAGCCCTAGGAATCATCTCCCAGGCTTCTCACTGCCTGTATCTTGTTCACTGCAGTCCTCTTTTCTGTGCCTTTTCCTTGTGGTGGCTTCCATCACGAATTGTTATAGTCTATTCATCTTACCCAGGATTCTGGCCCACATATTCTATGAATATAACAAGTGTTTCTGTTAGATCGGCAACCGTTGGAGCCTTTGTTACACAGGTTTAGATATCGTCTACACAGTCACTGCAACATCACTAGAATATTTCTAAGACCTTTAAATTTTTAAGTTCTTCTCAAATTTGCTTACTATTGCCTATTTAAAAAAATACATCTTGCTTAATGTAACACTTTCCCGATTTCATAATTTAATTTTTAATTTTTGTTAAGTGCAGAGTAAGTGCAAACATTATGTGCATGATGTCCATGAACCACATTTTCATCATATTCTTGTCAGCTGATAGTCATCTAAGCTGGGTCTATTTGCTTGCTATAGTAAATAGAGAAGAAATAGCCCTAGGTGTAAACACAGTAAAAAAAAAACAAAAAACAAAAAAACAAAAACAAACAAACAAAAAAAAACCCAATAGAAAGGAGACCAAGAGAGAGGAAAACAGATGACAAGGAAAGAATGGGAGGAAAAGAGCACAGTGGTCTAAGTGATAGATCAGAAAAGAGACTGCACAGAGGAAAGGATAGAGGCAGGAGGCAGGATGACTGGAGAATGGGCGAGACAGGAGAAATGATGAAAACAAGTTTTGCTTGACAATGCTCTGGAAGTAACTAATAATTTGCATGCTGATGAAAACTTAAGGGAGGGGAATGTTCCTTTGAATTCCCACCTTTCTCAATATAGCCTTCTTTCAAGGTAGCCTTCTTTCTCAGTTCCCTTTCCTGTAAGCACCTTTGAGAAGCATGTTGGCTATTCTTCTCAGCCGACACAAAGCTTGGTTTGCACTTTCTTACTTACCAGCCCACAGCAAAAACCAGCCATTACCACAGACACTATAGGCCTTCTTTCGCAGCCTCATTTAGTTGGATCAGTTTAAGATTTGTTTCTCCTTTGGTTTGTGTACGTGTGTGTGTGTGTGTGTGTGTGTGTGTGTGTGTGTGTGTGTGTGTGTTGGATAGTGCATATGTTGAGGTCCAAGGACACTTTGCAAGAGTCCATTCTCTCCTTCAATCATTTGAGTCCTAAGGGATCCAACTCAGGACGTGGGCTTCAGAGTAATCGCCTTCATCCGCTGAGCGTCCACCATAGCCCAATCCCTTTCCCTAATCTCCCATACTTTAATACTTTAAATTCATCAAGTTTTATATGACGTAATTTTTAGCATATATGCCAAATATTGCCTTATTATTTTCATCCCACCTGCCTAGCAACCAATGTTGATATTTATTTCTGCCACTAGAATCTAAACCCTTGGGAATCTCAAACATTACTTGGAACATAAGACATCTTAAACACATGCTTTTTGACAGATTTATTAGATTAAAAAGAAATTATGTTAATAATTCTTTTCTGTGGAAAATAATATCTAAAGATATGATTCTGGAAGTTGACACTGGGGAGTTTGGAGGATGTCTTAGTTTGTTTTACGTTGTGATGAAACACTGACCAAAACCAAATTGGAGAGGAAAGGGTTTATTTCTTATTCAACTCCAAGGTCACCATCTATCTCTGAAAAAGTGATCTTGGAGCACGTCAAGAACTGAATCAGAGACCAGGAGAGAATGCTGCTTCCTGGCTCACTCTGTGTGCTTTCTTATGCAATCCACAACTACCTGCCCAGGCAAACACTGACCATAGAGGGCCTTGCTCCTTCCGTAGTCATCATCTGAAGACATGTGCTATAATATGCCCACAGGAAGTAAGAAAGAAACCATTCCTCAGCTGAGTATCCCTCTTCCACTGTGACCCTAGCTTGTTTTAAGTTGATGAAAAACTAACAGGAGGAACCTACAGATTTCCTTTAACTTCTGAAGTTCAATGATGACTGATGTGTTTGCTTCTGAATTACTACTTAGATGTTCACATATTCCTTATAGATTTTATATTTGTGATAGTGTATCATGTATAACAATGTGTTAAGGAATTGGCTAGCCAATGTCACGAACCAAATATAGCCTGTAGCTTTTTTTCCTTCTAACTCTTATTGACAAACAGTTAATTCATTTATTCATAAAGGAAAAGATAAAACCAGAGACACTACATGCCATATTGGTCCACATGTGTACATCATGCATCTTAGCTTAAAATATTCTCACCTGTATTAGAAAATAGGGTCAATTTTGCAAAATGCATAAAAATTTTTATGCATTTTTATTCCAGACTTTATTTGGCAAAGCGCTTTTAGAGAACGATATAGAAATTTCCCCACTCTCCTTCTCCACATGAGCACAGCCTTTTCTGTTCACAGTAATCCTCAAGGATAGATGTTTCATTGGATTAAAGTCATTTGGAAATTCCAGAAATTTAAGATGGGAGTTTGCTGGTGCTGATGGTGAAGGAGCAAGTACCCTGAAGCTCCCCAGACCTGATGGAGATAATTCATATAAAAATCCATAAATAATACAAATGCTTCTAATTGACACAACCTGGGTCAATTAAATTTCATGCCAAAGGATATTAAGGAGAGACACAATTGTTGAATATTAAAGATTTGAAAGAAGTAACATCTGTGATTCACTGTTCATTTAATATAAAATTTATGGCATACATTTTAAGATAATTTTCCATTCCCTGAGGGGTTTGCATAGTTTACCTTCTTCTTTAGCTTGTAGATATAATTTTATATCCTAAGTTTAAATTCCTATTTCATCTCTTCAAATTGAAAACCAATTAAAATATTAAGCATTAAAACACTGAATTGATTATATTAGAGGAAAACTATTAAGTAAAATATTAATGAAAATACTATAAAAATGTTTAGGGCTGAAGTAAATATTTACTGGCTATTACTTTCAATAAATTAACAGTCTTGCCAACATGTTTATTACTACCCTCACTGCTTTTGAAAGTGGACACCAAAAAAGCCACTGCACATGAATAAATTAGCCTTTCAAATGAGCATTACTTCACATAATGAGTTTTATCTTACCATCTTAAATATTTATATTAAATATTAGCTTTTAGTTAATTCAATGTTCATGACATGATACATTATGAATTTGAATATGTTTAGGGTAAGATTTATATTTTTAAGGTTATCTTTGTTTTTATTCTAAGGTGAGAGCAACTTTTCAAGTTAAATGAATCAGTACAGTTGGAACGCAACTCTGCATTATTCTGTCTGTTGGCTTTTCTTCTTCCACATTCACATTGTCCCTCTGAGTGGTGATGCTAGGCCTTTTCTTTTTTAGAAAGTCTCTGGGACCGCCAGAAATTGCATGCACAAGGCTTGATGGAAATGCCAATCAATGTACCTTAGTGAAAGGCAAGCCCTGGACTGGAGACAAGATGGATGGGCTCCCAGGAGGAAAAGCTTTTTGATTTCTGTGGAGCCATTGCTGAACAGTATGTCTGTGTCCTTCTCAATCTTGGTTTCTCCTCTACTGGTCACCTAACTCCTTCCTGACTTTGTAGAGATGCTATGTCTACTGCCGAGTTATTTAATTCTTTCTTCCCAGAACACACATCTGGCTTTCCCATAAGTTAACCAGGATCAGTTTCTTTTGGAGTTTGTTATCATACAGGATCAGATCCGTGGAGTTTCCATGTATGCATGGGAAGACTGAGTAAAACATGAATCACAATTAAAAGAATACAGCACATATAAATTTGGCAAAAACATTTTTACTGTCTTCTGATCCATATTGTCTCTCCATCTCTTTTTTTGTGTCTTTTTATGTCCCTTGGTGTCTTTCTCTTTTGCACTGTATGCATGTGTATATGTGTCTTCATGTGTGTTATCAGGTTTACATAATCCAAGCTCCACTTTCCAACTGTAAATAGTCTTTGTTAGCAGTAAGAGATATTACCCACATTGTTTCCTGTGTTGATGTTAACCTAGCATTCCAGCATGACCTGTTTGGTTATAGACAAGTCCTCTCCAGCCTGCTGTTATTTATTTGACTGTGTGAACTCTGCTAGCTAATGTTGATTCAGGCAAACAGCACTGAAATGAGAGTAAACACTGAGCAAACACACCAGCTTTATCAAAACAATGAAAAACATGTTTGACAACACCGCTGTCTTCTAACAAAGGACATGTGCAAACTAAGAATTTTCTTTTTATTTCAGAGTCTTTTTGTGCTCCATCTATAAAATTAGAGAGCTTCAGAGAGAACTACAAGGCCTGGAGAAGGGATCATCTTTAAGAAATAGTAGTAATTCTGCTTATATTGCTTATTCTTATTCACAGATTGTAAGTCAGTCCTTTTACAGCCCAAAAGGATGGCATTATGTCTGCTACCCAGCTGAAAACACTGAGGCTCGAAGAACAAAACATAGCTTGTCCCTGGTTACCCTTCACTTAGAAGTGACAGTACCCAGCTATGAACTGAGGTGTCTTAGGCATTAGAACCCATGATTTTAGCCGCTACATCACTTAAAATTGGTAATACATTTTATACTTTGTTCATTAGTTGATGAAAGAATATCAGGATATTGTTCTAGCATGAGAAAAATATGGATACAATTCATTACAAAACTATCTTTTAACAATCCACTCAAATAATAGTTTAGAGCACTTATGCTTTAAGAAAATAAAACAATATGATTATATATCACGAATTTTAGTCTCACACTTCTTATGTTGTATAGTCATCTTGAGCTCTTGGATTCAACATGTAATATGTAACTTCTCACTACAAAAGAAAAAGTTCAGGGTTCTCTTTAATAATAAAATTTGAGAGACAAGAACAGGACATTTTATGAATCTAAAGGTAAAGGAACAATGGTATAATTTCTATCTGTGCTGTTCAGGCCTTGAAAATTGTCATTAGAAAAAAAAGTTTCTATAAACTAAAATACTTATTTAATGACAACAGAAAGCAGAGTGATGGTGAGCAAATTCCAAAAAGGGTTTAAGGAGGTGGGATGGAGGAAGATGGAGAGAGGAGGCAGAGGTAGAACTATCTACCATAATCTGTAGAATAATTATGATTGACAACAACTAATTGTATATTTCCAAAGAGTAAATAAAACTTTGGATGTTTCCAACACAAAGAAACAACAAGTATTGGAGATGGTTGATATATGACATTTATTCTGGTCTGGGTATTATATGTTGGATAAATGTATTGATACTATACTTCATAAATATATAAAATTATATTTTAATAAATTTCTAAATAAAATGCCTAAAAATTACGTTCACACAATTCTGTATCAGTGAGAATGTGATTTCATGTTATACAAGAAAGGAATTTTCTTTACATATAAAAATGAATGAAAATGTAAGTCGTGTCTAAGTAAAAGACCCACAGGCATCAAAGTGATAACCTTTAGGTCACTAGCAATGGCATCACTTGGGAATTTGTTAAAAGTATAAACTCTCAGACAGCATAAGACTCAGTAATTCAGAAGCCATGAGGGTAAACCCCACAATCTGTATTGCTAAGCCCTCAGCATGATTCCATAGCGATCATTCAGTTCACGTGAACGTGAGATACAACCTGGGCTCCCTATCAGACAGAGTAGATAACAGAACAAACTGTCAATGGTTCAGTTTTTGTTTTCTCTTCAGTATCTTCTGATTTCTACAAGCAATCTCAATAGTTGTTAAACACATGGAGAAAATGCAACTCTACCTCTATACTTTGTATTTGATCTTTCCAGACCCACCTAGGTGTCAGGGAATCTAATAGGCAACTGCAGGTCCTTCTTTTCCCATTGTTCCAAAGGCATCCTTGGTCTTAGTGGAGGATAGTTTATCATATCAGAAAGTATCAGGAAATGATTCTTGAGTCTTCAGTTCATACTGGTCACCACTGAGGAATATACTGTGCATAAGTCAGTAGCTTTCAGGGTCTGGCAATTTTGACATTTTGTCACATTGGGATACAGAACCATTGCTGACTCTAGGATCTTTATCCAGAGTTCAGCTCCTCTTGGGATAGTTAGCAAGCATGCATGCTGAGATCTTTTCTAGGAGTCAAGATCAGGTTCTCATTGTTTTTCACCTCACGGAATTCCTCTAAATGTAACTATTCAGTTCTCTCTGTCTCTGTCTCTGTCTCTGTCTCTCTCTGTCTCTCTCTCTCTCTCCCTCCCTCCCTCCCTCCCTCCCCCTCTCTCTCTCCCTCTCTCTCTCTCCCTCTCTCTCTCTCTCTCTCTCTCTCTCTCTCTCTCTCTCTCTCACACACACACACACACACACACACACACACAGAAAGAGAGAGAGAGAGAGAGAGAGAGAGAGTAAGTATCCACCTCAATCTTTACCTAGGCCCATAACAAGAATTGTATCCATGGACCTTACTTTTCATAGAAACTCTCAATAAAGAGATTTAATGAAGTAATAAAAATCGAGGTCTTTCTGTAAGTGGCTCACTCCTACACTAGCCTGCCCAGAGACTGAACCTTCATAAACTCACTTTGAACTGGCTGCCCAGTCACTGGAGACACTATTTATCCAAACTATTGTGTCTGAAACCTTATTACTAGTATCTGACCTTAATAATAAAACCTTCATCCTTCAGTGTTTTCTTATAGAGTACTTCTATGTGCTATGTAGTGTACCTGGGACCTTTCTCTTTGTGCTCTCATTTAATAACTCAAAGAACTCTAAGGAATGTCTACTTGAAGCACCGTAAGTGCTACATCTTTAAGGAGAAAAGATTAAGACACAGCTTCAGCATGGTGCCCTCCCTCCCCAGCCTCACATAGGGTGCAGACCTGGCTGCAGCGTAGGGCCTTGGAAATAGTTACAATATTTGATCAGTAATATTTTCAGGTAAATGCCTCCTTGACATACCATGACATACATGACTACTGAATCTGCCCGGTGTGACAAGTGAGAGGGTCTGATTTGGAGAAAATGGATGACAGCCTCCTGAGACTAATTTCTCAAAACTCCAAGTATCTTTTCTTGAAGTTTGAGTAAAGAGCCTCCAGGATGCATTCAAACACGCATGTCAATTAGCAAGCTCAAGGGCCAGACCAGTGAGATTGTAGATTTTGAAAAGACTATTGGAAAGGGTTTAATAGAAAAACCAAAGTGAATTTAAAAATTCACACCAGTTGTAACCATTATCATTAATGTACAGCAGGTTCTGAGCTAAGTACTCACTCTTGATATTATCAGAGTTAATTCTATTAAAAACTCCATGGAATTCTTCTGTTTCCTCGTACCAAAGTTTCTATCTGATTGTGCTAGAATTGGACTATCAGGAGATAGTGGAGCCCCCAGGAGCAGGGCTAACTGGGAAGTTTCAGATCCTTGAGGCACGCCCTTGAAGAGGGTTTGTCTCTTCCTCCTATGTGTGCTTGCCTCCTAGCCTGATGTGGCTTTGCTCAGCCAGGTCCTCTCACCATTGTCTGCTGCTTCACCACGGCCCCTAACCAGCATGACCAACATAGCATAGACAGAAACTACTAAAATCATAAATCCAATACCCTCTATTTGATCCTCTGCAATAATAAGCTTAATGTCACCTCTCTATTGAGTTACTGTGATGATAATGTGAGTTGATATATGTCAAAAGTTCAGGAGGGAACCTGGCACCAAACAGACACTTGATGCATCGTATCTGTTACTACTTCGTCCCTTTTCCATATGTGAAAACTGAGACACTAAAGAAATATCCCGAAATGGGCTGGTAACTGAGAGCCAGACTTCCTTCAGTGACTCTCGGGGAGCGGTGAGGGAAGCACCAGCTTTGTCCAGGTTCTTGTTCTTTCTGCCAGAATTGAGGGACTCAGACTCCTGCACTTCAAATCTCCCTCTCCTGCTCCTGCACAGTGCCCTTGCTCCTCTCAGAACAATTGCTTTTACCTATGTAAAACTAAGAATGACCACTATGAGGAGAAGGTACACAGCTTCTCCTCAAGAGTCGAATGGATAGGAGATAAACTCTTGTGTGAGAGCCATTGACACTTTCATTAAGTGCCAACCTGCTCACAGAAAAGTTCCGCTTTGATATATGTCTCCCTGTGGCTCCCACAGAAGTCACCCAACTGCCAGCACTGTAATGTAATCAGGTAACCTTTGTCTGTGACAAGCCCCAGGCTGGTGAATGTTAAAACACAAACAAAAGGAAATGACTTTTTGATTGACATGACTGTTCTGTGCATTGGCCCCACAGATAAAATCAGTCAAAACAAATCAGTTTATGCACCAACACATACTTAGGAAGATTGTATTTGGAAATTTCACAGCAGATGTGATCTTTTTTCCTGGTTTTGCTTTGAAAGTCCTTGGTGTCATTTATCTTCAGATAAGGGAGAATAAAAAAGAGACAGTCAGCTAGAGTTCTCAGCTTTTAATTACATAAGATCACACTGGGAGTCTTCTAAAACAATGTTTTTCTGGACCCCTAGAGAAGAATATTCTGAGTCTATACAATTAGAATGAAGACAAAGAATGAATATATATATATATATATATATATATATATATATATATATATTATATATATATATAATGTTTTTTACTTTCTAGAAATAGAACCAGAGGTGTTCTTGGGCCTTTGGGAAATCAGGAAAAGGAAAACTGAAAATCACATATGCTTATACATTGATGAAATGAATACCGAGAGTGTGACTTTTATATCTACTCTTTCTAAGTGAATGCATACATACCTCTAACAGTCTTGAGATTATTCCTAGGCTTAGGCACTCAGCTTTTCAATTTATAGTCCTGGTGCTTGGAATAACTGAATGAAGGAAGAGAGGCTAGATGATCATCTTAAGGTCTTGCCTTGTTTCAATGTCTTGGGTTTTCTTTGCTCTCCATCTATAATCATTTATTTATTTATTTATTTGGAATTTCATATCGGCCCAAAGAGGGTTCACTGAGGTACACTCAACAAATTGTTTAAGTCCTCTTTAAATTACAACCTTTAACGCTGCAAAAAGCCTTTGTGTGTGAAACACGTGGGTGGAAAAAAAAGACCCTAAGTCACCTCTCATGGCAGCTGTGTCACACTCCACTCTCCTCTGCTACCGCCCTCAGATACCAAGCCCTCCAAAGAGCAAAGTAGCAGAGAAGCTCCTGACTCCAACTCTCTTCCTCCACTCCAGAGCTTTTCCTTCAGCTTTCTGTCTTGTCCTCTAAAGTTTTAGGATAGCAGAACTCATGGGAGTTGCTGACATTTTGGACTACAATTAGCTAATTTAACATTGCGTTCACTTAGTTTCACATAACTGAGATGACTGGAAGACCATTTTCAGAGCTAAAATGCCTGGGAGGAGGAGGAGGATCATGTGGTCAAACTGATCTCAGGACAGACTTCTCCACACCTTTGTGACAGTCTCATTATGGCCACACTGGCAAAACACTTTACTTCTGATCAAGAAGCTGAGTGCGCATTGTGGAAGGAACATGGTCTCTCCCCTGCCACTCCCTTACCATAAGCCTAAGTGACTGACTGGATGTGAGGGTCAGGATGTGTGGGTAAGAGAGGGTACCATCTAATGAGCTGCAGGCAAGTTTTTAACCACCTCACTTTCTGCCTTGGGGTAAGCCATCAATTCCCATGTTTTAAGTGTGAGTAAATTTAACAAAGCCTAGGCAGCTTTCTCAAAGCTACATCATCAGTAAGGGTCTGAGAAGAGTTTGACTCCTGGCCTGCTGTGACATTGCAGATTCTTCTGAATGGTGGTGTAGAATTAACACAGTTCCTCTTAGGAAGTTCCTAGCGGGACACTCTTAACCAGCTCTCCTTTCTCATCCTTAAGTTCCTACACAATTTTCATTTTTACAGGACTCTATAAGAGGGGGGTGGTAGAAGGAAGGATTATTTTCTCAAATGTTAAATCGTCATAACACTTCAAAAGATGAACCTTGTATACCTAGTGTTCAACTTCCAGTAGATTAGGTGTGTGACCCCCATGGAGAAAACCTGCACCCTTTGATGAGCAGATGGATCAGCTACCTCTACCTGGAAATGATCTCAAGTTGGAATTTAAACTAGGACTAATAAATAAGGAGACTAACTCCTCGGTTATGTGGGAATAAATCTGCTCAGCATTCAACTCACGTGGTCAATTTCTTTAGTTGTCTTTAACTATGCTTTGCCTACACATTACAGTCAACTGTGGCTGCTTCGGCAGTCTTTGATTAAAATGCAAAAATATTGTTCTAGGGACAGGAATTAAGGAAAAGTTTTGAATTTGCTGGATAATGGAAGGTATACATTATAATCCAGACACCCAACAGTTGTAGAATCCCTAATGTCATAGGTAAAACAGAGAAAGCAATACAGCTTAGGAAATGTTTTATAAGATAAATCCACCAACATAGAGAGGAGGCCAATGTTTTGTTTGCCTGTGAATTTCTAACTAAAAATGTGTCTTTTAATGAAGAGCCTAACCTTTTGTAAATCATGTATTAGTTTTCTTACTGCTGTAATGAAGTACTTGAGATAATTAACAAATAAAGAGACAAGGCTTCATTTGGCTCTCAGTTTGGAGATTCTAGCCCATGACTGACTCGCTCCATTGATTTGGGCCTGTGGTGAAGTAATGCATCATGGCAGAAGCATGTGCTGAAGCAAAACCACTCACTCCAGCAACCAGGAAATGGAAGGAGAAAAGAGAGGCTGTTCTGCCACAATTCCCTTTCAAGGCTTTCTGCAAAAACGTAAAGACTTCCTAGCAGACTGTCCTTCCTAAGAACTATGCTGAAGACTGGAGCCTAGCACATGAATCCTTAAAGATCCTTACCCACACTATAGAATCATGTTTTAAAACTATGGAAACTACATGTTAGCCATTTCATACACTATGTGCACTGAGCTCCATTTTCCAACTTTGCAAGGGCAATAAACGTCTCCAGAAAGAAACACTTAAAGAATATAGAGTTTGCTTCATTGAACTGTAGGTCTGTTTAGTTCAGTTTTTATTAGTAAAGACAATTACTCTGTATTTTTGAAGAATTTATAATTACTAAAGATGAGTGTTAAAATTATCAAAGATGAAAGTTGAGTCAAATGCCAGGTATTCATCACGGCTGAAAACATGATGTGTTTATGTGGTCTTTGAGTAAAGTAAGTAAAAATTAAAGATAATTTTTAACAAGCCATTGGTGGCCAGACATTTGAGAGAGAAAAATCTTACCTTATAAACATTTCATAGAATCTTTTCCAGAGGATTTATCAATTTAATTAAAATTTTATTTGAGAATACTTGACTGGCTTCAATTATCACAGTGAATGAATATTGTAAAATAAAAACTAACAGACCAAAATAAGCCTAGGTGATCGCTGTTATTAAAAGCTCCCATGTAATTGAGTTCATTTTCTAGTCTATAATCCGGTTTCTTATATCAAGAATATTGACTTTGGTAAGTTTATTTTACCAAAAGTAAATGCAAACTTAATAGATAACTTTTAGGATATATCAAAACAAATTCTTTAGGACAATGATAGTCAATGCAGCAACTAGAAATTAAGACTTACTGTCCATAAACATTTCTGCTCATATTTCCCAACCCCATTAAATACCCCTGAGAGAATACTCGCAGGTGATGCCTAGCCATCCATCTAACCCAGAAGGATTTATTCCATCCTTCTTGAGACCTCATGAAGAGATACTTCACTCTTCCAAAGCAATATTAGACAACGTGGAGTACAGGGTTAGGTGCAGGGCTCCTAGAAACCCCCTAGGAAAGAATACAAGATCAAGATTTGTATAGGAATATCTGGTAGACTGGACTTGTAATGGAATGCAAAGTTCATTTTTGAAAAAGACTCTGGTTCACAGCATTGAAGAAGTTAGATGAGAAACAGCTGAGAAATAGCTAACAAGGGACACTTCTCTTGTTATGCAGATGTGTGTGTGCATATCTACTTTAGTATTCTTTAACTCCCAAGCTTCCCTTTTGGTCTTAAAGAACCCTACTTTGCCAGTGCTTACGAGAGACTCTTTGTGCCTCATTCTGTATAAATATTACATCAATGGGCAGACCATCACCTGGACTGTGCAGAATATTCTCTTATGCACTCCCTTTTGAAACCATGGCCTGGAGTAATTAGCCTAGGGGTAGAATCCAGTGTGACCACCTGTTACTTTACTGTGTCTAGAGCATAACTGACAGTTAAGGTTTCTGAACTTACTGAGAGCCAGGCAAAAAAATTGTTTTAATCTAAATTCAAACGGCCATTTTTAATATTGAGCCAAAATACCCTTTAGGCTATTTGAATAGAGGCAAAACAATCTTGCATTTGGAATTGGTTTTTGTTTTGTTTTTTCCTGGCAACCCTCTTCCCCCCCTCCCCCCCCCATAGCATGAATTTGTTTAAAAGGAAATGTCAGCTAAGCCTGTGTAAGTCAGAGGTTCTCAAATTGTGGGTTTTGACCCCTTTGGCAAACTTCTATCTCCCCAAAATGTTACAATTTATAACAAGAGCAAAATTATTGTTATGAAGTAGTAACAACTTTTATAGTTGGCGTTCACCACAGCATGAGGAACTGTGATAAAGGAACACAGCATTAGGAGAGCTGAGAACCGCTGCTCTAAGTGGAGAGAATGAGGACTTGCCAGGTGCTTCTGAGACGCATTCTTACTACAGAATATTATTTATTTTCCAGCAATGGTAGCAAAATGGCTGACTTTTACTCTTTTGCAGAGAGAACATTTTTAATAGGACATTTGGATTGCATGAGTTGTGAAGAGTAATTATGTAAGGAGAGAGAAAGTGTTGGGTGACCTTCAAAATACTGAGTTGCCATGGGCTACTAATTCAAACACAGGAGATGATTTCTACAGGTGTGAGATGAACCCTCTCGGGTAGCTTACTGCTCTTGGGTGCTACTTTTCACACCCCAAACCATAAATTTCAAAAGAATTCCATTCATCAGCTATTATGTCAAGAACTAGGAATAAAACCCCAGTGTTTTAGCATAAATATCTGAACTTACCCCACACACTTGCATTTTATATGTCAAACAATGCTGAGAAGTTTAGGGTTTGGCTACTGGAGACATAAACATTACACACAGTTGAAAATATTTCCATAAAATCCCTATTATATGTCATATTGCAAAACCCTTGCCATATTTCTTAATGGAGAATGCTCTTCATAAATTACAAAGCATACACATAAAATAGCTTAGGTTTAGTTCCTTTGTTTTAATAATTTTTCTTTATTCCTGCGAATTTCATACATGTAAACAATAAAACTCAATCATTCCCAGTCCCCTGCATTTTCTCCCCAAACCATACCAGCAATGCCTCTCCAAAATTCATGCCTTTAAATTTATTTATTTTTAGCTATAGAACAAAAAATTTATTTTGTATAATTTCTTTAAAAAATACATAAGGAAATACTGATATAATAAAAAATTCAAATGCCCAAAGTTTACATTTTCCCCAAGAATGCCAAAGAAAATAAAACAAACCAATAATTACAAATATGTATATTTGACCAAACCAACCAACCAACCAAGCATTCTCCTGTAGTCATAGGTATCAGAGAATGGGGAGTTATGACTGAATCTTAGAGCCAAGCATGCCAAGGCCCTGGTCTAGGGGCTTAGAGAGGACTCCCTTAACTTCTGCAGCAGTTTCCTTAGTTCTTCCTTAGAAAATACCAGATAGAGCTTGTGACAATCAGAGGATACCGTTTCAGCCAACTGCAGGCTCTCCTGGTATTGCCCAGTGCTGTTCAGTATGGTGTGAACCAGGAAGCACAACATGGGGAGACAGAGCTTTCTTAGTAAAACCATCTGCTGCATCCACTTAGGGACATCCTCAGTGTCCTGACATCCACCATCCATCCTCCATCAACAAACAACAAGTCGTTGTACATTTTCTCCGTCATATCAGCAGTTAAGGCATCCAAATGTCCTTTCCAAATATTATGATTTATCTCATATTTCTTTTCTTTGTGTTCATAAGCCACTTTCTCTGTAAAAGTTTTAATTAAAATATAACTACATAACTTTTTGCATTCCCCCTCCTGCTTCCGACGACACTCAACCTGATCTCTCTTGCATTCATGGCCTTTTTTAGCATATATATATATATATATACACATATATATATATATGAATATGAAATATATGTATCTCATATAGATGTATATATTTGTATATACATCTATATCAATAGACTTTATATATATTTAATTGATATAAAATATCAATATCAAATTTAATTTATTAATTTAATTGATATCAAATAAATACATGGATATATGAATTCAACCTGCTTAGTCCCTTTAGTGTTACTTGTATGTACATGATATCAGGGTGACAGTGAGCCAACAAACACTCCGGGGGCGGGGGGGACGCTATTCACTGAAGCAGAGGAAATGGCTCTATGGTCAAACTAACTCAGGCAACCAAAATTAAAATTTGGAAGCACTTTGGGATAAGTCCTTGGCAAATAAGTCTTTGCGGGAACCTTTGTGTCTTTTAAAGGAGGCTTAGAGAAGGAAAAATGTATATATAATGTTCTAGGCACTACATCCAGCCTCTGAAGGAAATTCTACCAGACATAATGAACTCCTATGAAACTGGAGGTCCTCACCAGAAAGTGAAATGATGTGCAGCCCTGATTTTGAGCAAGTCTACAGGGCTACTAAAATGGTGTTATCATAAACATGTTCTATTCCAAAGTTGGGATGCTTTCAGTGTAGGTCAAGCATCTACAATGCTTAGCCTCCTTTGGCTGTTGGGGTCTTTAGTAATTCGGAGATATGAGATCATGTCTGTGGCTTCCGGTGGTAGCATTTTTGCTCAGGTGTGTAAGGAAGTTTCCTTTCCATCCTCATATCTGTAGAGCAATAAGTTCTGGGGTGTTACATGAATGCAGGAGACTGCCACATAATAATTCATTGACTAAACTGGACTGAGTGTTTATCAACAGTGATTGACTGTAGATCATGCTTCTGCTGGGAAATAAGATGGAGGTATGACATGCTCCATGTCTTGACATTGAGTGACCATCAGCCCAGAGCAGAAGTCTATCAGCTAGTATAATTTCCTAGATGTCCTTCAGTATTTGTGCCATTTTAGGGGTCTCCCTCCCTCTCTTCCCTTCCTCCCTCCCTTCCTCCCTGTGTGTGTGTGTGTGTGTGTGTGTGTGTGTGTGTGTGTGTGTGTGTGTGCAGGAAGTGAAACACCAGTGGCTTAGTTTTTTTTGTAATTACATTGAATTTGTTATAATGTAGAAAGTAGACTTTTATTATGCTTCCCTGCACATGAAGAGGCAAAGATATTTTTTGTCACACTCAATAAACAAATGAGAAATCTGGAGATAACAGGAATTAAGTGACTCAACCAAATGTCAAAAAACAAACAAGAAATCAACAAACGGAACTGACTGAGGGGAAGATGAGTTTGGAATGGAGCTGAGGTCCATACAAGGTAGAGAAGCTGTAATGCATGGTCAAAACATCAGAAGTTTCTTTTGAAAGCTATGAGACTGCACAGAGACAATTTGACAGAGGGAGAAGCACAGATCAGCTTTATAGAGGCTAGCATCACAGCAGAGAGCAGAGCCAAAGTAATGAATGACAATCTACATAAGCAGACACTACACTGTAATAAGAAAAACTGACAGGTATCAGGGTATGAGATGTCTATTGACTTTGCATGCACTTCCTCATGTAACCCAAAAGGAAAACAATATGTGTTCTATCACAAGACTATTCAAAAGACATGTGATCTAAAAGCAACCTAAAACTAGATAACAAGGCCTGGATTGAAAGCACATCTACATATTTGGAGTTGTCCTGTTTTAATGTCCATAGGAAGAAGAAGTGAGGCCAAGCTGATATCATCTATTTGGATTGATGTCAGACCCTCTCTTCTGATGGCGAATACCTATTGCAGTGTGATAACTCACTCCAACATCTACCTGTTTCATTGTTTGTGAGAGTCAGAAGGCCAGGGGTCACTAAATTGGCTGGTTCTGACTTGGTTGGAGGGGCTACTGGCTGGACTGTGACTGGAGGATATGTCCCAGTTGGCTTCCTCAACAGTCCCTAGTTTCTTGGGAAAATGTCTTAGTTTCTCAAGGAGGAGTAGCTGCCTTCCTCCAGCTGGTTAAAGAGCTACTGGATAGGCTATATGTTGATCCAATTTCAGAAGGTACCCACTGCCACCTCCACCACACACTATTAGCAAGAACAAGTTACTGAGAATATCACACGCTAGGAAGAATTGTGTTCCGGCCCTGAAAGCAAGGTGTATCAAAGAATTCGAGGGCATACTTGAAAACTATTACCCCCCTCATTTACATTTCTCTTTATTATAGTTACATTCACCTTTTGCAAAGGTCTTCCAAGCCTTTCCAAGCCATTGGTTTGAAGATTTAAAAAAGTAAAAACCCCATGACTTTGTTTTTATCAGATGTGGCCACAGCTCGCCATCCCTACCAGTGCCTCTTCTATTTCCTCTTGGGCTCTCTTGCTTAGAGTCCTTCCAGTCTTCAAAATTCCCTTTGTTTCAGGACTTTGGCACAAGACCATCCCCCTTGCTTTTTGCTTATCTACCACCAGCATCTTGGTCCTGAAGAGACTTCCTCAGGATGTGCTTCTGACACTGTAGCTTTCACAAGCGGCCAGATCCAAGTTCTCTCTTTCTCATCTGTAGTGCTCTATAGATAGCAGAGTGACTCATTCCCCTGGCTTTCTGGTTATGGCTGTGAGACTCTGATATCAGGCCTGCTTACCATTGTCTCCTAATGCACAGTACAGAACAGAGCACAGTGACTCATTCCCCTGGCTTTCTGGTTATGGCTGTGAGACTCTGTTATCTGGCCTGCTTACCATTGACTCCTAATGCACAGTACAGAGTACAGCTGGTATTCATGCTCAGAAAGCACGTCTATACTGAATAGACTATTAGCCAGGGAAGAGGGGTTGATGGAACAAATATGTCTGTTTCCAGAACCATGTTGAAAGAGATAAGCAAATACATTTGTTAGCTCTAATTTTATATAAAGACCAAAAGAGAAACAAGCCAAATGGATCTACCCATAATAGGGACACCAGCAGGGGTTGGGGAAAGATAATGAAAGGCAAGGAAAGGATCCTACAGTCAGAACATTACTGCTGTGTTGTCTCTGGCTGAGCCAGGGAAGATAGAGAGTCCAATCTTGCTTAATGTGCTACATGGGAACGGCTGGGGTTCTGAAACTTGAGAGTACATTCGCTCATCAGGGTGGCTCTACAGGCAGGACACTCAATTATATGAAGAAGTTTTATTCTGATGTTTTGCTCCATCAGCTGTCTGCAAATCCATCATGCGCAAGCTGACCTTAAAAGTGCACACGGCTCCTAGGCAAGGGCACTATCTAAAACGGATGATTTTCTGAGTCTTTCTCTGTTAACATTTTATGGGGATAGGGCTACTAGACCAGAACCATTCCTGGGCTTGAAGGGTCTTTCCCAACAGTAGTGGACTTCTAAGTGAAGATTAAGACTTGTCCAGTGCTGCTCAGATCTCTGTGCTTACAGAACTAAGGACACCTGCATCTCTACTTGCATCCCGAGCTCACTGTAAGTAAGGAACATGAATAGTTTGTTAGGATATAAGTTCAGTCTCAGAAGTTTAACTCCGCCAGCAGAGAGAACACAGATAAAGCTGTTGCCTGGAATGAAAGAAAGTTCACTGTTATGGTTCCTCCTTCCTGAGCTCCTTAAAATCTTTTCTGTTATATCTTGTCCAGAAAGCCTCCAGTGATCTCAATGAGCCCATTTAATTGGGGGCTTGTGGTTCATCTTAATTTGCATCAATGCATAAAGTCATCAGTACTGCAGCCTCAGGGGTTCGCATGGAGGATGTTTACAGAGAAGAAGATTTTGTATCTTAATAGCATTATACAAATCCCATTACACAGGAGCCTCCGCAACTGCCAAGGTCTCCATAAGTTGTGGTTCAAATGTGAGCACGTGCTGTCACAAGCTGTAAAGCATTGCTAATGTGAGGCCCAATGGGGATCTAAGAAAGCTTTCTCTTCACTCAGCCAGGTTATGTGAGTTAAGAGCCCTTAAAAGAGGCTGGAGATGTAGATGTAGTCTATGGGTAGAGTGGTATGATCTTGGTGCAAGATCCTGGTTTGATAAGACAAATAGACAGACAGACAGAGACAGAGACACACAGAGAGACAGAGAGACACAGGCAGAGACACAGGCAGAGACAGAGTCAGAGACAGAGAGACAGAGAGACAAACAGGCAGAGACAGAAAGAGAAAATATCCTTTCAAAGAATGAATTTATGAGGTACATAGTTACTATATATTAACACATATAGATACATACATATGTTATGTATTTATTGTGTGTAATGTATGTATCTACATATGTATGTATATATACATATGTATGTACCTTGTCTGTGTGCATGCAGTTTCTTTCTATGTATACAGACAATTTTATGCATAATTATCTTATTTTTGCAGTGGATGTAAGTTTCTGTGTTGCAGATGAAGTCAGTGACTTAAAGATTAAATGACTTGTCTCAATACAGTGGAGTTTTAAAAAGGATTATGACCTTAGCTTCGTCCCTCTTAGCAAGGTAGGTTGGGTCATCATGGTGTACCAGTTAAAGAGATCAGTAAGAGTGGAAAGCAGAAACAGATTTATTTCTTCCAACTTGGCCACATTGGGAAGAGGAAGAAGTAAAGATGCCCAGTGACTCCAAGACTACCCTCAGCACACTGACATGAGGTTTAGGCTTAAAGAGAGGGTGATAGACTCTGAAAATGTGGTCCTGCTCATCATTCATCCCTCCCTGTCCCTGCTCCACTGTACTGCATGGTTTGGCAAGTTACTAGAACTGTGTAAACACTTTTCTGAGGAGCCAAGCTCCACTTCAGGTTGATACAAGATCTACAGCCTTTCTTCCATCCCAGCGTAAGATTCCTGGGGGAATTTTAATTTTTAAAAGTCAGTTATATCAATAGTCTGACGGTCAAAGGCAGAGCCCAAGCTTCTATCTTTATGATATTTCTTCTCCTATCAGAGTAGCTATACCAGGTCATACAAGGAAGAGGTGGAGTCAAAATTAAAACTGGATCTCCAAACTCACACCTCTCCTTTTCACATGACATCTCAAATTATAACATGCAGCTTGTACAGGAGTCTCTCTGAACAGAATATGGGATGGGGGCATAGCCTCTCTCATACTGATGCCATTCGTTTGCTGCATACCTTCCTGGGTTATATGCTTCATTGGGAATTAGCTTGACTGCTCTGATAGAAAACTCTGAACAAGTTATGCATCAAGTGGCCAATAATATGTCAAGACCTAAGAAAGACTAATATTCCACAAGGGTAAGTGAGCAGGAAAAAATTCATATCCATTGCTGCCAGAAGGAAAATAGAAACTTTCTAATAGTTGATACCAAATGCCTACTGTCAGGAGAAAGTACAAAATAGTAAGTGGCTTCATGTTCAAGCTGACTGGATTGATGGATGGAAGCCATCATGTAATTGACCAGTCATGGAGGCTGCCTTAAAAGCATTGGAACATTTGTAAAGAAATATTCCTCCTATCTAGCAGAAGCATTTCGCAGCACCCACGGCGGACTCTGTAACTATATTCAATACAACTACCCTTTTGGATACCGTACTTAAAGGTGGCTCCTTAACATATTCTTCTGGGTCTTTTTTTGTTCTCAGTTACAGGATATACATGCAATAAGTGTTCAAGCAGGAGAGGAACGAGATGCAAGAAAGCACAGCATGTGCTCCTGTAAGACATCTTGCCTGGGCTTCTGAAGACATCTAAGGCACATGCTGCTTAGGAGAGGTGTTTACCAGAAGGCGAAATGTAAGACATGAGTGTTGGATAAACTCCATATAGATTTCCAATTTTGTGAGGTAGAAACTATTCCTCAAATATGCATAGCTAAGTTGAACTGTGGCTTTTCATGCTGTTTCTGTTCGAACCTGATAAAATGAGTGTCCGAGTTAATTGTGACCATCGATTATTTATTTGCCTATAATTATACTCATAGTCAAAATAATCCCTCTCATACCCAGAATTGTCATTGCATATGAAGAGGCAAATATAGCTACCCAACCAGCCTTTCATTCTAAGATAAAAATCTTGGAGACAGTTAATACAAGGTGCCTTCATGAGGTCTTATGAGATGGATGTAATTTTGAGGAGTTCAAATCTGTATAAGCATGTTCCAAATGTGAACTGATCCTAGGAAAGACACAAAAAAATGCATTAAAGTTTATTCATTGTGGTGCAGAGACCAAGTGCAGCCCCTCCCCCACTTTTGTAACCTGTCTTACTGAAGCACAGAGAGACTGAGCTGTTTGTGTGGTGTCAAGATCTGTTTACAAGTTACAAAGAAGAATTGAGTGATTTAGGCAGACCCATGAGACTGGAATATTCACTCCAAGCCCTTTATGGAAAAAGCTTCTTTACTCTTGTTCCAAATTATGCCCATTATCCATAAATCCAGTAAAATCAATAATGCTTATTAAAGTGTGATCCGGAGTGAACGTGTTATCTTGCCTCTTTCTAAATAATCCTAAGTAAAACCTCCCTGGGAACATCACTAGCAGTGGGCTGAGAGTGCCACTGGCTGTGTGCACAGCCCGAGCTGTGGAATCAAGGTTAACCCTTCAATCCTCTAAGCAACAAATATACACCCTCCACTCCTGCGCCACGATTCTTTTCTCATTGCTTTGTCAAATGGAGAACATTTGAACCTGTTTTTGTCCACTTTTTAAACTGCTGCCACAGAATACCTGAGACTGGAGGATTTATAAAGAGGGGGCTATTCTATCACCGGTTTGATGCTGTTTTGAGTTGTCTATAAATTTCTGTCCTATATAAATATACTTTTCAATTTAAAATTTTAAATTGTACATATATAAGGTACAAGTATGATAATTTGATACATGTATGTGTATAGAGAGTATAATGATCTATCAGAGTAATTAGTATTAACAACATCTTGAACATTTATAAAGGCTTTGTGTTGAAACATTGAAGATCCATTTTTTTCTGATTCTGTATAAAATACAATAAATAACTGTAAGTTACTGACACATGTTATTACAGCACCAAGTTTCCTTCCTCCTAATTGCAATTAGTCCTGCTATTTGGCATCCCTCTGTCCCTCCCCCTCTGCCCTTTCTGGCTTCTAGTGGTCACTACTGTATCTTTTACTTCTATGAAATCAATGTTTCTGTGTTGCACATGTAAGGGAGAACATGCAGTCTTTGCTTGTCTGTGTCTGCCTTGATTTCACTCACTGTTATTTCCTGCAATTCTGTTTGTCTGGAGATGACAGGTTTTGTTCTTTTTATAGCTGAATTATTTTGCCACATATATGCCTTTGTTATTGGGTGTTTAAAATTTTCTCCTATACTATGGTATTAATCTCTTATCCATGAATAGTTTGGGAATATTTCCTACTACTCTAAGTTGTCTTTTCTATATCTGCAGAAGCTTCTTCATTAGATAAGATACCATTCATCTATTTTTGCTTGTTTCCTTTACTTTGTGAGTCTTATAGAAAAAAATTATTGTCTGTATGGATGTCTCAAAGTGCATCTCTCCCAATTTCAGAACATACCAGAAGTCTAGATTGCAGCAGGGAGGCGGATGTTCTATCTCAGTAGAATAGAAAGATGAGACACAAATACCTGTAGACTTAGTCCTAATTAACCTTAAAATTCTATCTGGACTTACAAGTAACTTAGGCTTAAAAAATGAAAGAGAACACAACATTAATAAGCAGACATAAGGCATAAACAATTACACTTATCCCTTGGTATCGATAGGACACAGGCTTCAGGGAGCCCCTACCCTTCAGATATTAAAGTCTACTCATGCCTCATATAAAATAATGCAGTGTTAGCATATTTCCTACACATATCCTTTTATGTGCTTTAAATCATCTCAAGAGACACTATAAATGCTGTCTAAGTAGTTGTACTGTATGGCTTAGAGAATAATAACAAGGAAAAACATCTGTATGTATTTGGTCCAGATGCTACTTTGTCTGAATATTTTCAATCTTCCCTTGGTTTAATTGATGATTGAGGACCTCATGGATACTAGATATTATGATAAAATAGTATAGAGAAATATGTTTGGACTCATCTATCAGCAAGGGTCCCAGAACCCAGACAGTCAGTTGACAAACTTGGTAGGAGGACACTGAAATTTGACATAAAACATTCTTTTCCTTAGGTGTGTGTGTGTGTGTGTGTGTGTGTGTGTGTGTGTGTGTGTGTGTGTGCGTGTGTTAGTGTACATGTGAGTTTAGGTCTGTAGAGTCCAGATAAAGGGACCAGATCCCTGGAGGTGGAGTTGTAGGTGGTTCCGAACCATTGAAGGTGTAGGCTAGGAAACAAACTCAAGTGCCCTGAAGGATCAGTACCGGATCTTAACCACTGAGCCTTCTCTCTAACTCCGAAAATTCAACTTTTAACAAAACACTAGCATGTTGGAAGCAGAAGGATGATCACTAGGTGATTTTTGGCATAGTAGACTTCTTATATTGATATTCAAGCCCTAGAACAATTTTGTCTGAATGACACAGCAGTACTAGGACATTGATTATACCCAACCAGCTCCACCCAGATCTTTGATGTTTGTCTTCATGCTATGGATATATGCCTCTAATAACGACTAGATGTTAATAAGAAGCTAAAGATTTTGTAAGCTCTTTCAGGAAAAATAGCATTAGATATTTAAACCCTGGCAAGTGTTCTGGTGATATTCTATGCAGGTTCATGACATCTCCACAAAGCTGTGTATACAACACATTACTTTTCAACCTCTTTGACACTACCTCCATGGAAACATCCCAAAGGTAGTCAGAGGTGAGAACTCTGGAGTCTAATTAACCTGCAAGTGTCAAGTTTTCAAACTCACTCTAGCTTGAAGATTCTAGGCAATTTCAAATGTTCATTAATTCCACAAATATTTATCAAGTCTAAGGCAATGATCAGAATTAAAAAAAAAAAAAAAAAAAAAAAGAACAGGCTTTTGCCTCCAACCATCTCAGAATGTATCTGCTGTAAGAGGGTGCTCATTTAGATATAAGTGGGTTGGAAAATTCCTAACAGAAACTGTTCAGTGCTTTGTTGTAATAAATCAAATATAGCTTATCATAAAATCATTTCCTAGGTGGAAGGATTTTGCTTAAAGGAAAGAAATTGCATATTGCTCTGAAATGGTTGCTATATTCCTGTTATGCTCAAGTTTAAATTTTCTTATTTACTTAAGGGAGCCAGGCAATTTAATGTGAGAGTTTAACACTACTTTAAAGAAAATAATATGTAACTTTTACTATCCTCTGATAATCTTGAATGATCAAAGCTCTTCAATAAAGTAGTTTTCTTTATTGTATTATTTGAAGATAGAAAGGAAAATGAAAAAATAAAACAAAATAAAGCCTATGTCCAATTAGATTCCAAACCAAAGAATGCTATTCCTGACATAACTTGGGGAATTTGAATGAAGTCTGACTCTAATAAATTTGATTGCAGCAATGTGAACTTTTTACTTTTGAGAACATGTCATGATTATAAAATGTTAACATTAGGGAAAACTTAACTGAAGTGTGTATGGGGAAATATCTGTCTCTATTTTAAAAATTCTTGTGAAAACCCAAAACTGCAGAGTAATGCATAGCCAAGTGTAAGTCTCTTTAGATGTCTGATGTCTCTGTATCTGGAAGGGTCGCAGAACATGTGCTTACCTAGAGAATGCTTGCTTGCAGGGCTTACTTTGCTAAGAGACTGCTCCAAGCACAGCCTCCCAGCATTTCCTCCAAGCTTGAAGAGATCCAATCCTGGGAAATGTAAAACCAAAACATATTACCCCAGAAAATCCAACTCTGAGAGACCCCTAAGTGTCTTTCTCCCAGTGCTTATCAATTTATCTATCCATATGTCCATTATGTTACACTCAGGACTTCTGTGAGAAGTGACATGCCTACTAACAAAATACCTTCTCGAGTCTCACGATAGAACACCACAAGTCCACGTGCTATGCTGTGATGTACACTGTTCACTGAGGTTTCCAAAGATTGAGACTTTTAGTTACTCTTTGAAAATATATTAAATGACTACACTCTGTTGACATGGTTGATGTTTATTCTTTGGAATAAACTGAGATTTGGTGGAAGGGAAAGAGAGGCAGATATTTTTAGATGGGCAGGATTGTCGCAAGTATCTCACTGTCTCTATCAATGGAACTCAGGTCAGACTCAATAGTACTGGGTTTACAAAATGCCACTTTCACTCTCCCTGTTGCTGGATACTTTAGTCAAAGTCGTTCCCTCCAGGCAGTCCCCCAGGATTTCCCATTCTGTTTTTGTTTTAATTTAACTTTCCTCCACGAAGGAGACAGAACATTTTCCAATATGCCAAATTCAATCAGCTTAAGCAGTCCAAGTGGCTAACACACATTTAAAAATGGCCTTTCTTTCAGCTACCATAAAGTGTGTTCACAGGAAAATATTGTCATCATGGATTTGAAAATAGGGGTGAGAATATGTCCTCCAGAGACCTTAACATCCCAGGTTCAGGAAGCAACAGGAAAGGGGGATCTGGCATGAGAAGATTAGAACAGAACCCAGCATCCACTCCGCCCTCAGAAGGATTTACAAAAGTTTCTGATTGGTGGATTTCTTTGCTTAATCTCCTGACCTTGCATTTATTAGTGAGATATTTTCATTATCATTCAGAAAGTTTAGCGTTTGTTTATCTGTTTTTTATTTGATTCTAATTTATTATTCTAATTTATTTGATTAATTTTATGATCAAAGCTTTCATGATAAAAATTAAAAACCAATAATCTATGCAGTATTCTGTCAATTAATTGGAACTATAAATAGCATATCCTAACATATAGTATAATTAGTCTTTAAACCAAAATTCACCAATATTTCATTGCTCATTCCAGTCTAGAAATTGGAGCAAAAAACACAATAACTTTATATTCTGGGTTAATGGGTCACTCCAAAATGTGGACTTCTTCCACTGAAAGGGAAGAAATTAAAAAAGATCAAGTCAGCCTGTCTGAAAAATGTGAATGAAACCTTTGGAGCTGCACTGGTTTCTGGATAAGTCTAGGAATGGCACCTCATCCCCAGGTCTAAAGCCTATAGCAATCTTTATACAAGGTGTCCAGTGTAGAATGCTAACCAATGTCACAAAAGAGATTTTTCTAATGCAGTGCTATGGCAATACAATTGTCATTTATTTCAGGTTTTGTCCCTGGTAAGAGTCTTCCTCTGCTTTTCCACTGATGTCCTTTTGAATTCATTTATAAACATACTTTTTTTCAAAACTGGAAAATGGAGTTTCCTGAGTTTATAATCTATTAGTTTTCATGGGTTATAAATATGAACCAGAATTGTCTTTCTTATTCCATTCCTAGCATATAGTTCAAAAGAAATTGCTAGATTTACTTATCCACAGTATTCATGAAATATTAATGCATTGGATTTTCTCCTGAGTTCTTCAGGAAGAAATGTGAATTTTAATCAGATCACATCATATAGGAGTCTGGACAATTTTTCAGCATTTTGTCTTATTTGATAGAGTTTAATCTTTTTCCTAGTATAATATCTCAAATTGCATTTATAAGGTATAATAAACTCACAACCCCAAAATCTCTTACTATGATTTTTGATGGTGAACAGACAAAGGTGGGAAAAGAAATAGCAACAAAAAGTGAAGCTGAGATGTAAGACATCCCTCTCTATCTTAGGATCTATGCACGTTTTCCTCCTCTGCCAAGGAAATATCCCCACCTAATCAGAATAGGATGCTGGTCACCAAGTAACTTATAAGAGATCTAAGTATTTGCCTCAGTCGTATCAGAGCCGTTGCAATAAAATGCTTTGGACTAATTAATTTATACAAAACAGAACTTATTTCTCACAGTCTGGAAGCTTCTAAGTCCAAAACTAAGAAGTCAAACATTATCTTACTAATGTAACGTTACATGGCAAAGGGGTCTCAATTAATTAAAAGCTAATCATTTCTATGAGTACTTTGCAAAGTCCCTGCCTCCTAACACTTTCACATCGGCAATTAGGATTCAGTATATGGATCTCATGGTGATACAAACACTCAGAAGGTGTATTAGCTTCCTGTCACTGTGACAAAACGCCTGAGAAAAACAGCTTCAAAGATTATTAAACCTTAGAAACAAGTTTACTCAGGCTCACAAGTTTAGGTGTCTCCCTTGCATGGCTCTATTGCTTCAGAACTGTCCAAGTAGAGCATCATGGTAAAGAGGGAGCAGTAGGTAAAACTGCTTACCTCATTGTTGGAAAGAAAGAAGAGAGAACTAGAAGAAAGGTCCAGGGTTCCGGTATCCTTGTAAGGTCAAGTCCCATGACACAACTTCTTCTGTATACAGAAAAGGTTCCACCATCTCTCAGCCAAAGACTCGGAACTAAGCTTTCAAGGCAGGACCTTTTGTGGTGAAATGAAGACTCCAGCCATAACAGACTATACCAGTATTTTCAATCTCAGAAGACTTGATGATCTGAGACAATTTCTGTGTGAAACTCTAGCATTTTTCATTTCTGTTGTATGGCATACTTTTTCCTGTCCTGTGATATTTTAGAACATATTTTAGAGCATCCGTACACTCTTACTGAGGTTGCTGTAACAGTGCTGAGAGAGTTCCTAGATCTATCATCAAATGCATTGAGTACGACAGAGATACACATGGCAAACTGACAGAATGAAAGAGCCTTGCTCAGGTTTAATATGGAGCTATAGAGATACATGCTGCATTATTTCTTCTAGTTATCAGGCCAAGATGGTGGGGAACTATGTTTATGTGTGATTATCTTATCTGACCACGTGTCAGAAGCTGCTGCATATAAAATGTAAAGATAGAATCATGTTGTGTGAAACATAGATGAACAGAAGTAAAACAGATGGGAGAGAGAGAGGTGGGGGAGACATGCTGGAAGGAATTTTCTTGGACTTCCTGGTTAAATGAGATTTAAAAAATATTTGAATTGTACCCAAGAGAATTCTGATTATCAAAGGTTGCACATCTTCTATGTTAATGAACATTGCTTTGTATTGCTGTTCTTTCATATGTACCATAGCCCTTTGCCCTCTGGATGGTTTGTTCTTATTGACCAAGTGGTACAGCTTTGGAAAAGAAAACACAGAGCACCAGAGGAGGCTTAGTTAGCTGATTTTCAGCTGAAGCTGACTTAAGGAACAGTGGGGTGGCAATGTTTTTCTGAGAAGACTTTTGTGAGAAAAAATGCAACAAGACTGGGAAGGCTAAGTCTAAAACAGCATGAAGCAGATCCTCTTTAAAAAACAATAACATTTTTAAAATGTCAATGCAGTTCTACAATCCCAGGAAGATTGTTCTACATAGCAATTTCCAGGCCTACATGGACAACACAATGAGACCCTATCTCAATATACAAACAAACAAACACGAGGCACACGTCAATGGATATTATATACAAACTATAATAGGAATGTTACAGAACCATGTGAATAACAGTTCTTTTTTTTTTTTTCTCCTTTTTTATTTTTGATACTTTATGTACATTTCCAATGTTTGCCCTTTTCTCAGTCTCCTCTTTGGATAACCCCCATCCCCTCCCCAACCCGCCTCTAGGAGGGAATTCCACCTCCCACCCACCCCACCCCCCGTCCACCCGTCCCCATATTCCCGCCTTGACATTCCCCTTTACTGAGGCCTCTAGCATCCTCAGGCCCAAGGGCCTTTCCTCTCTCCCTGATGGCCATCGAGGTCATCCTCTGCCACATATGTGGTCCAAACCATAAGTCAATCAATGTGTATTTTTTGGTTGGTGGTCCAAACTCCAGGAGGACCGGGGGGGGGGGGGTCAGGCCCAT
>CM052700.1:127221165-127241220 GCA_028551405.1 Uromys caudimaculatus
ATTCTATTCCATTGATCTACCTGCCTGTCACTGTACCAATACCATGCAGTTTTTATCACTACTGCTCTGTAGTACAGCTTGAGATCAGGGATGCTGATTCCCCCAGAAGTTCTTTTGTTGTTAAGGATAGCTTTTGCTATCGTGAATAACAGTTCTAAGACACTAAATATTACTCAGATTTTCCAGTAAGACCCTCCATGTAAGAAGTCCATGAGACCACTGTAAAACGTAGCAAGGGGTAAAAAGCAAGATAGTATCTGAAGCAAAGAACCTCTAGGGCTGTGTAAAGAAAGATCCTATGAACTTAGACCCAGAGAAAAGCTACCACGAGAGTCCTCTTCCTAAGGAAGAAGTAAAACAAAGGTTCAAGAGGCATGACTGACATCTGGGTCTCAGGAGGGGGTCCTCCCTCTTAGCCTTTGCTGCACACAAACTACATACATCTCAGGAAGTCTTTCATCCTGGGGAAGCCTTCCCAGCGTCCTCTCATAATTCTACTGCAAAGTCCTACTGATGGCAGTAAGTCGTATTTGTAGAAAACAATGGAAATGAGAAGACAGTCATAGCTGCACAATTTATGGAAATTCTTGTTCTACAGTCTCACTTAAAAATACCTGGAAATATGATCAATATTGAAAAAGAGAAAAGAAAATGAGGAGCCTTGTCTCATGGACTAGAAGACTCACAATAAACTCTTTTATAAACAAACAAACAAACAAACAAACAAACAAACAAACTCTTTCTTTGCTTAGGTGGCGGGAGACTGGGAGATTAGGAAGTCAAGCTGTTCCAGTAGTATACACTGGTATTCAGACATCAAAGGAAGATTTTGGTGAACTGAGTTTCCTTCCTGTCATTCACATATCCATGTGGTTTCTTCATAAATCACAGGTCTCTACCATCCTGTGTGATCGACTGCACTGTGACTTGCAACGAAGACTTCTTAGAAATGATGATATCCTGTCTAAAGGCTACACTGTCACTAACAGGAAGGTCCAACCCACAAACGATGGTCTTCTGCTTCTAAACATTCTCAGACCCTTTATGTGGAAATCGTCCACATAGGTATTTAATGATCTCAGCGTTTACTCATATTTATGGAATTCCTTTAAATTTCCCTGGCTACTGCCACACTTCCCACATCCTGTCTCCTTTGGAAAGGAAAACATTCTAAGTCTGCTCAGAGTGCTTCCTGATGGAATAGCTGTTTCCCATGAACTCTGCTTTTAAGTGGGTCCCCTAACCTCTGCCCTTCCAGAGGATAGCTAATCCAGACTTTGAGAGTCTTCCTTGCCTTCTTCCCACACACCAGGTGCACATGAATCAAATCTCCTCACGAATACCATTTCTTTCTCCATTTGAATCTGTCTTTATACTGTACTGTGTGTTCTGAGCATTTGCCACCCCACCAATGCTTCATGGACTTCTTCCCAGAATGAAACTAAGAAACAAGTAGTTTTTTTTGTTGTTGTTGTTTTTTTATCCAGGAAGACAAATTATTTGTCCTGACATTAAATGCATTAAGTTGAGTTATTTCATGAATCCAAAGTAATATAGAGAAAGCCACATGAGATAGGAAAAAGAAATATAAGGCACACAAATTAGAGAAGACATTGGCTGTGAGGTTAGAGCTATAGATATGCAAGTCAGAGCAGGGGTCTGTGATAGATCTATCAAGGGAGAGCAGTCAGCACGTGACTGTTAACAACATGAAAAAAATGTCATTGTCCAGGAGACAGTAGAATAAAAGTCCCGAGGAAACTGCGTTTAGGGGAAGAAAATGCCAAAAGGAACTGGAGAGACATGATTAAAGATCAAGTAGTCATCATGGAAGACTGTGATAAAACACCTACTCTAAGCTAGAGTTCACCAAGAAGATATATGTAAGTATGCACATGTATTATGTATGTATGTGTATCTATATGTATGAGACTTGAAATTATTTTGGTTTGGGTGACATAATACCAGAATAGAAAGATCAGAAGTCTCAGTGAAGAGGCGAAAGTGGTCATGTAACAGGCATCCCCAAAGCTTAACATACATCGTCTTTCTTAAACTCCTCCAACTCTCCTAAAAAAGAAACCAAAGTTCATATTAAAAAAAAAAAGGTCCAAGTTTACAGATGCCTGTGGAGCAGCAGAGCTAGGGCATAACACAGTCATATGTTTTTAATTGTTGCTCAAATGTTTCTGCAAAATGAAGATGGAAGAAATCTGAAATCACTTTTGAATATTTTTTAAAAGAAAGTAGTAGTCTTCTTTGGTTGTTCTGTCTCACATTATTGGTTATGCATGCAAGGGTTATTTTGGAGAGTGATTGAGCCCTACTGCATGCCCACCCTGTTTGTTAGGTAAATTACTTCTAACTCCCTGATTGCTCTTAGCTCGGTTTGTGTATTTATTTTCCTATTTCTCAATGCATGCCACTATTTTTTTACCTTCCAAATTTTGAATATTTGTTACTTTCCTTTATGGAAGAAAGAGACCAATATTTCCCGACCACATCCTCTCACCCAGTCTAATTACAACATGATTTCAGATAGAGAAAATCATCTTATACACTAATTAAACTTTATAAATTCTGCTTATTAAGGACAGAGATTATGTTATGCTTGTGTGTTCTCAAGTTAATAACTACCTCATTTTAACCTTCATATGGTTTTGTAAACCTATTTTTAATTTCCCCCATCTTAATGACTCCATTAGTGTCACAATAACCACCCAGTAAATTTCAAGAGCTCAGATTTGTCACATAAGTCCTCCTATTGTCCAAGCCAGAGGTGTCTCTATTCTCCCTCTCTGCTGCCTTCTGGCTTCCTCTGGAAGTTTCTCCCATCCTGGCTTTCATTCTTTGTCCTCTTGGGAAACTGAATGCACCATCACAGATAGAAAGCAGCTGGATACTTGTACCAAGTCATTGACACATCAATTGCTAGCTCCCTTAACTGTGAAATGTAAGGACTGGTTCCCTTAGGAACAGGTAGATAAAAACAGAGAGCCTATTTACACCTGGAAATCTGCTCAGAAGGCCACTGAGAGTGCTGACGAATTGCTTCACCATTTGCACAGCTGCCAGGTTGCTGATTTAAGACAGTATCTTTCCATGAGGACCCTCCCTCCATAGCACTGGAGCCATAATTGCTATTAGTTACAGAAGCACTCAAACAAAGACTAATTTATAAAAACATATATATTAGTCTTGCACAAACCACAGAATTTCTCATGATGAGACTTTCGACATGTTCGTTTATTAATCTTGTTTTTTAAAACCTATCACGAGGTCATTAAAGAGTAATTGTTTTGTCACTGTCCAAAATAGAGATATCTGAGAATTTGTTGTTGTTTCTTAGAGAAAAAAAATCAAACAGTACATTGTACATTGCACATCAGACTGAACTGGTTTACAACCATTATTATTCTATTTTATCAAGGATTATTGCTGTTGTAAAGAATCATACTTTAAATACATACACTTAAAAATTAGATTTTTTAACATATTAATTAGATTGCTTCCCTTAGTTACCACTTACTGTGATTTTTGTTCTAAACCAGTACTTTATTTTACTCCAGAGATAAGTAGACTTCTGGTTAAGGATGACACACAAACCACCTAGCAATGTACCATAAAAGTCCCTATGTGTTGCTAAGTATTCTGTTACTGTGAAATAAATACCCAACACAGTCATCTTGTAGGAAAGGCATAGTTTGTCTTATCGTTTCAAAGGTTTACTAACAAAGTGTCCTTGCCCTGGTCCTTAGTGGGTACCAGAGTGCAGTACCTCATGATGCCCAAGGCAGGAGAAAACTTTTTAGTAAGTCATGGTGATTGAGATGCATAGAAACAAGGCAAGCCTTCCAATATCCTTATCAAGAGCATCCATCCCTTCATCTTTCCAAAAGAATTACAGGTTGGGAAAAGGTTCTGCACGATTATGTACCATTGAGGTAAAGAATTGTAAATGCATCAGCTGAGCTGTGGTTGTTCTTTTCTGTGACTCACTACATTAAAAGGGATAAGCATCGTGCAAATGAAAAGTCTAACAGCGAGAAGTAGTTAAGTTGAAATGTGAGGAATGGTGTCTGTTTTTGAAGGGTACATAACATATGGGAAGAGTTCACTTGGAGAAATGAAGGTTTCCACATTATCTACCAACTGCAAACCACCTTTCATTTGTGTTCTTTGAAGAAGCAATCACATTTATTCTGCCTTCATCCATAAATATGTTAATACATAACTACTGCAAAATGAGAGAAAGAGAGAGAGAGAGAGAGAGAGAGAGAGAGAGAGAGAGAGAGAGAAGAAGAAGAAGAAGAAGAAGAAGAAGAAGAAGAAGAAGAAGAAGAAGAAGAAGAAGAAGAAGAAGAATTACATTCAAGGAAATGATCTATAAACGTAGGACTGTCATCACTGTTCACATTTGCATAAACATTACTCCAGTTTCTTTTTTCTGTCTTTCTGGATTTCTATTTCTCTATCTTACACATGCATGCGTACACTCTATGCACTGCAAAGTAAATGTGTATATATATATATATATATATATATATATATATATATATATATATATATATTAAGAAATAATTTTGTAAGAGGAATAATACCCTAAATATATTAACTATAAATATAATCTTCCAAGCCTAGTACAATCTGTGTAATGGATACTTTCACTTTAACTCTTCTCATATTAAAAACAATGACAGGAATGTTCTGAGGCCCTTCATATTTTCATCTTAGTAAAAACGTCAGTGTTTTGTTTCTGCCTCAAAGTAGGTCATCATTTAAACCTTTGCTACATATTGCCAAACTGCTTGTCACACATGGATTTAAAGAGCTGACAACAGTGGATTTCTGACAGTCGGGTAAAGAGAGCTTCGTTAAAGACTAACTTTTAATCTCAGGTGTTGTACATCATATCTTATTAATTCATGATCTTAACATCAATAGTTAGTTGAAAAATAATCTTTAACTTAAAAATATTTGGGTATTTTGCCTGCATGTACTTCTGTGTACCATGTGCAGACTTGTGCCCACAGAGGCCAAAAGAGGGTGTTAGATTCTTGGAACTGGAACTATATATGTTGTAAGCAAACATGTGGGTGCCTGGAACTAAATCCAGGTTCTCTATAAGAGCAAAAAATGTTAACCATTGATCCACCATTCCAATTCCAAATGTTTATTTTAATACATAACATTTTAAATTCTTAATTCAGACTGTAATTAGTTATATATTTTGAACAGAATATTTCTAGCATATAATATTAGATCTCTTGTATTAGTTAAAATTATTACAAAATCCTGAATCTAAGATTCATAATTGCTTGATTCAATGAAGTTTCTTTGGGGCCCGCATGTCTTTGATTTTGTGGCTTTGCTGTGTCCTCACCCCTTAATTAAAATCTTCTCCTGGACAGAGGCAGAACGAGTGTATGGAACAGGGAAACCTGTCTGTTAATAAGCTTTGGCCCAGTAGTAAGTATGAATTACATTCGTTCATATTTCAGCAGCAAGAACAAATGCGTACACCTAGTGGTGAGCAGATGGGCATTTCAGTCTCTGAGCTGATAACCTCTAACTGCAAGCACCCACTCTAATATGTGAAGCAAAACTTAAAAAGCAGATCCTACGAAGCGTTTTTGAAGTTGCTGGTAGACAGTGCAGTTGAAGTTTCTTGAAGTTAAATCAGTTACCTTTTATATACATATATGTATGCATATATGTACCTTTTTATGCGTAGATATGTGTTGCATGCATGCATTTGTGTTTCTGTGTTGTATATGAGTAGCTGTGTGCGTGTGAAGGACAGAGATTGACACTGGATGTCTTCCTTTATAGCTCTCCATTTTATTTTGGGGATAGCGTCTCCCACTGAGTCTGGAGCTCACTAATTCGGGTAGCCCAGCAGGCTACAGAACCTCCTCTTTCATCATCTGACTCTCTAGTTTATAGACAAGCGCTGTGATGTTGTGTCATGCTTTTAGGTGTATTCCTGGGTATCAGAACTCAGGTCTTCGTATTCGTGCTGTTGTGGCAGGTACTTAACCAACCGTGTATAGTCTCTACTACACCAAGCATCTTTCTTTCCTTCAAACTATTTCTCAGTTCCTTGCCATAGGGTGCATAAGGACCCTGGAGGATGACTGTGGCAGCCTTGAATTTGCAACAGTCCTCTCATGGGGCTTGTGTGACAAGCATTCGAGTTCAAAACTCCTTAGAGAGCAGGATTAGAAGGACGAGATGCAAGGAAGGCAGGGCCTGTAGATAGATGAACTCAGACTCCTGCAGACTTCTGAAATCTGTTCTCTCACTGCTTTTGCTGGTGTCTAATTCCACAGATTGGAGCAGCAGTCCTGCGAAAGCATACAGAAACTCTTTTTCCCTCACACAATATGTCCTGATTACAGTTTTCCCTAGCTCCATCCCCTCCTATCCGAGCCCACCCATTTCTGTCTCTTATTAGAAAAATAAAATGCTTCTAGGGGAATAAAAACAAATTAAAATAAGATAAAACAAAAACTAACACATTGGAAGAGGACAGAACAAACAGAATGAAAAAAGCACAAGAAAAGGAGCAAGAAACAGATGTAGACGAGGAGACCACGTGCTCATAAGCACGCACACAGACATGTGCTTGCGCACACATGCACACGAGCAAACTAACAAAGCAGAAACTTTTAAGCTTAGAACACAATAATGACGTGATACCAAGAGAACAAGAATCAACCCTGATTTCTGTTGACAGCCTGAAGGTGCTGTGTTCTACAGGTAATGACAACTAAAGAATGGAAGGAGTTTGTCTTCATGTAGCTTTCAGAGTAAAGTTAAACCCCCCGAAAAACTTTCCGGCAATTCCACTTTAAACTTACTCATCTGTGTTGATGGCTGTTGATGAAGGGGTTAAAGGGCACTGGATGACTCATTGATTCCCTGCTTCCTCCCCCACAGCAATTGGTTATGCTTTGACCATCTTGAAGAATGCTGGCAATCTCCCTCGGAGCTGTCAGATTGGCTGAGATTTTCTTCACTTTGCTTTTTCTCCCCTGTAGAATATAATTTGGTTGGCTGGCCATGAGGTAAGCAGACTCGGCAGGGTGTTTCAAAATTGCTTTTTTCTTTCCTGTTATCTTTTGTTGGTTATGAAAATTCTGAAAGAGTGGCTTCAATTTTATTTTTCCTTAGTTGCAAATTGGAAATTTGCCTGAAAAGCAAATTATGGATGCAGTAATTTATTTACCTACTAATATGAAAATGTAGTCTCATCCCATTATTTATACAGATTTCTACTTTTGCTGGGTAACTGGGATAAGAAGATAGATATATTCGTTGCCAACTCTTCACATTAATTAAATGTGCTAATTTCCTTGTTTCAAATCACATTTCAAATAAAGTATGTTTGGTATTTTCTGCAAATATTTCTCATCTTAAGTTTTAGGAAGATAAAAGAAGGGAACAGGTAGAATGCTAATTCTAACATAGAAAAGGCTTGTAGATAGTGCATTTTAGAATATTAATTTTAACCATATCTTGTAAATATTCCATATTGTGTGAATAAAATGGAGTTTTAAGAAATATAATGTGAGATAGAGTTTTCAACCAGACAGAATACAAGCCCTTTTAGCCCCTGCAATTGTGTGTGTGTGTGTGTGTGTGTGTATCTGTATCTCTCTCTCTCTCTCTCTCTCTCTCTCTCTCTCTGTAGAGAAAGTCAAGCTCCAATAGAAAGTCTTATCTCACTACTAACATCAAACCAAGATTTCTTTTCCAACATGAAATCCTGACTTGCTCTGTACAAGCACTGTAAAATGTTAAATACAATTTATAATTTCTGGGCATTTATCTAAGTATAAAAATATTTTCAGTAAGAGTAGACAAAATTCTATAGAATAATTGGAGAAATGAACTACTTTGGTTCCTTAATTTGACTTGAAGAAATTCATGGGAAGTGCTTCTTGTTCTGTAACTATTTGAAATATTTCAATACTAGCTCATAAAAGAACTTAAAAATTTTTGAGATAAACATATTCTTGAGCTTTGGTTATCAGTCATTTCACAATTTTCATGTTTGTAGTTTCCTAATTCTACTCAGTTCTTTTATTACCAGTCCTGAATAGACTCAGAGAAATTCCATAATACCTGAGCAGACTTCATCTTAGCAGCATTTGCTTTTAATATATATGAATATATGTTTTGCTTTTGTACTAATTTGTTCCCATTTTCACCTTTAAAATATTTTATGATGATGATGATTTTTTAAAAAATTTATATAGATGCATGTGTCTGCATGTGGGTTTGTGTATATGAGTGCAGGTGGCCTGAGCAACTGGAGGCACCAGACCTCCTGGAGCTGCCGCCACAGAAGGCCTGACGTGGGTGCTGGGACTGAACTTGTACCTGTGGAAGAGCAAGTGGTCTTAACCTTGAACATCTCTCCAGTCCCTGCCTTTTAACCTTCACTGACATGTCTGCTTAGTTACCTAAATCTTCAGTGATTCAGACCATGTACATTTCAAAGTAGAACCCATTTTCAGCTTTTTTTTTTTTTTTTTTTTTGAGACAGGGTTTCTCTGTATAGCCCTGGCTGTCCTGGAACTTACTCTGTAGACCAGGCTGGCCTCGAACTCAGAAATCCACCTGCCTCTGCCTCCCAAGTGCTGGGATTAAAGACGTGCGCCACCACTGCCCAGCCCATTTTCAGCTTTAAAATAACTAAATTAACCAGAAAAATGCAATGAACTATATGTAGTACCAGAAGAAGTCGAATCTACTCCATTTTATTAAAGATGAAAATGTTTCAATGATTATAGTGGCATTACGAATACTCTACAATACAACTGCCTTAACAACAGATATGCTGGCAAAACAAACAAACAAAAAGGTTCCCTGAGGGAAAACAAAGGAGAAAAGCCAATAGGAACAGATCAGTGCATGTTGTTAAAACAAAAACAAGTAATATTGTCAGGAAATATGTGAAAAACAACAAGACACATTGGCATTGCCAGTGAATTCTTCCAAGTATGTAGGTAATTAGAATGCCAGACTCTGTTTTTTGTTTGTTTGTTTTTTGTTTTATTGAATATTTTCTTTATTTACATTTCAAATGTTTTCCTTTTTCCAGGTCTCCCCTTAGGAAACCCCCTATCCCATCCTTCTCCCCCTGCCTCTATAAGGGGGCTCCCCCACCCACCCACACACTCCCACCTTCCAGCCCTGATATTCCCCTACACTGGGGGACTGAACACTCTCAGGCCCAGGGCCACTCCTCCCACTGATGTCCAACAAGGCCCTCCTCTGCCACATATGCTGTTGGAGCCATGAGTCTTTCCATGTATACTCTTTGGTTGATGGTCCAGTCCCGTGGAGCTCCAGGGGCTCTGGCCAGTTGGCAGTTACTCCCTCCATGGGGCTGCAAACCCCCTCAGCTCCTCAGTCCGTTCAACTCTTCCATTGGGGACCCTGCACTCAGTCCAACGGTTGGGTGTGAGCATCTGCCTCTGTATTTGTCAGGCTCTGGCAGAGTCTCTCAGGACACAGCCACATCAGGCCCCTGTCAGCAAGCACTTCCCAGTATCCACAATACCGTCGGTGTTTGGTGACTATATATGGGATGTATCCCCAGGTGGGGCAGTCTCTGGATGGCCTTTCCTTCAGTCTCTGATCCACACTTTGTCTCCATATTTCTTCCTGTGAGTATTTTGTTCACCCTTCTAAGAAGCACTGAAGCATCCATACTTTGGACTTCCTTCTTCTTGGGCTTCATATGGTCTGTGAATTGAATCTTGGGTATTCCAAACTTCTGGGCTAATATCCACTTATCAGTGAGTACAAACTGTGTTCATTCTTTTGTGACTGAGTTACCTCGCTCAGGATGATATTTTCAAGTTCCATCCATTTGCCTGCGAATTTCATGAAGTCATTGTTTTTAATAGCTGAGTAGTATTCCATTGTGTAAATGTACCACATTTTCTGTATCCATTCCTCTGCTGAGAGACATCTGGGTTGTTTCCAGCTTCTGGCTATTATAAATATGGCTGCTATGAACATAGAGGAGCATGTGTCCTTATTACATGTTGGAGCATCTTCTGGGTATATGCCCAGGAGTGGTAGAGCTGGGTCCTCAGGTAGTACTATGCCTGTGAGACTCTTAATTCTAAAAGCTTAAGAGTCATTACCAGAAGGGAACATTGCAGGCAAAAGTCCCTAATGAATAAGGGCATGTAAATCATTACTAAATATCTTCAAAAAGAACGATATATTCAGAGTTGATATAACATTTGAAAATCAATGCAGTTCAAATGTATTAAAAGAAAATGGAAGCAGATCACATCAATAAGCGAAGGAAGTAAATACAATATAACAAAAAATGATGTCTAAAATTCTCTTGGCACACTAGAATGTTTTTGATGTGACAAAATATTTGTCAGAATATCTAAGAAAGCAGGATGCTTGATAATAATTTCAATGTATGATACTGAAGGTTTTCCTTTGAATTTGAAAATGACATTATCAGTATTCATTCTCTTGGAGGTTCTTGACTGCGATAGAGACAAGACTAGGAGACAAATGAGATCTAGTGATTATAAATGAAGAAATAAAACCGTGTGATTTGACTGGATGTGTTTACATACAGAGCCAACCAGTGTTTACAAAACTCTCTGCCACAGTTCTCTGTTGCTACCTCTATCTCCATCTTTATCATTAACTCCATCCCAACTTCACTGATGCATGTTATAGTTTCTGTTAGTTGTCCTCGTCTATATAAGATTTCTTTTTATGTTAGGGAAGGCATCTGGTGTGCTCTTCACTATTCATCTTTACTGCTTATGAGATAAAAGGAGTAGGCACGTTCTCTTCCACTCCATGGGACTTCAATGAGCTTGCCTAAGTCATTTGTCCACACAGAGGGACAAGTGGGCTCAATGGCATGACTTCTATCTGGAGAGTACACAGGAGTGGTTTGCCAGTTGAACCTTCAATCAAAGGGATGTGAAATGAGGAAGGTGACTCTGAAATTAAGTGCTAGACACTCAACATGAGCTACCCAGATCCTTAGTAGTGTGACAAGTGACAATCATACTCATTTCTTCCAAATCAAAATGAATAGCTTATTTATCTTTTTGGCTCAATTAGAGAAAGCTGGCATTGGACACCCTCTACCAGAAGGCTATCATTGTATGGATAGACCATATTTTATTGATTAATCTATCCATCACCAGATATTTAAGTTGTTAGGGCTAAATATTTAAAATCACAGAGTAATGCTTTGGAAATCAGAAAATGACTAAAGGCTTTTGGATAATGGTTGCAGAAAAATAGATGCACAGAGGATAACCACTCTAGAACATCTTAGAATAGAGCACTGTACTCCATCTTTAATGAATATGAGTAACAAGAATGATGGTTTATGTTGATCAATTATGATTTAGAAATTAAATGTTAAAAATTAGAAGTTGGCTAGAGAGACCACACCTAGGGCCCAGTTCAAGGATGGCATTCAGTTCCCTATCCCAGGCTTCCTTTTTGTGCAAGCTTGACCTCATGAATTCTCTCAAGCACAGGAAGAAACAAAGGACATCAAATTCCCACCTGGTCCCCATCCACCAATAAGACAGCTATGCACAAGGTTCCCATGACCAGAAGTGAAACATTTGGGCTATTTTATAACTTTTAGGTGACTGACCACTCTCTTCTTCTGTGCTCCCCTCTGACTCTTCCTACTATGACACAGCTGGAAAAATAGAAAAAAAATCATTATTTAATCAAAAGATAAATTAGGATATAGATTGGGTAAAATTTATAGGCAAGAAGGGAAAACTCATTACTGGCTGTTGTGTAGTTATTGCAGACAGCATCTACAGTGGAATCTAAGGGAACCAAGACTCCCAGGCGATGCTTTGACTCATGGAAACTGGACCGATTTCATTGTCCCCTGCTTACCTACTGATTTCTTATCTGAAAAACAAGGGAGAAATAATGATACAATGCTTTGCCTAGAGAAGACAAGGGGCCCTAATGAGGTGAAACTGGAGATGGTTTTCAAACAAACAAATGCTTTGATGGCAGGTGCATAACAGAAAGGTCAGCCAGCAGGTCTCGACTCCTAAAGAAAGGAAGTGTGAGTTTGAGGCTGACTTTTGCCACCTGGCATGTCTGCTTTGGCCTTTTATAGATTTTTACTAGGGAAATTACAAGATCTCAGCCCCTGGGGGAGCTTCAGAATTAAAATGTAATGAACTCTTCACCATTTTGCCAAATAGGACCTAGAGAGTTCACTGAACTCCTTTTTAAAAGATTACAATCTACAAAATTCTAGTGTGGTAGGAAGCAGAATCTGGAGGAAGCAGAAATGAGACACAATTGAAAAAGCTCCCATCAAGTAGAGGAGTTTGAACTCTGTATTGATACTGTTATGTGGGAATGGAAAGAAAGAGGAGAAATTAAGAAAAAATGCCAAATGGCCCTTAAATAGTTCTTGTTGGAAAGCTTTTATAGTAGACAAAGCCGGAAAACTCAACACAGCCCAGAGTTTTCAGCCTTAACCATGTTAAAGAGTATTACAGACAGACAGAAAGATGGCAGGAAGAGGTTGTGCTAACACAGTCAAGCAGAAATGTCCAAAAGAATGGTGGGACTACATTACCAGGTAAAGAAATGGACCAGAATTGGAGTGTCAAACGGGGTGTTGGGATTGTCTATAGTGAAGTAACGCGTGTGCACTGTCTGCCCCACTCTCATACAGATTCCTCCTGTTTCAAATGCTGTGTCATCTACATAGGCAGATCACTACACAGATCTGGAATGGACAGGAAAGGACAAGTGATATTAATAGACCCTCAACACTCTTACTGAGGACTGCTTAAGTCATAGAATATTGTGTAAAACTGGCCATTTTAGCAAATCCTTCAGAATAAAGATGTTTAAGTACACTGCAGATTGTCAGTGGTCACCATCCTCCTCTAATGAAAGACACCTGGAAGTAAATAAAGAAAAAATCAGTTAATTCTTTAATGGAAGGAAGCCAGAAACGAACAACTTCAGAGGATGCCTGAACATGGATATTTATGTCATAAATTATCATTTAAAACTCTTTACCTGTAGAAAGTGTGTGTGTGTGTGCGTGTGTGTGTTCATGCTAACCTACAATGCAGCATCAATATTGTATTGTATCCAGGAGTATAATGTTAATACTTTAGCACACTCTGAGGTGCTGGGATAATAGTGGCTAATCCTTTGTCATCCAGCACCATGAAAGCAGTGTTGGTATTCTTTCTGTAGCAATTCTAATTTTTCAAGACTCGTTGATAATCATTAGCAATCAATCTACCTTTTGTGATCTTGAGGCTGTAATATCAGACTTTTGAGGGAAACTACCCTTATAGAGGGAAAAAAATAATTCATGTTTTCTATCTAGCCACAAACAACTTTTATAGGTGAGCAGACAATAAAACAAAGATGACATTTTTTTTCAAATTTTCTATATTGACTCTAATTTTTGTGTCAGAAATGATTTTCTTATGAAAAGTGGGAAAAAACTGCTAGAGAAAAAGTTTTGGTCACAGAATTCTAATTTTTATTAAAATTGTGAGGCTCATATTTGATTTCAGAATCACTGTCTATTGAAAAGCCTGTATAGTCCATTTGTGAAGACCCTGTGGAGGCCAGAATGTGAAACTCTGCCTCTACTACACAGAGTCCAACAAACTACATGGCCAGACTCAGTGAGGTTAAGATTATAGATTTCCCCAGCCTAACCTGTGGAATCTGTTTATTCTTCAGTTGTCAGGAGCATTAGGCAAGTTCTCCACATTTCAGAAATGCGTAACAAGCTATTGAACAGTGGACTTTCTCCTAGCCACTGTACTCTCTTAAAGTGTCTGCCGGGCTCAATCAACCCCCTCACATCTGCACACACCTCAGCATTCATGCCAGCCAATTAGATTGACCAGAGGTAGAAATCATACTTGTATTTGACCAGTCTGACTTTTTTCTCCCAGAGATTAAGACATTAGAAGTAAAAGGATTGTCTGTAGCAGGGCTTCCCAAACAGTCTAGCACTGCTTTGTGCAACGGACTTCCAGGATATTCACTTCAAGAGTCTATATTTATGTGGCTGGCTGCCTTGGTCTATCTACTTATCTGCTTATCTTCCTACCTAGACCTATGTATCTGTATGTCATATCTATATAGCCATATACCTATATAATTTATATAATTTACATAATCTATATATCTATACATATGTCTAATCTATCTATCTACACATCATCTATGTATCAATGTACCAATATATCTATATATCTAGATATAGCTATAGATGATAGAGATAAATACATATGTAGATAAACATATAGATTATAGACATAGATATATAAACTAGATAGATATATGTAAATATATGTATATCTATAGGTAGATATAATCAATATAATTTAAACACACTGGAGCCAGCAGTAATCTAGCCTTCCCTTTCTAATTATATTTAATCTATATTTCTCTATATATCCACATATCTACACATCATTTATATATATTTATATCAATATTCCAATCCATCTATCTATATCTATACATCTATATATCTATCTAATCTACATACCTATATGTACATAATCTATGTCTATCTATCTACATATATATCTATCATCTATATCTATATCATCTATATGTATACAATCTATATCTATTTATCATCTAACTACCTACCATTTATTTGTATCTATCTGACCAACATGTAATCTAGCCTGCCCTTTTTCCCATCTACCTGTTACTGCAAAACATATAAACCAAAAAAAATTATGTAAAAATATGTAACATTATGCCAACAATACTCACTGACTGTTGGCTTCAATACTCATTCAAAATTACTATAGAAATAAAATTCTAGATTAGCTTATACCCAATTTCAGGGGTTACTACTCCTCTGTAATTAATGCTTGAAACAATGACAAAACCCATTAAATTTTGGTAGAATCAAAAAATGCTTAAAATATGGGTGGGTTGTAATATTTCTGAGTTGATAGTCTCCAAAAATAGACATCTCACACCTAGGATAATCCTTCAACTTTCCTGTTTCAATGACTTATTAGTGTCCATACAATACACAAAAAGATCTGTTCATGGAAGGATAACTAATTGTGAAATCCAATTCATCCACACAATGGCCAAAGTTTCAGGCAGTCATTTGTACCTTATCATGTATTCTTTAATCTTTAGTACCAGAAGACTGGGTAACCTGATATGTTGGGGTTGCTCTGTTGCTACTATGTATTCAAATACTAAATTCTGTATCCCAAGATCTGGTTGCTCCAAGATAAGCAAATTCCCATGTATACCAGCATTTGGTGTGCAAACCTTTCTCCCTAATTTAAAACTATTACTTAAATAAAAATAGCATGTTTAAAAAATTACCACAAAGCTAAATCAATAAATTATAGTCTGAATCTTTTATTTGGAAGCTAAAGACAGAAATAATTATTTTTAATTTACATGGATATGGGAAATTCCAGATCCTCAAATATTGGATTAAATGTATTTTCAATATTTATTTATTTTCTCAGTATGGGGTAACTATGGTAATTTCGGAATCATTTATCACAATGTTATGAGCCCAAGTCTCCATTTACAGCTTGGCCACTATCTTCAAGCTAATTTACTTTAATGTGCACCCTTTTGCTGAAGATGATAAAGTTAAAGAAAACTGACAACTACCATAAATCTATGCACACAAATCTCCATAGCATTTATGCCTTTCGTACCTTCATCTTATATTTAAAATAAATGAACAGGGTAGGAATGTGGATCAATGTTAGAGCCTTGCTTACCACATTTGAGGACATAGATTCCATCTGCAGAACTACACACACACACACACACACACACACACACACGCACCTCTTAAAAATATGAAATTATAATCTTCACTCATTTTCTCAGGAGGAATTACTGACCTCCAAATCATGTCTCAGTATGGATTCTTTGTTTCCTTTCATTAAGGCAAGTTGTTTCTTCACATCAAGAACTGGGAAAAATCTCTTTAATTAACTTTATTTGATTCATGGCTAATCAGTCCATTATAGTTCTTCAAATTGAACTGTAATGAATGTTTCTAAGACATCTGCATGAGAATTTGCATGCAATTTTGTCATACTGCCTGATATAGTAGGCAGAAAGGACACCATGATGATAGCAGTTTGTCTCCATACTGAAGACCTCTTGCCCCAGGTGTTGGGAGTAGTACCTGCTCACGGCTTTCTACTGTCTACTCTTTTAAAGACCTGCTTCCAGTGGCAGAGTCTCCTAGCCTATGGTCATACTAACTTTCCTAATTACTCCTCATTGAGAGTCGCTACATTGCGAAACTTAATGAGCTATCTCCATTTCAGATCTCACTGTGCCACCAATATGGATGTTCAGTGGCCTAACTTTCCCTCTCAGCTGGTTCTGCTCCTCTCTTAACCACCATAAGTTAATACAAAGAGCTTTCTCTGTGTTGCTCTACACCCCAGAAATGGTGTCCTCAGAGACCTAACAAGGAACATACACAAACTGATAATCACTTGGCATCAGTTGTAGAGCATATTGGGAATGACTTACAAATAAAATCAGACTGATCACAGCCTGAATTCACCATATTTTGGCTGCCATCTTACAGTGAGCCTGCTCTGCGTGGCTGTTAGTACGCAACATGCCCTCTGGCCTTGGCGTGCTATTCCTAAGGACGGTCCGCATCTGTAGGGGGAGGAGCTGATACTGAAATCTGGTTCCCTAATTGTTTCTTGATTATGTCAATAAAAACGGCAGAAGCTAATCATCGGGCAAAGGTAAAGAGGTGGGATTTCTGGGTCCCAGGAGGCAGAGGAGGGGAAAAAAATAAAGAAAGAGCTTTTCGGCCAGGCTTTGGAGAGAGAAGCACAAACCATGTTAAGTTCTGGGGGCTACTAGAATCAGTGGCGCCTCCACCACTGGCATAATTCTAATATAGGATAGCTAATAAGTTTAGAGCAATAGATTCTTCACCCAGCCATTGAGTTATCTGGCTAGTTTTAAAATATAAAGGCTGTCTGGAACGGACATGGAGGACCAGGCATCATTCTCCGGAAATACACAAGTTGGCCGTTTGTCGGAGCTGAGGAAGACCAGGAGGGCACTGGCAGAGCTAGCAGTGGTGTGGTGTGGTTGGCTGGCGGGAGAGAGAGCTCTGGCCTGGCAAAGCTAGTCAAGATAAAGAAATAACCAGGAGGAGAAAGGACTGAAGGAGCTGAAGAGGTTTGCAACCCACAGGAAGGAGAACAATGTTAACCAACCAGGACCACCCTACCCCCAAGAGCTCCCAGGGACTAAACCACCTACCAGAGTACATATGGAGGGACCTATGGCTCTAACCGCTTAAGTAGCAGAGGATGGCCTTATCAGACATCAATGGGAGAAGAGAAATGCCAGGCCAGGGAGGAGGGAGTGGGTGGGTAGGTGGGAGAGCAGGGGGAGGGAGGATGGGATAGGGGGTTTTCGGAGGGGAAACTGGGAAAGGGGATAACAGTTGGAATGTAAATAAATAAAATATCCAATTTAAAAAAAAAAAAAAACACAAATAGTCAGGGGGAATGTGGGCTGGCAAGAGTGTGGCCCTGAAGAAGGAGCTAACATGTTTATAAAATTACACGCTACATGCATCTATGTCATTTCTTTGCTAACATAATTGTATTGGGGTGTGGCAATTCTTTACACACACACACACAATTATCTTATATATTATATATATAACATACTGACAGAAGAAATTTAATTCTGACTTTCATTTTGGTAAATTACTTATTGGAATGTAAAATATACACAAACTGTGTTTCTTAATGGCTTTTTATGGGCTTAATATTCTAGATGACTTAATGAAAACATGTACTATCAGCATCACTAAACCCCCTGTACCTCCTCTGACCCACTGGAAAGGCAACCTAAGCATTCCAGAGCTCTGACATCAGGAGCTGCCTGGGAACCCATGAGATTTATGTTAATTACATCATACATTCTAAAGGCACACTCCTATCATTTCACTCACCGGAATTGTTTGCAAGATTCTTTTATGCTGCCATATGTCCTGCAAGTATATAATGCATATATTTACCAAAATTCTTTTATCCGTTTTCTTTCTATTGCTGAGGGGCGGCTGAATTGTTTGCAAGTAGGAAACTCTGATTGCTCTTCCAGTTGGTTTGTGGATCTCTCTGTGATACACGCCTAGGAGACAAAGTGGAAACTCCCAAGAGTAGGTGTATCCAGGTTTGAATTTAGTAGATGTTGTCGAACGTATCTCCAAGAGGGTTCTGCCAACCAACACCTCAGCAGCCGCATTTGAACACCCCAGTCATTCCACATCTCTGTCAACATTTGCCGTTTTATACACGTGTTTTATAGACCGTCTTTCCTGTTGTCATGTCATTTGCATTTCCTATGTGGAGTGATGCTAAGTAGTATTTCATTAACATATTAGGCATTTAGATATTCTCTTTTCTGAGGAAGCTTTCCTGTATTTCTTTTGTTTTGTTTGACCATACATTTATTGATTTGACTGTCATCTGCTTGTCCATTTACAGGTTTTTATATAATTTTCACAGAACCCTGTGTCTGATGCATATATTACAAAAACATATACTTAGCAGCTTTTCACCACTTTCTGGAGAAATCATCATTATAAAAATATCTTGCATATTCCAAAAGATTGTAAATTTTGCTGAACCTCCCAAAGTTAATAATACACCCTGGGGTTACTTATGCCATAAGACTGATATCACTACTATGTATTCAGCCTGTTGTTTAACTGGCTTTTAAGAGAACAATATAAGAATCTTACTTGCTTTGAATTTCCCACATAATCAACATTTACAACCTAAACTGATGCAGAACTGTTATCATAGGTTATGTGCTCTCTGCGCTCCTTAGCCAGATAGAACTGCATATGTGTTTGCATGTGTGTTATGTTAATAATTGCTGGAAACACAATATAAGGTGGAAGTTGCTTTGTAAAATGAATATCCAGCACAGATACTGGAAGCAGGACTCAGCTATTGCTTGATAGTGTTTCTTTGTTATCTGGGTCAGATGGGGTCAGTAAAACTCAATGACTTAATCCCTTGTAAAACTGTTAAAGATGTCTGTGAAGTACACCTCATTCCTTCCTTCCGTGATGCTTTCTGTTCTGTTCAATAAAACAGAGTAAAGATTTTTGTTAGAGACACACAGGCAGAGCCAGGGGCAGACAGATTCACAGGACAACATCTAGGCAAGCACAGACTAAACTTATACAGTAGACGACAGGCATGGTTGCAGATGCAGTGAGAGAGAAGTAGAGAATTCCAATCTGGTGATGCTTTTAGTTAAATTACACTAAGGGGAAACGCTTTATACTTTCTTTTCCTCCATGAGACACCAACCTATTATTGGTGACTCCGAATTTACTGTTAGCATGTTCAAACTGAAACACTTGTAATTATGTTTAACGTATAGGAGTTATTTTAACGTGGTAAAATTCATAAAAACTTCCTTTTGTGGTTTATGATTGTTGCAGTTTGTTTAAGAAATTGTTTCTAACACAAAGATACCAACATTTCCCCCTCTTTTTTGTGCCTTTCAAGTTATACTCCATCTTCAATTATGTTTGTCTAATAAAAAGTTGTAAGTCCTTATATTTTTATTTGAACATCAATTGACCTAATGACATCAAATAAAAAATTATCTTTATCACAAGGTTACTATTGAAAAGTAGCTCATGCTATATCTACTGATATTGACATTCCATAAAGATTACCAAGTGTAGAAGTTGTAGATTTAGATTTTTCAAAACTTACTTTCATAAGGGTTCTCAAATGCTTCAACCTTGCTTTTAGCCCACTGTCCAAAGGTAAGGGAGAAAGGATGGTAAGCAGGACAGGTTTATAGACCTGGTTAGAAGTAGTTCTTTGAGGGTGATTCCAATCTCTGTTGTCAGGACACCAGCAGTCCAGTTCAGTATTGTCAGGATACCAAACAAGAATCAACAGCGGTGACATGATCCAGTAGAAACAGCCAGGT
>CM052700.1:127241320-127268034 GCA_028551405.1 Uromys caudimaculatus
TCTGGGTATATGCCCAGGAGAGGTATAGCTGGGTCCTCAGGTAGCATTATGTCCATTTTTCTGAGGGTCTGCCAAACTGATTTCCAGAGTGGTTGTACCAGCTTGCAATCCCACCAACAGTGGAGGAGTGTTCCTCTTTCTCCACATCCTCGCCAGCATCTGCTGTCACCTGAGTTTTTGATCTTAGCCATTCTGACTGATGTGAGGTGGAATCTCAGACTTGTTTTGATTTGCATTTCCCTGATGACTAAGGATGCTTTAGATGCTTTTCTTTAGGTGCTTCTCAGCCCTGCGAATTTCCTCATAGAAAGGGAGAAACATTGGAAATGTAAATAAAGTATCAAAAAATAAAAACAAACAAAAAAACCAAAAAAAAAAAGAAAGAAAGAAAAAAAAGAAACAGCCAGGCCTCTGCTGAATCTGCATGAGTCACCAGGAGCGGCGACCAGAACCAGTAGAACACCAGGAGAAGTTCTCTGTGAGGGGACGTTTTGATACTAATCTTATTTGTCAATAAAGAAGGCCAGGAACCAAGGTGGAAGGTACAGGTAGGACTTCTGGGTGTCAAGGGGAAAAGGAGACGGAAGGAGAGAAGTTTTTTTCTGTCATACTTTGAAGGAAGGAGGCAGTCATGTAAGTCCTTGAGGAGAGCTGGGGCCGTTGGCCTCCGCTATGGGCGGGTGGCCAAGGATTGAAGGATGTGGAGAGGTGGAGATAATAAATTAATAAGGGCATGCAGTTATAGACAGGAGAGATCTGCACCCAGCACTGTGCTGGCAGGCAAGTTAAGGTAACAAAGCTGTCTGTATATTTTTTATCCACGGATTAAAAAGGAGGCCGGGTTAGGGCTGGTTGTGATAGATCCTAGAGCTAAGCCAGGTGGAACAAAAGGGAGTCAGGAGGGGCCAAAGGGAGGGCCGAGGTCCTGAGCAAAAGTGATTTTAAAACAATGTGCAAGCTGGGCAGTGGTGGCGCACGCCTTTAATCCCAGCACTCGGGAGGCAGAGGCAGGTGGATTTCTGAGTTCAAGGCCAGCCTGGTCTACAGAGTGAGTTCCAGGACAGCCAGGGCTACACAGAGAAACCCTGTCTCGAAAAAACAAAAACAAAAACAAAAACAAACAAACAACAACAACAAAAAAACCAATGTGCAACAGTTCTCTGCCATGCCTCTCTCCACAAGGTGAAGGTCAGTGAATATACCAGACCATAGAATCATTGCAAGGCTGGCTATGCCCCATTACTGTCCATGGAGTCCTGTTTATACTCTCCGCAAACATCCCTCCTCGGGTCTTGCCTCAGCAAAACACCACATGAGTCTGCATCACATGACATAATCAGAACCTTCCACTTCATCAAGTCAGTAGGAATCCATCTCATGAAAATGTTACTGAAATCACAATGTTTTAAAGGAATATCAGATGATCCTTTTAGAATGCAGATGTCAACTATTGATGACTCTCGGAACAGCTATTAAATAATTTTAATATTGTTGACTATTCCAAAGCAACTAAAGCCAAGAATGCAATGAGTTGAATATTGATACACAAGGAATAGACCATTTCAGCTGCCTGTGTGGTTGACAAAATAATAAAGCTGGATCTTTTGAGTTCTAGTTACAGAGTCCTTCTCTTCCATACACTAAGACAAACTGAGATGACATTACTTGGGTACATAGGTGACATGTAATGCTCTATTTTAGAAACCAGGAGTTAAGAGATCACTATTTTGTGTAAAACTGGAAAGACAGATATCCACTACACAAAAACTAGCAGCAGGGAACGCAGAAAGAGTAAGACAGCACATGGGGAGGGGAGGGAATTGCACCCAAAATGCACATGTACATTTTTGTCATTATTTCCTCAAGTCCACATTTACAGATCGGTTTTATAAATAAAACTACTGAGCATATTTCAGCAACCTCTGAAGAACCTTTTTGAAAATTATTTTTGTCTCAAGTATGGAAAAGTAATCTGCATCATTTCAATAAAAGCCACAAGGTATGCTGATGGTTATTACTTGTCTGTCACTGTATTGTACCCCTGGATAGGAAAAGAACCGAGATGTATGCTCTAAGTTTCTCTCGGCATTTTGAATCTCTCAGTATGACCATTCAACAGATTTCTTTAATTACAAATGCTATTAAAATGACTGTGAATTTGAGCAAATTGATCATGAGTGGTAGGAAATATGGCCCTCTAAAGCAAATACCACGAAAATAAAATCTACCTCTATTAATCCAATATGAAGTTTTAGAAATGTCAAAAATTTTAAAATTTAAAATTAATTAAAATTATTAACTAAACACAATTATTAAGGTGTCAGCATGCCCATGTTGAAAGCTTCACCATGTGGCTCTACTGATAGCTGGCATTAAAAAGGAACCAGGACTTAGTAATGCACCTGAAGCAATGGCAGAGAGAAACATCTTGGCGTAGTAGATAGCACCGGTGTTATCCTCCGACATCCCAACCCATCCCTTCAGTCTGCTAAGGTCATGCCTATCTTGAAGACCATGTGTTACTGCCTGGACTTATTAAATGACAAGATTTTCATTCATATATGTATCATTAACCACAGAAGCCACTTATTCTACATACAAAGCTGCTTGGTTGGTGGTTTGGGAGGAGTGTGCCTCATACAATTCTGTCCTCTCTTTCCTTTCCCTTGAGGTATCATATCTAGGAACTACCCAACGTCCTCTCCTCCTGATGTCCCTGCTATTTGAAATGGTCCACTTTACTCAGCATTGCTGCGTATATATGTATACCAAGCCACTTTATCCCTATCTACCTATCTCAGCCTCTCTGTGTATATGTCTACACCAAGTCCCCTTATCCCTACCTACCTATCTCTCTCTCTATTACATCAATCTCATCCATATATTTTCATTTCTTTCCTTTTCTTCTACAAATTATGGCCTTGAATAACAAAAAGAATGATTTTCCTAAGACAAGTGCAAGTTCATGGGTATGCAACCCATGTAGTTACCTTGTGCCCTTACTCAAGCCCCCACACTTGTTTGGTGTGCCTCACTGTTCTGAAATTCTTAATAATTTTTGCCTTTGACCTTGTATCATGCAAATGAAGTCTAACGGGATAATATAACATGTTCATGTGCAAAGGGTATATTTGTAATAAGTGTTTTCGTTGTTCTTCATTAATATGCTCTGTATTCTGGTAGCCCTCTGATTCATCAAATTTGGCAAGACACTAAAAGCTACAATGTAAAGATGACAAGTTTGTGCTTGACTCTGGACACTTACAGTCCCCATAGTAACATGTTCTACTCGGATCAGAACTTGTGATAAAAGAAGCAAATCATCAGGGATCTCTGTTATATCCCCCATAGTCATCTCACATTCTGTGTTAGTTGAATTGAAAATAATCACATAGCAAGATAAGCAAAGATGGTGGAACTCAGACTTGCTTTTTCTTTCAGCCATCAAACCACAGTAAGCTGAAGGCAGAGTGTTAGTGTGTTATGTGTCTATTACAGTGTACAGTGTGAGTCGTGAGGTGGTTCAGCAGCTAAGGGTATTTGCTGCAAATGACCTCAGGACCCACATTGTAGAAGAAAAGCACCAACATTTGTCCTCTGACATCCATAGATATGAGCAGGTAAGCACATGCCCCCCCCCACCAGTGCAATAAAATTTGAAATGTATGTAATATGTTCATTTGATGAACAGATCCTGGTGTTCTGACAAGAATAAAACGTGTACTCACCTGTGAGCCATAAAACACAAATTATACAGCTTTAGTGATTTCACATATTTAATTTTTTGTTTGTACTTCAAATTGCTATTGAACAATATAAAGATTAAATTTATACCAATAACTGAACTTTCTCAATAGAAGGATATCAAACTTAAATAGCATGATGTTGAGGTTTCATGGAAAGAAGAAAAATGTTAAGTCTTAGTATTTTTAATCACAAACGTTATTTTAAATTATGGGGACTGCATTTTTATCTGTATTTTCTTTAAGGGAAACACAAACTGTTTCAACTGTCTCTTCTGTTACATTGATTTGGTTGTCTAGGATGAGAACTAGATGGCCTGTGATTTCTGGGCTGGATTTGAAACCTAAACACATTTCATTGTGAGGAAATCTGTTTTAGTGACCAAATAAAAATTTACAAACTGTATTTTTGTCCCACACTCTATTGGTAGATCAAAGCCGATTTGATTTTAGTCTATGTTTTGATGTTAAAATGTAATGCTTGAGGTATTGATTTGCTACCTGCTTGGAAAAAAATTTTAATGTTAATTTACAAGTTTTAAGAGCTTTGTATTTTGTCAGTCCCTTGGATGGAGATAGAAAAAGATATTGTAAGTCAACCAAATAGGAAAAATACAAAATTCTATTTTAGTGAAAAAAAACTGGGGATTTTTTCTGCCTGTGTTCCTGGTTTTATAAGTGTCACCAGAACACTTAATCTTGTCATCTTTAGACAACCATCTCCCAATGACAATCAAGAAGTACATGCTTTCTACAAGATTATCTCTGAGAATAGAGACAAATTACTAATGCTATTCATCTCCAAGTCAATAAAACAAGCTAGAGATTTTTAGTTTAGAATTTTAAAAGTACAAAAAAAATGGAGAAATAATTCTACTCTCTGCCAATTGTGATCAGGATCAGTAACTATTATTCTGCAAATTAAATCTACTTTGAGCCTCATTTTTTTTTTAAATGCAAAAAGAGTTTGGGGTGACCAGAAGGATCAACACAGGAAAAGGAAGCCTATCATTTCTCTCATTAAATTATATCTACATCTGACCCCTGTCATCATTTAATCACATTGCTTTTGGAGAATGGTGGCTTACTTTAGCTTTATGAAGATTGTTTTAATGCTATTAAGTTTATCTTCCCAGTTAATATATCACATTGAAAATCATTTCAAGTGTATTTTACAGACACAGTCTTAAGGCAGAAACTTAAGTCATACTTATAATCAATGTTTAACTTGAGAATTGATTTATATGGTCAGAGTTTATAATAGGAAACACTACTTTTCAAAGATTACAGTTTCAGAAAGCTCTATTATAAATACATCACTGCTATCCAGTAGCAACTGCTTTGTGATATAAAACGAACAACTACACTTCCCCACAGCCTAACAAACTTTTAAGCCCATAAATGAACTCCATGTTCCACGGAAACAAGTATTAGGTATTTGTGTGTACGTTTTAAAAGGTCTAAGTAGGAGGGAGCGTTTAAAAGCTAAACATCACAGTTCTTTCCAGACTTGGAACAAATGCATTAACGAGGTATGAGAGATTCCCCACTTCCCTACCAGTTGTTCTACTGCAAGGATACTGACTTTTTCCTATTCCACTGGGAAGGACCAGGAAGGAAGAGGACTGATCTTTCTTTCCTGCTAAGAGGCTCAGACAGTAAGATGAGACTTTCTCTCTTTTGACTTTGGTTGAGCGGCAGTACAAGGGAAAATCAGGAAATATGAGTCAACCAACATCCCAACTAGGGAAGAGTAACTTTCCCGGGTTAAAGTTGGCACTAACATCAAAAAGTGCCATACTGGAAGCTCTGGAAGAGGTAAGGACCCAGACTCACAGGACAGCAGCTGTCGTGGCCCTTCCGGAAGCCCCGTCCGCTCCAGACTTGGTTCCTACCACGCCCCTCTTACCCAGTGCCCCAGAAAACGAAAAACTACATTTCCCAGAATGCAACTAAATCTCATTGCAGTGTGCTTATATGTGTGACGACATAAACCGGCGCGGTGTTTAGACTTTACTGATGTCGTGGCGCTCTGAGGCAAAAAGTTGGTGCTCTGAGGAGCTCTAGGACTGAAGCCGAGGTCAAGAGACCCTGGCCCTTTCCTACGCACTCCTCCTTGCCCGCCTTTCCCTCTCCTGGCAGGATGAGGCGTGCAGGCCTGGGTAAGAACAGTGCTGAGGCTCAAAGTTTGGGGACCCTAGGACCTGCTGAGCAGGGAGTAGGGGCGTGGGAGGAAACTACCGGCCTTCTGTCAGACTTTGGGGTTCGGAAGCGAGTTGTTTGGGTTCTTTGAAGAAGGTTCGCATCATTTGTCCCAGTTTCGAGCGGCTTCCTTAAGTTGAATTTAGACAAAAGTTTAAACGTATATGGTAGGTTGCAGAGTGGTGAGTTGGTTAGTTTAAGTTTTTCTTTCTCTGTGTGCTAGTTTTGGGAGTAGCCATATTTCCCAAGCCTTGCTGTTTCCTTTGCTTTACTTATTCTGGATCTTACTTTTTTTTTTTAGAAGTGACATTTGGGGAGTGGGGTAGTAAGCTTTAAGTCCGCTAATAACGATGTGTTGTTATGATAACAGTGAGTTACAAAGGTAAATTTACGTGTCCTTATTGTTAAAGGGCCGGGGTCAAAGGCGAGTTACTTGGAACATTCCTGACCTAGACCTTGTCCCACTGCTAAGGCAATAGAAGGTAGTTTTGATGACTTAACACTTGTTCTTGCCTTTATGGATCAGGGGAAGGAATAACTTAGTAATAACAGAAAATAATTAGAATACTGTTTTCTGGTTCTGAAGTTCTTTCTCTATTAACCATGTTTTAAAGAAGGGAAGGCACAGTGCTTGAAAAAATGTATGAAATATTAAAAAGGATGTTGCCATTCTGACATAAATTAGAATAGTAAAAACATAGTTTTTTTAAAAAGCTTTAGGTGTTTAAAGCCAGTGAATGGACAAACACTTAAAATTAGGTATGAAAAATAAAGCTTCTTTTGCAACTCATAATTCATGGCTTGTTATGATTTTTAATTATATAAGAAGGAACACAGTACTCATGACAGTGCGAAGACATGGTAATATTTTTAGTAAGGTTGGTTATAGGAATAGAATGTGGAATTTAAAGCCACTGAAAAATAAGGGCCTTGAAAAGTGTCAGTAATATAGATTTACAATGTTATCAAGAAATAGTTGCATTTGAAGGAATTTGTAAATTTAGCTTTATGAATGCTTGCAATCATTGAAAGAAAGTAGTCCATCTCAATCTAAAGATACTTTCAAACAAGATTAGTCATATATGCCTACATTTTTCCATCACTAATTACATCAGACACTTATTGTGACACACCGTGTGCTTCCCAAAGCTTCCAGTGTTACCGAGGAGCAGAAGACAAATTGCTTCTGAAGCAGATGACAAATTATGATCCAAGGTGATAACTTTTCATCCCAGTACAAGTTCAGTTCAACAGATAGTAAATGCAGTGGGGATTTAATAATAAATGGCTCATTGTGGACCTCCTGGAGCCTGGTGAACTTGAAGAATGCCTGTGACAGTGAGGATTGGGAGAAGTAAGTCCCTGATGAGAAGATGACCAGACAAGATTCAGGATAGTTGTGAATGATGTGTACAAGAGATTGTGGTGATGAAGTCACTCTGAGTGAAGCTAGGGCCCTGAGGCATTCTAAAGATCTTTGTCTAGTCAAGGACTTTACATTTCATCAGCTGGCCACTGGTCTATTGGAATTTTGTTTGTGCTGTACTGTTTTTAATACGTGCAGGCCAGAGACTTGACAGTAGGTTTCTACCTGTGACTGTATGTTAAGAATTACTCAGAAAGATGTTAGATTTTTTTAGTTAAACTACAATCATCAGGCTAGGGTCTCCTCCTAATTCTTTTTGAAGTGCAGTGGAGAAGAGAGACAATTATTTGGTTAAGTATGCTTATCACTTAAAGTGGTGTTGAATTATGAAGACTTTTAAGAGTATCATTGTGTGTTGACCTGAATTTGAAATTTGAAATAATAGTGAATCTGATAGGTGTTCAAATGTAAAACCTGCCACGTTACACATGCTTTATTAAATGAATTGGCCTGATAATTGATAGAACCTGCTTCAAGGAAGTAGCACTTTTCAGAAATGACAGCAGCTGAAGATGACCTTCAAGACTTGCTTTTCTACAGTTCTTCATAGGAGTAATTAATTTTCGCTGAAAAATTGGGTCTCTGTTGGAAGAGTAACTGTAGTATTTTGGTTTTGTTTTTCTGCTTGGCCGTGTAAGATGATGTGAAGAAGGATCAAATTTGCAACTGCATTCAAAATTTCTGGACCAAAAAAAGGAACGCTTTGCTTTAAAAGAACAAAGTGGAAGAACTCTGAAATTAAAATTAAGATAGGCCAGAGAGTCAAAACAAAAGAAATAAAACAAAAGAGCTATTAATTTCAGACGAATTCGTTGATGAAGTTGTCCAGTGATTAATTTCATTCAATCCAGAATTACTTACTGGACAATATTTCATACCCAGATGCTTAGTCACATAAAACAAGGTAAAGATCTTAGATTCTGTTAGAGTTTGCATAGAATATTTTAAGTGTTGATTTTAGTTGGTGAGTGGGGGGAAAATGATTCTGCCCAGTCCGCCAGCTTTTGATCTGTTTGAAAATATGTGTGGAGAACTTCAGGGAGAGCATGCCAGCCCACAAATGTGCAGCTGTCACCTCTGTTTGAATTATTTAACATTTTGTGGCTTTTGTGGTACAGGGAGAAATATAGGCGTCTGACACATAGAGAGTGCTCATTGGGTGCAAGAGGATAGAGAAGTATCCTGCTATTGACAGAGTTGGTTAACAGTAAAGGGAAAATGTCCTTTTTAGTTCATTTATAAGTATTTACTTAAGTACTGTTGTGGGGTGTGTTTATGGAGATCTAGAATGATAAATGAATAAATTTAGTTTATGCTCGTATCATTCAGTATAGAGGTCAATGTTGACGTTATACAGTCAGAGCTATAAGGATTCAAGAGTTTTGCTACTTCAATAAGATTAAATTGTGCTGTGCTTTGGAAGAGTTTCTTATTCACACATAACCTTTCTCCAGCTACTAGGCTTATTGCTGCCCACTCTTCTTGACTGTTACTATGATTGTTCTTCCTGTCATTGCTACTGCCTTTGCTGTTTGAGCCTATGGTAGCCTATAGCTTTAAGGATATCACTTTCTTCTGTCTTCCTATGTCATTAGAGAATCTGCTTCCAACCATGGACAATCTAGTCCTTTAATACATACAACAATCTTTTGTCAGACAGACTACATCAAAGTTTGTGGGCTTTGTTCTTTTGCAGTCCCAATATTAATTAAAACTTTCAGTTCTAGAGCCATGCAACAGTGTGGCTTCTCAACAGCTGGCTGAGACCAAGGAGCCATTCTGTTGAGACTCTCATATCTGGGAGGGCAGAAGCCAATTCAGTATACTGCCACGGCCATGTTTAATTTATTCTCCTAGTAATACTGAATGATTTGGGTCATGGTTCTTTCATGATTCTCTTTATTGTTTATTCTAAGGGATCACTCTTCTTTACTATGTAGCTTGCTTTTTTTTCCTTTAAAAAGAAGATGATGACATCAGTTTATTAAAACTTGGTGAAGTGCCCTCAGTCCCCAAACATTTATGTATTTGTTGCCTAATGCTCATTGTACCTGTTGCTTCCCAGTAACTGCCAAGTACTGTAGTAGACAGTAATGGATTCTTCTATCTTCCACATCATCTCCTAGAATGCAAGTTCTGTAAAAATAGTAGAAAAATAGATTAGACATATGGTAGCTTCTTAAATATTGATTGAAAGATGAGTGAACTTCTTGAGACTCTCAGCTAATGGCCTCTACAAGCCATCGTGTCTCTTCCCCAGGGTTTCACCTATGGCCCTCTCTTCCCTTTGTTCTTTAGTTTTTACCATTTGCTTATTATAGGAGAAAGGCACTAGGAAAAATACCATCTTCCTGCCATGAGAATGCGCCCTCCACATTATCTTTCTCCCTTTCCTCTTATAACCAAGGTTCTCTGATGGGCAGATGGTGCTATGTTTATGTCCTTTATTAAAACATATTTCTAGTGTGCAACAAATGTCTTCCAAATATCCTGGTATATCTGTGCCTGTTTTAGTGTTTTTTTAAGCAATCAACAAACTATCAATGAATATGTATTGAAGAAAATGCATACTCAAAAGAGGATGTGAAAAGAATTGTTGTAATATCTGGTTTAATAGTTGATTTACAGTGTTGCTATAATAGATATATGTGGTCTGCAACACCCTCCAGGTGTCTTTTTCAGATTTTTTTTTTTTTTTAATTACTAAGCTTTCAAAAGTAGCTTCTGTTTTTGCAGTCCTACATGTGTGCCTCTGATCCTTGTAGGTGACGGAGCACCTCCTGGCAGCTATGGGAACTATGGATATGCAAATAGTGGATATAATGCTTGTGAAGAAGAGAATGACAGACTCACTGAAAGTCTGAGAAGTAAAGTAACGGCTATAAAATCTGTAAGTACAGAACCAGTGCCATTCACATTGTAACTCGTAGTTTTGAACTTATTGACATCACAGGAAGAGACTCATTTCAAAATGGTGCACTGAGGTCAAAGTGCACCAAAAATTCAGACCATTCATTAAATAAGTTAGAAGATGTGGCAAGTTAAAAGATACGATATTCTTGCTTAATTTTTTTTCTCAAACCATACCGATCAAAATCTAAATGTACCGCACATATATGCAATAGTTCCAACAGTTCCAGGCATGCTTTCTGTATGATTTTAGGTTATAGAAAATGCTCATTTGTACTTTTTCCCCATTTGTTATTGTAATAAAGAAAAAATACTTAAAATAATCAGTCTAGCTTATAATCAAAGAAATGCCATATTTTGTAGGAAAATATTAAATGCATGTGTATTTGACTTGATCCTGTGGTACTTGTAGGTTGTAAAATATAAGGAATATACAGGTAAATATATTTATATGAATAAAAGAGAAAATAAAATGTGCTAGAATAAGAACCAGAGAATGTTAACAAGTAGGTTGAATATTAAAAAGAAGAGAAGAGAGAAAATGTCACTGTTAGAAGGACAAGAAATTTTAGATTTATTTTCCAATAACTTCACTGGTCAGAGCATTGGGGGATTTAGTGAAATAGCCCTTCCAGCCTTTTCTGCCAGTGGCTTAAAATATAATACTTAATCTTTTTCACTTCCCTCTTTGAGCCTCATTTGAATTTGGGCCTTCCCATGTTTCTCTAACATGGCCCCAACATTTATGTACAGACCCCTGGGAGAATCCCTGAACCTGTCTCAGCTCCCCCTGGTCTTCATAATGTTGTCCTCGCTCTCAGTGGAATTTTATTAAAGTGCATCCTGCCCTCTCAGAAGTCTTTGGATTCTCCTATTACTACGTGTAGATTGATTGCTCGCTCTATATGTTCTTCGGAGAGTGGCCTGCCTTTCAGAGCTTCTCCCCAACACATCCAGAATGCATATGGATATATGGCCAGACAAATGAGAGTTCTCTTTTGTACTCTGCATACCGCTGTGCCCTATTCCATGTTTTGAAATAACCAAACTGCCTTTGGTGCTGTTGTTATCTTCCTTCTTCTGGGAAGATGCCAGTGCTGTATCTGCCCCTCTCCATGCTGTATCAGTACTACAGCTGTGTTAACTCATTCCCTAGAAAACAAAGATCACTGGTAACATTCACTATAGTTCCTTCTCAGCAGTACTGCGTAAACTTCTGTTAAAGGAATTATGCAAGGTGATTTTAAAAGTGTGTGTCATTGATATTTCCATGGCAATAAACATACTACATACTGTGAAGCATTCAATGAGAAGCTTATATCGTCACATGTAATTAGTATTTAATATCATTCTTTGGAAAGTTATATTAAGGTTGTACTCAAAATAGTGTTTTGATATATGGTATTATTTCCAAAGTCATCTTAATTAAAATGATTTAATCTATGGACCTAATAAGGTAGTCTGTAAAAAGTTCAGTTAAACATTGGGAAGGACATAGAATTGAATGTCTTAAGCCACAAACAAGCAAGCAGATCCCTCTGTGGTCGATTAGTGTGATACTGTGTTAGAAGAGAGCCGTGATATCTGGAGATTTCTTTGTTTGGCATGCCTGTCATGCTTAGAGTAGCTGGGTAGGTTGAGATGCCTGCTGTATCATCTGAGCTGAGGAATTTGGAGGAAAACCTCATATCTGATCTCCATAATATTAGTGTAATTTCATAAAAGTATTAAGTATGCTTTCCACACACATCAAATTTATGTGATTACTCACAAAGGGTTTCAGTAATTGTATCTAGTCAAGTGCATTAGAAGGGAAATCTTTGGTGACTTTTGTGTAAATATGAAGTATAATTTTGCATAGCAGCTGTAATTAGTTATATTGTTGTTTGACATGCTCAGACTCTTTCTGTATAATTTTAGGTTATACTAACTCTTAAGGGATTTTGAAATTTATTATATTAAAGCAAAAGTCTTTAAAATAATAAATCTAGATTTAAATTCAAAGAAATGCCTTATTTTTAGGGAACTATTAAATGTATATATCTGCATTTGAACTGGTCATGTGAGTACTTGTTTTTGCTAAAATATAAAAAAGGAATATATATATATATATATATGAATATTTTATATGACCTTAAATAAATAAATACACACACACAGAACAAATTATGCTGGAATAAGAGAAACAGGAAGAGAATGTTAACAGGGGGTGAATAATATACAGAAGACAAGAGAAAAAAATGTTCATTGTTGGAAGGTGAGAAATTTTCCAATAATTTCACTGGACACAGTATCAGGAGAGAGTATATATTTCTAGATACAGTTACATTTGAGAAATTAAATATGCTTTGTATGGCTTTGCCACTTTTACTTTATCACCTTTGAATACCTTCACATAAGCAGTAATGTATCTGCTTTCTTCTTCATAGCTTTCCATTGAAATAGGCCATGAAGTTAAAAATCAAAACAAACTATTAGCTGAAATGGTAAGTCATTATGATTTTTTAACTAAGAAGATTTCCCTGATGTTTTCAAAATTAGTCTGTTCACCCCAGGGATAATGAATTTCCTTTAAAAAAAAGCATTCTTGTTAACACCTCTATAGGATGTATTTTACATACTGTAATAATAGTTTATTGCACGTTTCAAGCATTTCCTACAATGTATCTTGAGTATGTTCAGTTCCCCTGGCTCCTTCTCTTACCTCTCTTCCCAGTCTCCCCAGTCCCATCATTCTCTATTTTCATCCAGTTTAAAGCCAGACCCTGACATTGTACGTCCTGATGGGTTCCACTTCATTTTAACCTAATGAGTTTACAGTTTCTATCAGATGTATTTTTTCATTGTTCTTGTCTAAGATACAAATAAGAAGGGAAGATTGAAGCCAGTGCATTTTATTTAAGCTTGGGTTTAAAGAACGGTTAAAGTCTGAAGGCTAATGGATATTTTGAGTGGTCTTAGAAATCTGAATGGTAGACCACTAGTAATTTATTAACCAAGCAATCAAAAAGCACTTTATATCCAACCAACTAATGCTTTTCACTTAACAAACCTTTACTTCAGCTTTACTTCCTAAGGATTACTACTGAACAAATCCCTTAAACAATCTATTGAACAAATTTGAGTAGCCAGGGTCCCTTTATTCCTAGTCTAAAACAAGCTCAAGAGCATGTGCCTTTTCTTCTCAGAGCGGGCTTCCAGTCATTAATGCTAACTTTGGGTACCCAGCTTCTCTAGACCTTCCTTTGTTTCTTTACATGCATTCAAACATGACTATCTGATATTGAAAGCAGTGTTCTTTGAAAAATGGATATTCCTGTTTCTTTCTTCAAATAAGCTCATTCAGAATCTCATAGAGAGGAACCTAGGCATATATATTTTGTGAAAAAGCATCCCAAGTAGTTTTGATACGTGACTCCTGTTACAAAGCAAAGATTTCAAGTGCATGAGTGTGTGGAGACTAAACTATGCAGAGCCCCATTGTGTTGGTTGCTTTCTCATCTCAGGATATTGAAATTCTAATGCAAGTGCATTCTTTCTAATCTGTGCCTAGTCTTCTCATCTTAAAGGCTATCCTGGCTCTAATTTAATTTGGCATTTTTCATATCTGTATTTAAATCCTCTCTACTTGTTGCTTCATCAACATTATATTCTCTTAACACTAGTAAATTTTACTGTTTTTCAAACTCATGTGTCTAAACAAAGGCTCTGCCATCTTCTGTGCTAACCATATTAAATTTTAGATGAAGTCCTAGTATCTAAACACTCATACATTTGACCTTGGAAAAATAGTGCCTTAACAGAAAGTGGACAAAACCTTGCTTGATAGCACACGAATTATTCACTATTATTGTTACTGGCTTTTCATCCATATGATTGGAACAAGAAAAACTTAAATCATTTGCACTTTTTAATTATGCTTGAGAACTTAAAGAAAAGCTTATTGGATAATGAAAGAGCCACTGAGAGAACTGCTTTATTTTGCATGGAGCAATCAGGCTGATTTCCAAGCTAGTAGATACTTGAATTGATTAAACATACAGATTATCTTTAAAAATACATAGTAATAACAATATGTAAATTGTTTGAATGTGCATGTTTAGAATTAGAATTTATTCTGTTTTCCTTATTTTCTCATAGGATTCACAATTTGATTCTACAACTGGATTTCTAGGTAAAACCATGGGAAGACTGAAGATTTTGTCCAGAGGGAGCCAAACAAAATTGCTATGCTATATGATGCTGTTTTCATTGTTTGTCTTTTTTGTCATTTATTGGATTATTAAACTGAGGTGATGCAAGTTAGCGTGGGCTTTGAATTTGTTGCAGGTAATGTCTTGGGGTACCATTTGACAGCCAGCATCCCAACATTCCTAATGTTCTTCTCCATTGAAGCTTAGTGGAGCTTTCCTCTTTCAGAAATCATACTATACCATATAATGTTTTGAATACTGTTCCTTATTGACTCACTATGACTCCCATTTTCAGGGGTATTGAGTTAGCTTGAAGTCAGTGTGGCTGTACCTATCTATGTTTTTCCAGTCAGAGTAAATATGACTACCATACCCTGCTGTTACATAAGTGTAACTTTCTAAAGCAAGTGGGAGATCAGAAGAATGCTAGAGAACCTGGGCTCAGTCTCTGGGGGGAGGTCACATGGTGGTAGAAAGCTTGCTTTTGTTTGTTTGATGTCATCCTTGTGATGGCAGGCTCCTTGGCTTGGGACCATGTAAGGCTATTTCTTTCCCCCTACAGTTTTCTTAATACATTTGTCACATGAATTCTTTGTACACGGACTTCCATCAGTGAAGCTATTGACGTATTTCTACTGGAGCCTAATACACATGTGTATCAACATAGGTATTGTTTTATATTAATGATAAATTCTACTGACTTGCTCTATAATAGTTTCTGATTTCTAGCTGCTTAGGAGAGCCATTTGATTATTATTTGTGTCAGAATAATGTGAAGTTAAGTGATTGCTAAGCTCTGATCAGAAAAGAAGTATCCAAGAAAATTGATTGCCTTTGTTTTACTATATGCTCAATATAAGTACTGAAAATATTTAGCCTTTGAACCCAGAGTTCAGGGGATTGTTATTCAGCTCTATTTGCTTACAGAAATCAAAACACATGGATTTAAGTAAAAAAGAAAAAAAAAAACTAAAATACTGTAAAACATTCTGTGTTGCTGTTACTTTAGAAATTTGCCTATTTCTAGGTTCAAAAATAAACTTTTATTAAAATATGTTTATGGCTTCTTTAAATGTTGTATATTCTTGGCATAAAATCTAATATCCCAAAAACTCAGATCCTAAACAAGGTGAATCAAAATATTTGTGTTAAATCAGAACAAGAAGGACAAATTTTGGCTGGAGCTTCAAAATCTTTTAATTCTTTCTATTTCTACTCAAGAGTCTCTCCCTTTGGGCTTGAATGAGTTTTCAGTTCTTTTTGCTCATTTCCAATTCCTTATCAAGACCATTTGTTTGTTTTGGTGAGCCATTTGGGCCTCAATGTACAGGTTACAAACACTGAATCTGAAAGCTGTGAAGGGACCTGAATTGATGGGGCTGAGGTGTAGGAAGAAGCTCTAATATGACTTAACATCCTGTGTTACGGTCACCATTCCTTCTGCACCTGCTTGAGGCATGTAGCCTCTATTTCTTCCTCTGTGTACAGCATAGAGAAAAGTTCCTGACCCACCATAGGAAATGTTATCCATGTCCACACTCAATAACTGTTCATTCTTTTCAAGGTCAGACAGTAGTTTGGTTTCAGGTCTTGAGATGCCGATACAACCTCTAAGCAGTTATTTTCATTAGGCATTCAGAGTGACTCATGGTTTTAAGACATTTTTAGCTGCCCTCTGCCTTACATAACATTATCACTTAAGGAAGACTCAGAAGTCACCATCAGTAATTTAAGTTGTAGTTGGGACTTACCAAGTGGAAACAGCAGAAGTCACATGGGATGAGGGAGAAGTGGTTGTCCTACATCTGTCTATATAACATTTTTATCTACATGGAGAACTACGCCTGAGATTTCCTATCAAACCTTTATCTCTGTATGCTAAGATGCCAGAGATGGAGTCTCCTGGAAGTACTAGCCTGCATGGCTCCACTCAGGGTCCTTGGCCAGTGTTCTGTTTCCTTTTGTTGAAAACTCTTAGGAAAAAGCATTCCTGTGAATCAGATTTGGGGAAAAACTAAAATATGAAAATGTTCTAGTTTTTTTTTTTGTTATAGTATATAAGCTCACCAGTTTATAAATAGTTTATAAACTTCTATGTCTTTAAAAGACATGCTATTTTAGAGAAGTCGGCTGTAATCGTAGGATTGATGAACTGTTCATATTATCTTTATTTGAATGTCTGATACTAGAAAGTGTTTGGGTGGTGGGTAGGACACTAGATACCTCTATTTTACTTAGTAAATACAGAAAGCAACTTCTAAAAGTTCCAAATGCCAATTTTTTTTTCCTCAAACATGTTGTCACTTTAATTTACTAGATGTTGGTCTTTAGAGAATACCAAACACTTGCAAATAAAAAGTTCAAATTATTTTTATAGGTCTAATAGGCATATAAGTGAGAAAGGGTGAACTATATGTTATTGATGTCATGTAGATTATTTTGCCTATTCTAGAATATTTGAGCTGAGAATAAGTTAAATCTGACATGCGATATTTTGAGGCAGAACTAGAGGCTTGAAGTGGAGAGGCCTGGCACTTGGATCCATGCAAAGCTTCTGGTTTTATAAAGCTGGCCTTTAAGGTTTTTTTAATGCTTCTGTGTTTAAAAATTATATAGATTTGAATTTACTTAGTGAGAAAGTTGAAGGAATGCTTGGTAATTGGAACTGGTCATCATGCTGTAGTGGTCAATAAACTTACTGGCAAGTCGAACCTAAACTGCTTCAGAGCTAAACCTAAACCAGTAAAGTCACATCGCCCGACATAAACCCCAGTTGTGCCCCACATTCTCATTTCAAGCTGATGAGCCTTTAACCCCTGTATTTTTGAAAGGAGTCAAAATCACAGATTGAAGTAGTTCCCTCCGAAGCTTTCTGTGACAATTGAATGAAATCCCAATGGGAATGGTCTAGCCTAGGCACTTGGCACTGGTTCCTTGTTGAGGTTCTTGGGAATCTTATGTGTCATACCACCTCACGTGTGCTGATGAATTTGGGTTTTCTCTTCCCATTCTTCTGCCAGTAACAAAAGTAACTGTCTTTTCTAGGAATCTTCTGGAATTTAGTTCACTTAGGTTCCTTTGCATCGCCAGCAATCTGATGGAATTAATTTTAATCCACAGCCTGTTTTGAGTTACTAGAGTGAGAACAGACCTTTCAACATTGTAGAAGCAAAGGCATAACCTGAGAGAAATAGAGCTGCCAACTTGTGCTGTGCTGATTCCCACCAGTCTTTGTTTAATCTTTAAGATGAGTAGAAAATTAGGAATACGTACACATTTTTAAACCAAACAAATCAAACATAGTAGGTCTGACTTTAAAGGTCATGTAAGCTTAGTTAATTATAACCTTTGAAACTGAAGTGTTATTAAAATATAACCACATTTTTTTCTTTATTTTTATTTTTTGCTCACCCACCCATTCCCACCTCACCACCCTGGCATTTCACTACACTGGGGCATCTATTGAGCCTTCACAGGACCAAAGGGCTCTCCTCCCATTGATGTCTGACAAGGCCATCCTCTGCTACATATGCAGCTGAAGCCATAGGTCCCTCCCTGTGTACACTCTGGTTGGTAGTTTAGTTCCTGGGAGCTCTGGGAGGTCTGGTTGGTTGATATTGTTCTTCCTATAGGTTGCAAGCCTCTGAAGGGGTTTGCACACTGTATATTTTAAGAAGATGTATTCTACAGATTTTATGGCACTTGAAACTTAATGTTTTTAATGAACTAAGTCAACCTTGCAGGCCTCAACAAGTGTCAGTACTATGCAAATTTAAATAGTTGGAATGTATGTATGTATGTGTGTGTGTATATATATATATATATATATATATGCTTTCTCATGTATCTATTTCTGTGATAATGGGGCTCCTAAGAATGCACAGCTGGATATGTATAGATTCTTTGATGACTGTAATGAATTTAGAAATGAGCAGAAACACAAGACATCATCTTTAGCAAATTTATATAAAACATTCTAATATAGAGAGTTTTAAGTCACTGATTTACACTTTAAAGCAATATAATTATTATTTTCTCCTGAATTTTGCCAATAATGAATGAGCAGTGGTAGAAGCAGATAACTTATTAGACCTCTGCATTATTTGGTAAGCATTTGTTTTAGAGTACTCAGGATAAACTCTTCCTTTCAAGGAAACTAGATTAGTGTTAAATGCAATAGCATGTTTCAGAAAAAGTATTGAAATAAAGTGCATTGGATTCCTACAGATTTTATGCTTGTTCCTTTTAACATTTTAATTTCACACAAATATTGAAAGATATTAAAGGCAAGTTGCTGGTCTTTACACACACACACAAAACAATTATAAAATGTATGACAGGGGAAGTCAGCTAAAGAGGCTCATACTGTTAGATTAAAGCTCAATAATTAGTGGATTATCTTCTAGATTATTGCTTTAAAGACAAGCCAATTTCAGAGCAATATGTGCTAGTCAGCTTCATTAAACTCTTTGCACTTACTTCTCCTGACTAAATAGTTTGAACTTAATTGTGTTATTTCTACAATGGATTTTTAATTTTTTTTATTTCTTCTCTCATATATTACATCCTGACCACAGTTTTCACTTCCTCCCCACCTCCATCTTCTTTCCCCCACCAATCCCCCCTCCTCATTTTCCCTTCAGAAAAGGGCAGGCTTCCAGAGATATCAACCAAACATGGCATATCAAGTTACAATAAGACTAGGCACTTCCCCACAACCTAGTGGGTGAAAAAGGGGTCCTAAAAGAATCAGAGAAAGCCCTGCCCCCACTTTTAGGAGTCCCACAAAAAAGACCAAACTATACAACCATAACATATATGCAGAAGACTTTGGTCAGATCCAGAGATTCCCTGATTTAGGTTTGATCTAGGTGACCCCTATGAGCCCTAGTTAGTTATTTGTGTGGGTTTTCTTGTGTCCCTGATCCCATCAGGGGTCTGGATCCTACAATTCTTCCTCCCTCTCTTCTGCAGGATTCTCTCAAGCTCCACCTAATCTTTGGCTGTGGGTCTCTGCATCTGTTTTCATCAGTTGCTGGATGAAACCTCTCTGATGACGAGTATGCTAGGATCCTGTCTACAAGTGTAACAATATCATTAGGACATGATATTATATATCATCTAATAAATATATATTATCATATATAATATATATTATAGGAGATGGCCTGTTCAGGATCCACATCCTCTATCACTAGGACCCTTAGCTAGCTAGTGTCACTCTCATAGATTTCTGGGAATTTTCATTGCACTAGGTTTCTAGCTCATCCCTGAGATTCCCCAATTCCAGTTGTCTCTCCCAGTACTCTCCCTGCACCTAATTCCTCCTGTTTCCCTTCCCACCTGCTCTCAGTCCACCTGTGATATCTATTTCCCCTTCCCAGGGAGATTCATGCATCCTCCACCACTGCCTTGTGCCATCCTTGTTACTTAGTTGTTGGGGCTGAAGAAACTGCTTAATGGTATTCCAGAGTACCCAAGTTCAGGTCCCAACACTCACATTAGGTTCAGGGAGGATCTGATGCCTCTGGCCTCTGAGAGCACTTGTATTCATATGCACATTTCTATAGCACACAAAAATAGCAGAAGTCTTTAAAATGTTTTCATGTATACCAGTAAAGGGAGTTTACATTGAATACCTGTGCTTTCTGCCAAGTATTCAGTGCCATGGTAGATGCTAACATATGTTTGAGAAATAAGTTAATGATGGGTTAATAATTCCTGCTAGGAGAGTATATCTTTATTTTGTCATCTCTTACTAAAATTCCAGTATTGAGCTTCTAGAAGACATGTAATTAAAAGGTGATTTGGTCAATAAAATAAGTTTACTAGCTGAGTTTTACATTTTGAATATTGGAAGAATAACATAGCCATTAGGTTAATTGGAGCATGAAAGTTTTGCTAATCTAAATTTTTCCCTATATTTTTCTCATTTACAAAGCTGAGAGTGGGGGTTAAATTGGGTGTCTTGTTTGTAGGATCAAGAATGGATGTGATTTAAGCCCTGGGGCAGAATAAAGGAAGGAAACTTTTAATATTCTTCTTCTTTGATCAAAATTCACATATCAAGATCAATGACCACAATGACCCAAGTTGATCCTATAATGAATATACTCCATTCTAGAGAGCTTAGATTTTTTTCCTTTTAAAATTGCCCTCTTTTTGTTTTTTTTTTAAATAATGATCTTAACTGCTGGCCATAACTAAGTTATCTGCATTTTACTCAGAATCTGACGATATCGGAACCATTTTCCATAGAGTAGATGGGTCCTCTCATTTGCTAGAGCACTTCACTGGCACACTAATTAAGGGTTTATTTAGGTGAGTTAGTGAGATCCATCACTGCTGTTAGCAGCTAGGCACTTCTAGTCACCATGGCATCCATGGCTGGTTAGTAATTCAGTCATTCATTGGCTCTTCCCCATCTATGGCAAATGGGAACTAGAGAAAATAGAAGCTTCCTTTTTCAGGTTTCAGAGCAGGTGATCAATTAGTGAGTCTGTGAAAGGAAAGTGATGAATATCAAAAACTTAAGAACTCGATTCTTTATGTCTACCATGCATTTTCAGAGCTTAAAATTTATATGAGACAGTAGAATTCTGAATTTCAAATGACACATTATGGGATTAGAATATATTTCATAAGTTCAAAGTTCTGGCTTGCATCTCTTCACAGGTAAGATCAAAAGAGAACTGAGGACTAATTATTAAAGAGAGTACTAAGAGATAGAAAAAGAGACTATAGCTGAACTACCATTTTATCTCATTCTCAACATTCTAACCATTGATTTTAGCTGAGTAAATAAAAGCCTAGCTCTTAAAGAAAGAAAATTGAGATGCGGGCACTGATAAGATAGACATGCTCAGACGTATTAACATGGGCAGGGAGAGTACACAAGGCCTCAGCCATACACAAAAACCAAATAGGAAATTAAGGAATGCTGAAAATGGGAGAAATAGTCTTTCCTAGGGAAGAGCAAACCAATTAGTTATTCAATACCAAATGATACACAGAAACACACACATACACACACATGCACACACACGAAAGCCCCCAAATATATCTATGAGTAACATACAGACTGAGCCGATTGCATTTGTGGTGTGTGTGTGTGTGTGTGTGTGTGTGCGTGTGTGTGTACGTGTTGTTTGAAAGAGCAAGAAGCTGGTATATTCAAGGGTTTGTAAGTTGGAAAGAGACTTGTGGGATTATGCAATTATATTACAATCTTAAAAACAAAAGGATTTTTAAAAGACTGAAATTCCAATGGCACTGAACTGCTATAATGCACTGCAAAGCCCTACACACAAGCTCAGAGAGGTTCTGATAGGTCTTTACTTGGTTGTCACTATTTTGCTCTGTTGTTTAACATCCAAGTGATTTGAAGGACTGTCTCTCACTATGGGAGAGCACAGAGCTTGAAATATAGTCAAAATATGTTCTTATTCATTGACTCCCTTTCTACTCAGCTTCATCAGTCACTCATAAAGCTGGATCACTTCATATTTCAAGTATGGTCACTATGGGAAACCAACTATGTTTTCTTTCTAGAGTTCTCCATTGTTTAGTTTGAATTCAGATGGGTTTATTCTTTCATATACCAGCATCCTATTAATAATAATAGCATTATTATTGTTGTCAGCATAAATGATAATAACTATGGGATCAGAGGCTATTCTAACCTAACATTTTCTAATGTGGTTTTGCTCAGGTTCATAATATTTGGGGGGGGTGTTATTAATAGCTGTATTTTTCACATAAAATTCCTGCCTAGAACCAATAAGCAGCCCAAAGTTACACATAAAATTTAGAATTCAGGGAGTCTGCCTGCAATAATCAGAAAAAATGCCTCTGTTGCTCACGGTACAACTTTATAGACATTTTCATAGCCTGACGAGTGCTGAGCCAGCCGGCAGCTGTATGACTTGTGCTTTCTGGAGTCTGGGACTGGTCGGAGGAGCCAGGATGCATACATACAGTATTGCTGAAGTCAGAGTTACCGAGATGAGAAAACAGAGGAGTGAGGCTATCTTGCTGAGAAGTAAGCCTGATTTAAAAATTCCAAATGTTCAAAATACGGAGGGAGGTATCAATTCCTTACATCTTTGAAAACCCCAATCTATCTAAAGGTGCTGATCTGTGAACTTACTTTTTAAAAGTCAGAAGCTGACTTTGTGATGGAATGTGATAGGCACAACTTTGTGTAATCCATACTTGGCATGCAATCCTATGGCGAGATAGTAAGTGTATGATACACATTCCTAAGGAATAATGCTTGTTCATTTAGCCAGGCTTATGTCTGAATTTTCCTGGAAGATCTTTTCTTTTTCTAATTTGTTGAATACTCTACAGTGCTCTGATCTGAATTTGTCCCAGCCATTTGCAATCATAGTCTGATATTTACTGTAGCCAATAATGCTAATAAGGCATGTTGTTAGAAGGAATACGAAGGAGATGTTGGTCAGCACAAAGTTTTGTCATCTTGAATAACAATATTTCTGGTAAAGCACAGCCTTTAGTTTAGGTTATGATACAAAAAAGAAAATATCTTTCTCTAAAACAGGGGATGTCTTACTTCAAAGAAGGAATGTAATGGTTAAATCTCGTATCTATTGACAGAGGCATTTTTAACACTACTAGAAGGTTGCCACCTACTAATTGGCTGCTAACTCTTCTCAGGTATTCCGGACTAATTGGTAACTCCTAACGACTTAGATCTATTCAGACTATCAAACTTTATTTGGAAATAATGTCTTCGGAGACTACAGGCACAGCCAATGCCTGATATCCAGAAATATATTTGGTGGTCTGAAAGGAGAATGGTATGGGGAGACAGAATGGCAGCTGTGCTTCCGCAGAAGGTTGCAGTAGATCACCAATAGCTACCATGAACTGAACGCAGGGGAGGAAAGATCCACCTTGTGTGCCTTCAGAAAGAATGCGGCTCTGCCAACACATTGGCCATACCCACAGGTTTCAAAACAGTGCTGGGGTGAGATCTCCCATGCCCGTCATGGAGACCCATGGAAAGAACTGTAGGACTTTGGCTGTCCCGTGTTTTGTGCCAGCCTGAGTCTAGGAAGACATCTCATAGAAATTCTAGAGATAGTTACTCCCAAATTTTCCCCTTTTACAAACATACACTTGATATATTATAACGTTGTATTTGGTAAATAATGCAGACAAGTCAATGGCATCAATATTTGAAATAAGATTGCAGTTAATGAAAAGATTCTAAAATTAGAACCCAAAAATTAATTTATAGGAAACTGACCCTTTCTGGTCAATAACGTATAATGCTGAAACATTTTTCCATTGATGTTTTGTAAAACCCATGTTTATATTGATTTGAAAAACATTAACCCAATGTCTATCAAAGTTAACCTTTGATACATGAAATAAATAGTTTCCACATGTATGAGTGCTTGTGACTTTTGGCCTCCCAACACAGCACAAGTTTCATTTATTTCGCTCATGAATTTCAGACCAGTTTATGTCACCTCTAGGGTTTCAATAGTTGGAAATGTGCTGCCATTGCCACAAGCTTTTGAAGCACAAGCATCCACTTGGCATGGAATAAAGGAATAATTAATAAGTCTCCATGAAGTCACAGGGCATTCACATGACAATTAGAACTGTAGAAACTGATGAGCTCAAACAGCATATTCCATCACTGATGGAAACGTAGCCTGTGGCAGATGAGAAGCAACCACCAAACCATCGATCAACCGTCCATATTGAATAAAAGTGAGACAGCAAAACTCCTACCTCTCTCTCCCTTGGACCCAAGCACATGCCCACTCTGGTTCTCTAATGGTGAGTGTTGGCATCAGAACACACATTGTCTCTGTAAGATGGATTATTTGAAGGACACAACACCTGATGCATTTCATTTTCTCTTCGATTGGCTTTGTATTTATGAACAATGTAGTTTCTCTTTTTCCCATGTATAGGTGACACAGATCACTGTTGCTATTGGAATGTGGAGAGGTGTTTATGAAGAATCAAGCACAATGTAAACAAACATATAAACAGTCTTTACTCGAAGCCTCACTCCTGGAAATGAGAAATGGGATCTTTCATTCTTTTTGCCTTCCTGATTATACTTGGAGTCTCTTGAAGACAGGAAAATGATTACCATACAAGTCTGTATAACTTGCATTAAACATGGTAGCTGGCACAGGGTAGAATGGGTGGACTGGATGTATAAATGAGTACAGTATTAATCTTCATTGTCAACTTACTTGGATTTACAATCACTTAGGACATTTCTAAGTATGTCTGGATAGTGTTTCTAGAGAGTTTAACTGAATGTAGGTGAGCTTTAGCCTTGAATACAGGTGACTCCACCCTGTGAACTATTGTCATCTACATAAAAAGAGGAAAAGTGAGTGAAGGGAGACCAGCAGCGGCACTCATCTCTCTCTGCCTCCTGGCTGTGGATGCTTCAATATTCCTGCTGCCGTGCCTTCCTCTCCCTGATGGATTCATTGTACACTAGAACTGTGGGTCTAAATAGGTCACCCTACTAAAGTTGCTTTTTTTGTGGTGGTAGTTTAAATGAGAATGGACCCCATATACTCATATATTTGAATGCTTGGTAGGCCCTTGGTGGGACCATTTGTGAAGGATTAGGAGATCTGCACTTGTTGAGGGAGATATGTCAGTGGGGACAGGGCCTTGAGATTTCCAAAGCTCACGTCATTTCCAGTTAGCCCTCTCTCTTGATTGTGCTTGTAGACATATGTCAGTTCTCAGCAACTGCTCCAGTGTCATCCTTGTCTGTCTGCAGTCATGCTCCTTGACATGGTGGTGAGAGACTTAAAGAAACTATAAGCCCCATTTAATGTTTTCTTCTATAAGTCGCATTGGTCTCGGTGTGTTGTTACAAAGTAGAAAAGTAACTAAGACAACTGCATTTGTCAAAGCACAAAAAGTTGTGGAGGAAGCCCCAAATTAGCAAGTTCTGCGGGCCAAGATAAATGAACAGGCTGATGGCTGATAAAATGTAATTTCAAATGGAATGCCAAATGAGATAGATTTAACAACATGATCACATCTAAGGATAGATCATCTCACACTTTTCATTTTTTATTGAAAGTAGATTCTTTTCTCATACAATGTATTGTAGTTATAGTTTTTCCTCTCTCTACTGCTCCCAGTTCCTCCCCCCCTCTTAGGTGATTCACTCTTGCTTAGTTGATTCAGAGAGTTGTGGTTTCCTGGTACCCTCCAGCCCCTCTGACTTTTACAATCTTTCTGTCTCCTCTTTCCTGGGATTCCCTGAACTCTGAGGGACAGGATTTTATGGAGACCTCCAATTTAGACTCTCTTTCTGCATAATGTCTGGCCATAGGTCTCTTCTCCCATCCTGCTATTCATGGTTGGTTTTATACATGGTCTTTGGGCTATCTAGTCTCTGATTCTTGTTTACTCAAGCAATGTTGGGTATGGCTTCTTTCTAATCAATGAACCTTAAGTTAAATAAGACATTGGTTGGTTACTCCACAAATTCTGTGCCACTATTTCCTAGCATGTTTTGCAGGCAGGACATATTGTAGGTCAAAGGTTTTGTTCCTGGTTTGTTGTCGTTGAGGCTCTTGCAGTAGCCTCCAGAGTACCTTTCCACACCAAAGACACTAAAACACTGTAGGGAAGGTTCCATGTAGGTACAGTTTGACTTCTCTAGGTACAATGAGTTCTGTGGATGTTGTCTTTGGCAATGAGGCCTCACTGTCAGTCTGTAGAGAGCAACCTTTTACCTTAAGAATCAGTCTGGACTGTTTGGGGATTTCCATGGTGAAATCCCAAATAAGTAGGCTCCAATGCTGATGAAGAAGTGGATATTCTAGCAAGGCAAGGGCAAAGAGGCAATGAGCCAAAGCTTCCTTCTTCCATGTCCTTATCACTAGAAGCTGTAGCCCAGATCTAGATTGGAGGTGTGTCTTCCTACCTCAAAGGTCCAGATTAGAAGTGGATTCATCCACTTCAAAACAAGCAAAAACAACTTCTCACGGGAATGCCCTCCATTCCTGGGTTGTAGTTTATACCAGGTGCAGTCAAGTTGACAGCCAAGAATAAGATTAAAGTCTTCTTGGTATTGGTACAGTGACAGGCAGGTAGATCAATGGAATAGAATTGAGGACCCAGAAATGAACCCATACACATATGGTCACTTGATTTTTGACAAAGGAGCTAAAACCACTCAGTGGTAAAAAGACAGCATTTTCAACAAATGGT
>CM052700.1:127268534-127308366 GCA_028551405.1 Uromys caudimaculatus
TGACTTAATGAAATTTGCAGGCAAATGGATGGAACTTGAAAATATCATCCTGAGCAAGGTAACTCAGTCACAAAAGAACGAACATGGTATGTACTCACTGATAAGTGGATATTAGCCCAAAAGTTCAGAATGCCCAAGTTTCACTTTATGGTAACCGCTGGACTGAGAGTGAGGTCCCAGATGGAGAAGTTGGAGAAAGGACTGAAGGAGCTGAGGGAGTTTGCAGCCCCATTGAGGGAGAACAGCGTCAATGGACCTGACCCCTCCCCCCCGGTTGTCCTGGAGTTTGGACCACCAACCAAAGAATACACATTGAGGGACCCATGGTTCGGACCACACATGTGGCAGAGGATGGCCTCATTGGTCATCAGGGAGAGGAGAGGCCCTTGGGCCTGAGGGTGTTAGAGGCCCCAGTAAAGGGGAATGTCAAGGTGGGAATATGGGAATGGGTGGGCAGGTGGCTGAGAGGTGGAATTCCCTCATAGAGGCGGGGAGGGCGAGGGGATAGGGGGTTTCCAAAGAGGAAACTTAGAAAAGGGGAAACATTGGAAATATAAATAAAGTATCAAAAATAAATAAATAAATAAATAAAATTTTTAAAAAGTCTTCTTGGTGTATTTTTCCCTTGATGAGTATATAGTGTTCTTTTCTATCTCTTTCTATTTGTTTTGTTTTGAAGTCTATTTTGTTAGATATTGAAATGGCACACCAGCTTGCTTTTTTAGGGTCATTTGCTTGGAATATGTTTTTCCATCCCTTTATCCTGAGGTGATAGCTATCCTTGATATTGAAGTATGTATCTTGGACGCAGCAGACGGAAAGATCCTGATTTCACATTTATCCTGTTAGTCTGTGTCTTTTTATTGGGCACTTGAGACCATTGATATTGAGAAATATAAATGAACAATGATTGTTGATTCCTGTTTTATTGTTGTTGGTGTGGTGGTGGGTGATAGTGCTCGCATGTGTGTGTGTGTGTGTGTGTGTGTATGTGTGTGTGTGTGTGTGTGTGTGTGCATATTTCCCTTCTTTTAGTTTTGTTGGAGTGAGATTATTTATTCCCTGTGTTTCATGGGTGTTGTTAACCTCCTTAGGTTGGAGTTTTCCTTCTAGCACCTTCTGTAGGGTTTATTTGTAGAGATATATTGCTTCAATTTGACTTTAGCTTGGAATATCTTTTTCCATGTCTGTAGTGATAGAAAATTTTGCTGGGTACAGTTAGTCTGGTTTGGCACCTGTGCTCTCTTAGAGTCTTCAGGTCATCTGTCAGGCTCTTTTGGCTTTTAGAGTCTCCATTGAGAATTGTACTGTAATTCTAATAGGCCTTCCATTGTATATTACTTCTTTCTTTCCCTTTGAAGCTTTCAATATTTCAATCTTCATTCTGTATATTTAGTGTTTTAATTATTATGTGATGAGGCAACTTTGTTTTCTGATCCGATCTATTTGTTTGTACCTTTATAGACATCTTTTTTAGGTTAGGAAAAATTTCTTTTTGGATTTTGTTGAAAATAATTTCTGGTCCCTTGGGCCCTCCATTTCAGTTTGTGTTTCTTTATTGCTTCTATTTCCTTTTTTGTTTTGTTTTGGACATAAACAGTTTTGTTCATTTCCTTCAATTTTTTTTTTTGCATTTTCTTGTTTTGTTTTTATTTATAAGGGATTCATTCATTTCCTCTTATTGTGTTTTTCTGGATTTCTTTAAGGACTCCATTCATTTCTTCTGTAAAGAACTCTGTCATCTTCCTATAATTGATTTTTACATCCTTTTTCTTGCGTTTTAGCAATGTTGGTGTATCCATGGCCTCCTGTGGTAGAATAGCTGGGCTCTAGTGGAGACATATTGCCTTGGCTGTTATTGTAATCTTATTCTGGCATCTAGGTATCTGGGTTTGGAATGATTGTAGGTCTAGGTGCTGATTTCTGGGATTGTTTTTCTTGGGTGGATGTTTTATTCCTTGGTTTCTGTTTTCTCTCTAACTGTTGGGAGAGTGTGATGGTTCAGTGTTACCTGTTTTACTGGTCTGCTCATCTGATGTTCTCATAGGTGACACCTGTTGATGTTGGAGCCTGGGATCAGAGACGAGTTGGGTGAGGGAGGTTGGGAGGGGATGGTTTGTGGAATCGACAGGAGATGTGGGCAGGGAGGAAGGGAGGCTTCAACTGGTGATCTGTTGCAGCACTAGGCATGAGACTAAGAGATTGGGTCTAGGGGATGGGGGGGGGGAGAGAGAGAGAGAGAGAGAGAGAGAGAGAGAGAGAGAGAGAGAGAGAGAGAGAGAGAGAGAGAGAGAGAGAGAGAGAGAGTCTATTGGCAGCTGGTTTACTGGCAGCATACTTCTCTTTTTACTAAGAAGTTCTCCAATGAGCTTTGTGATGATAGAATAACCTGTATAGTATTATCTTTAGTGTTATAATTAAGCAATAAAGCAAGTGGATTGATAATGTAGGGATCTTATTTCTTAATATCTGTACTAGATGCTGCTCCCCAGCAATCCTTTTGGATCCAAAATTAGTCTTGAAGCCACATTACACCACTCTCATCCTTCCCTGCCTGTTCTCACCATGGTCCTTCACCATAGTCCTTACTCACAGGCTGGGAGGATCCTAACATTTTCCCACTCTCCCCATGATTTGATTCCATGACTGGTCCCATATCTAACTACCACCTCTGACCTGGTGGAATGATCCCATATCTAAGTTAATAGAATCATCACAAAGGACAATCAGCAAGTAGTGGAAAGAAATTGTGTAGGGTAGCCAATAAAAGACAGGGAATGGTTGGAAATCTGGAAGAATCAACAGTTTGACACAGATAATACAGTTTCTAGGATGACCTGTAGAATTAAGATTTCTTTGTATTTCCCCAAGCTGGAGACCCATCTTCAGAGAGAAGTTTCTATGTACAAGGTGATTGGTCATGGGAAGGATAGTCTCATGGCCAGGGCTGAGTTCTACAGAGCCTAGAACTGGAATCTGAATCTAGTGCCAGAAAGAACTTAGTAGAGATCAGACTATTCAGGATCTTTAACAAAGTTTTTTTAAAGCCAATATGCCCTTTACATCCTGTTGAGGACATACAGGCACAGGTTTTAGAAATAAGAAAGAGACAGAGTAAGATTTGCTCTTGCACAAGTTACTGAAGCCTTTTGAATATGATGAGAAATGTATTTTAGATTCTGAAATTGCATTCTTCAGTTTCATTTAAATCCATGTGAATGCACTGCCCACCCTTGGCCAGTCCTTCTTTCCTATCAGATACTTGCCCTTTGACCTTTTCATAGAGACATCTTTAGAGATTTGTTCAGGCACAAATATTGATTTTTAAACTTAAAAACCTAAAAACAAACAAAAGAAAAACCCACAGTTTTATGGGAGAAATAATTTAAATTAACATTTAAATCAACATTTTAAATGAATGTTTTACATTCATTTTAACATTTGAAGTGAAGAACATTTAATGTAAAAAAAAATTAAATCAACATTTTCCAACCACTGTAAAAAAAAAAAAAGTAGAAGATTAAATCCGTAGTGAACTAACTGTGTAGTTCTTGGAGAATGTGTGGTACTATGCAGCAAGAGCTCTTTATTCCAGGACTTTTTATTCCAGGAGACACAGCAGTTTATCTAAAATCTTGAGCTAAAGCTGAAAACACTGATCACCTGGGCATACTGTGGGCATTATTTTTGCCAAGTTCAGCTTATAAACATTCTAAGTGAAGTGTGACCCTCATTAGATTTATTTTAAATAGCAATAGATGTATTTTTTTTTAGAAATGAGACTTCTGGTTAGCTTCCGGTGTATCTTCCACTGTAGACACAGACATATTGACACAAAAAATATTATTTCACTGTTGGAAATGTTGGAGTACTGCTCATGATTACAGAAAATTGATTAAATAGTAAATAAGTCTATAGTGTTCATGCATACTTGTCACACGGAGGAGATAAGATACCAAGAACTGAAGGATAAACTAATTAATTTCTTAAAAAGAAATATTCTTCACTAGTCTTGATGCCAAGTAAGTAATTAGTATGAACACAGTCCAGCAGATCCTAATAGCTGCGGGTGACTCTGACTATTCAGCATTGCCTGCCTTCCAGAAAAAGCACCCAATTACAGAGAGGTATGTGTCTAGCTTAAGTAGGTAACTTATCTCCTGAGTGCATTGCAGTGATAATGTTTGTGGTCCATCCAAAGATCAACCTCGCCTTGTAGTTAATCAGTAGCAGCTGATTAAGGACATGCTGAGATTAATTAAGTTCAAATCCTACCCAAATCACAGCATAGTTCTAACGTGCTATTGGCAGTGGATGGTTGCTGGGGGGGGGGGGGGAGAAAATCATTCTTCACTGAGGAAATGTCAGCTGGAAAGTTTCTCATGCCCTTGGGTGGTCTCATAGGTGGGCACATACAGGCAGCTCTAACTAGAATCAGGGAGTTACTAAGAAGCCCAAAAGTTCAGAATGCCCAAGTTTCACTTAACAGTAACTGCTGGACTGAGAGTGAGGTCCCAGATGGAGGAGTTGGAGGAAAGTCTGAAGGAGCTGAGGGAATTTGCAGCACCATGGAGGGAGCAAGAGCATCAATGGGCCTGACACCCCCCCCCAGGTCGTCCTGGAGTTTGGACCACCAACCAAAGAATACACATCAAGGGACCCATGGTTCGGACCACATATGTGGCAGAGGATGACCTCGATGGCCATCAGGGAGAGAGGAGAGGCCCTTGGGCCTGAGGGTGCTAGAGGCCCCAGTAAAGGGGAATGTCAAGGTGGGAATATGGGGATGGGTGGGCGGGTAGGTGGGAGGTGGAATTCCCTCATAGAGGCGGGGATGGGGAGGGGATAGGGGGTTTCCAAAGAGGAGACCCAGAAAAGGGGAAATATTGAAAATGTAAATAAAGTATCAAAAATAAAAAAATAAAAAAAATAAAAAATGAAAATAATTTTCTAAATGAAAAAAATAAAAAGAAGCATAAAGCTGGATGAGGAAGATATGGAAGAAGTTGAAAGGAGGTGACGGGAGGTAGATACAATCATTTCATTGTATACATTGAAATTCTCAAAAATAAATAAAAAATAAAAAATCCTTTTGAGCCATACACAGTATTCAACCAGAATAATGTGTAGACTTTAGGGAATTTAGGAGGTTGTGTCATATCTTCATTTGTGAAAAGAAACTATTTCAAGTGAATTACAATAGCATAATTTAAAATAGAATATTATGCTCACTATTGTATCAATTCTTATACTTTTACACATGCCCAGTTTCATTTCATTTATTAATTCAGAAACATTGCATGTTAGAAATTTAGACTTTAAAATACAAAAACAAATAAAATTAAAGTATCCCCTACCTTAAATGGTAGAAGATACAATAAAGCATATATTTATTTTTCCAAAGCCCAAATATTTGTTTTTATTCATATTGGCAAAGCAATGAGCTTTCTGTCTTAATGAAACCTCTGAGTCTGCGAACTATTGGGACTAATGTTTTCTTTTTGAGAGCTGAGAGTAGGGAAGAATTCAATCCTGGATAATCTTGTATAAGTCTAGATAATGTTTCAACAATATTTCATTCTGCTGCTTTATTTTAAAAGAAGAAAATACTAATTGTTAATGGTATATCAAGCATTTTTTTATTAATTTGTAATTAAGAATAGTGAGAAAGAAAGGCATGTGTTGCTTACTTGATCGAGGTGGAGTTCCTTGTCTGATGCCAGTACTCTATCCGAAGAACAAAGCATTCTCTCTTTTGATTCACCTTTAATTGCCATTTAGTGGCTATGAGTTATTCAGTTTCTGTACATGCAACTGCCCTTATCTATTAATTTGTATCTATATACAGTTTGCTTATGTATAGTTATTTTATAGATATGATTTAAATATAAAAATTATCCAAAAATAACAAGTAAAGATCTGTTTTGGAGAGTGGGAAATGCAGATTTTATGCAGCTGTAGATAGATAGATGAGTGTTTTCAAGTTCTAAAGAATACTATGTCATTGATTCCCAGTACCAGACAAAAATAATAATGATAACCCTGTGCAGATAACTCTCTGAGCAAATTGTTACCTAATGGTTAAAAAGTATAAAGGCACGTGTTGTTAAATTGAAATATCTTCTTAATCATAAAATACTATTTTAACATATATGATATAATATTTTTAAAAATTAAATCTGCCACCATATACTTTTCTTAAAAGATTTCTCCTAAAAAATTAAAACTATGGTAAAATTATTAATAACTGAGTCAATGAGTAAATTTAAACATAGTTTCTAGCAGCTACTTGCTCCTAGTACAAAAAGTAGTAAAGCAACCATAGTAATAAAAGTTCATGATTATGGGAGAGATTTTGGAGGAAATACAATCCAAAGTGTTATTTCTAAGAATCCTAAAGAATTAGAGTCATGTGACTTGAATTAACAATGTTACACAGCAGGTGCTGAAAAAAAATGAAACCTGCCTGGTTGTTCTGTCAAATACTACTGTCCATCACTTTACTGAGATTCCACCCCAATATGTGCCTTGCAATGACATTTGTCATAAATATTATTTGGAGGAAATAATACAGTTGACAACTCTGTGTGTGTGTGTGTGTGTGTGTGTGTGTGTGTGTGTGTGTGTGTGTGTCCATTTGTATGGAGTCAGATGTCAATGTGTGATGTCTTTCTCAGTTGCACTCCTCATCTAACTTGGAGATGAAATTGTTCACTGGACTGTAGTTCATAGCCAGAACGGGCAGCCAATGAGTTCCAGGGATCCTTCTGCCTCTACCTGTGTCCCCCAGCGCTGAGATTTCAGAAGAGTGTCCATAGCTTTTGATTTGGATGCTGGGATCCACACCCAAGTCTTCATGCTTCCACAGCAGATGCTTTACCAACCATGCCAATTCTGTAGCACTGAGGTAATAAAGCCTTGTGATCAAACTCAGAATTCTCCAGTGTCTTTCGGCCTTGTGTTTCATGCCCAACCCACACTGGATGGGAAGTTCTGCTTCAGGTCACCTTGATTACTTATGTTGAAGAAACTGCCCCATCTTTGAGCTTTGTAACTGAGGGAGGAATAGCATATTGCTGCAAATGGTACTTTATGGCTTTTGTTTTAAAGTAACACGGGACACTCTGCTAACATTTCACTACCAGATCCTGGCTCATGGCCTTAGACCCATCAAGACAGTAAGGAGTGGAGCCTTATCCTCTTCTAGACAGAGGGAGAGACAACTGTCTAGAAAGTGATGTTAATGGTGGAGACATCTTATACATACACTGCACTTCGATGAGGGTGCATCACTTCACTCTGCAGTCATTGAGTAATGAGTATAGATCTGGGAAACTGTCACCAGAACAAAAGGCTAATGGAATTGGTTTGTTAGTTTCTTGTTTGTTATTTTGCAACACGGTGATACAAGTGCTTAACAGAAACCACTTCAGGGAAGAAAGGGAATTTTATTTCGACTCATGGATTTTGAGGATTTTAGTCATCCTGCAGGGAACTATGTCTTGATATTTGTGGTAGGAAAGTAGCAAGTAGCCTTTATAAAGTGATAGATCAGAAAGCAGAGATAAGCTGAAACAAGGGGCCTACATGGACATAATCTTTAAAAAACACTTCCAAATGACTCCCAATGAGGACTGGAATCCTGAAAGTTGGACAGGCTGACTGTCCAACAAAGGACTACCAGCAGAGGAATACACAATGAATACATCAAAACATGATAGTATCTGCTTATGCCTATATATTCATAAAATATATTACAAAACAAGATTGTAATTGGGAACTCCCAAAATAAAAAATTAGAAGTTAAAACTACATTTAAAAAATATCCACTACCATTTTCAGATAAAATATCTTCAAAGATTCATTTCTTTATTAAGTAATTATATTTTTAATTTCAATTTCATTTTACTCCCTATTGTAATGAAGTCTGTGGGAAAATCTGTGCTTAAAAAATGTTTTTTTTTTTCTTGCGTTATTGCAAAACTACCATGGTTTGGGAGAAGTAACTAGAGAAAGGACAAATTACCCAATTTTATAGAAGATTCAAATATTGGGCTGAAAGTGTCAAGGCCATACCTCAAAACTTGAAATGCTTTTTGGGGGGTGACTAGATTTAAAACCCACACAAATTATACCTTGTTGCTTAGAATGTAAGTTCTGTGTCAATTCATTTATTTTCCAATGTATAAGAACAATTACCTGGACAGAGCCTAAAAAAATATTTTGAGTCAGGAATGCTAAAAGATAAATTTTAGTGTTTGCACATATGTCTGCCTGGTCCTGTGTCTGTAGCCTGTTTTTTTCTTCTTTAACCTGGAAATGCTTCCCTACACAATGCAGTTTGGAAGAACATTCCTCTACTCATTAGTGAGACTATTTAATACTGTTAGCTTTTCCAGGTCCAATACACTTTGCTAGATATTAAAGACTCACAAATTCAAAATAGCCACAAGAGAAGCTAAATGAATATGTAAACGAAATAGCACCTTTAAAAAGAAGCAGAGAGGCAAGATCATGAGATTGAATGCTCCTCACCAGGGCAGACCTTTCCCATGGTACTCAAATAAAGGCTTGTGAACAGCTGAGCTTGTGTGGGTGGGGATGAACCAGCCCAGGAACGAGGGCAGGAGAAGCTCTGCTGGTCATAAAATGTAGGAGTTGGAGTGGCAAGGAGGGAGATTCTGTGACATGGGGCATCAGAGCATAAAGTGCTCCCATTTCCAGGTAGTTATTTGCCTTGGAAAAACATCCTCCTCAGATATGTGGTAAAAGTTGTAGGGAGTTTTATTCATGTTAAATAACAACCTATGAGAGTCTTTTTGGCAAATTCATGTTAAAGTTTAAAATAATCATTTAAGCTTAACTGCCTAAAACACTTTAAAACAAAAACAGATAAACAAACAAGCAAAAACCGTGACTATAATTACCCTGGAATGTGTGATCTTGCCATATGTCATTAGTGTCGACTCATACAAAACAAAAAAAAAAATGAATCTATTTGCATAATTTTATGCACGACTTAATTGCATTAACTCTTTTTCTGAAATGAGTGATTTAACAATGTATTCCTTCCATGCAAAATAATAGTTTAGCTTGTTGATCTTAGAGAGTTAGGTAACCAACTTGTTGCATTATGCAGACTGAGATGAACAAATGTCTCTTGCTTACAGACATCTTAAGTTCGATGCCCCTTGAAGAGTGTACTGGCTACTTTTGTGTCAACTTGACACAAGCTGAAGTTATCACAGAGAAAGGATTTCCAGTTGAGAAAATGTCTCCATGAGATTCATCACTAAGGCATTTTCTCAATTAGTGATCAAGGAGGGAGGGCCCCTTGTGAGTGGTACCGTCTGTGGGCTGGTAGTCTTGGGGTCTAAAAGAAAGCAGGCTGGGCAAGCCAGGAGAAGCAAGCAAGCCAGTAAGTGATATCCCTCCATGACCTCTGACCTCTGCATCAGCTCCTGCTTCCCGACCTGCTTGAGTTCCAGTCCTGACTTCCTTTGATGATGAACAGCAGCATGGAAGTGTAAGCTCAATAAACCCTTTCCTCCTCAACTTGCATCTTGGTCATGGTGTTTGTGCAGGAATAGAAACCCTGACTAAGACAAAGAGTTAATACTTTTACATGCTTTGTGGGTGTTATAGAAACTTTGCTCTGAAGAAAAGCAATGGTCACAGACCATCAAATCAAGATCCCCGAAGTATGAGGGATTGAAGAGCCACTCATGGCTTTATTGGACACTTGTTTCAAGAAGTGCTGTGAAGTGCTGGCGGTGACCTCCTGGCTCAGCAAACATAAACTTCCAGCTTACAGACATCAAGCCACGTTAAACACCAGAAGCATTCTGGGCACTAGCTTCATCTGTAGCGTGTCACATATTTGAAAGCAGGGTTTAAGATAGTTGCTCCATGACTTTTGATCAAAAGCCTGTAGTCTCATATTATAATGATTGATTTAAAAAGATACAGGTCAAGCCGGGCAGTGGTGGCGCATGCCTTTAATCCCAGCACTTGGGAGGCAGAGGCAGGTGGATTTCTGAGTTCAAGGCCAGCCCGGTCTACAGAGTGAGTTCCAGAACAGCCAGGGCTACACAGAGAAACCCTGTTTCGAAAAACCAAAAAAAAAAAAAAAAAAAAAAGAAAAAGAAAAAAGAAAAAAGATACAGGTCAGATTAAGTATCTACTTGCCCATCATGAGGAATGAGTGTCAAGTAATCACAAATAATCCAGAATACACAAAATATGAAATAACCAAACAGTACTGTTAAACGGTAAACAAATTCCCATTTATGGTTGCCTAGAAGATAGTATTTCAGAGAGCCTTCCAACTTTCAAGTCCATCTGGTATATATAAAATTGGTATGTGAAACATTCTTACATTTAGATTATACATTAAATATATAAAAAGAATGTATATGTGTCTGTGATATGTAAATACATTAAATGTATCCATTCTGGTACAGCTCTTAGAATAATCTTGTCCGATATTTACTCCTTAACCTTAGTCTCTTTGGTGTTTTCTGGTTCACATTCAGAACACATTTCTGGATTTAAAGAGAAAGAGCACCAATGAAAAACAACTAAGAAAGTTTGTTTCTATCATGTCAGCCTTCCGTGGATCCACTGACTATTCAAATTTTTTTGCAGCTCTTGAAAGCATATTTCCTTCTACCTTTAAACAAACTTTTTCAAGTTATTTGGAAACCAAGATTAAGTGTTTATATAAGCAGATCCTTTGGGTCCCAAGAAATGACAGTGGCAACTGCCTCAGAGGACTCCAGCGATTCCTACCTGTTTATCCAGAAGCTGGAAAGGACACAGGCTTCTTCAGTCTCCTCCAGGCACAGAGATACATGACAAAATGTAGGATTTGTGACTCCAAGTCATCGTAAAGTTTTAAAGTCCATTCCACATCTTCTAAGAAAGGTGTAGCTTGTGTAGGCTTTTAATATCTAAATGTTGAAAATCAGTATCATGTATGTATGAGTGATCAGAATACTAAAAGATCTCACCATATCATTCTTCAAGGGAATTACTTATTACTTATTACATCATTACTCAAGGGAAAGCAACTTATTTTCTGCAAAGGTTTATTACATCTAGGATCACCTCAGCTTTCAAATATGGTAAGCAGATGGTTTATAATTAAAATAAAAAGCATGACTCAGTGATGGCTGAAGTGTCTGCACAGAACTTCCAGGAATGTCTGTGGTTACCAAAAGGCCAACCCCCATTTACTGGGAAGACTTTCATGTACCCTGCAGACTGTGATATGATATTTCCATATTATTTTGCAACTGATAAACAATTCATTGTTTTTAACAACCACATATGTTAGCTTTCCTGACAGGAGCATAAAACAATGATATATTTGTTCTTTATGTTGCAAGATCATTTCAGCTATTTTAGAGGCCAGAATTAGGGAAAAAGACTAAAATATCTATATTTTCACCCTCAAAAGATAATTATTATTACTATTCTGGTACAGTTTGTTTTAGATTTTTAAGTTAGTTTCTGAAGGAATTCTAACTGATTTAAACACTGCAACGGTAGTTTCTTTATATTGTTCATACAATTCTCCTTCATGCTACTACAGCATATAACTAAGGTACAATTACAAAACAAAAACAAAAACATCAATCTTGGGGCAATGCCATCAATTCAACTACAGCTTTTCTTAGCTTAGATTTTTCCAGGTTTTCTACGATAGTCTCTTCTGCTCCGTGATCCTCCTGTTGAGGACCTAATGCTCTATGCAGTTATTCTGATTCCATGGTCTCCTCTGATGGCAAGTGAGTTCTTGGAAGACTGGCAGCTTGATATAATCTTCACTATTTTACTGATATTTGATATTTTATCACTAGATAATTTTTAATACCCTTCATTTTGACAGTCATTTGGTATATGGGATGTGTTCTCAGTATATCATACTAGCAAGTACATGATGTCAAAACATCCAGTTACTGCCTAGATCATCCTACGATACTTTCTAAGTAGAGGCTATCAGGTCTCTCTACTCCACAATTCTTGTTATTGACTTTTGTAAATAACAAATATTTTAGGATAGAGACTTTCCAATTCTCTTTCTGTGCAAACTTTTATCCACTAATTTTAGCATCCATCTGCCAATCTTGAATGAAATAATTTTTACTATAGTTTTCTAATAGTGCTTAGTATTCAGCTTTTATTTACTGTTTGGAATCTTGTTCTAAAAGCTAGTCATCTCCTTCAGTTCTCCTTAAATGAGTCTCTAATATTTGCAATAGATGTAATACTATTTTGAAGATTGATTAATATGCTGGTTAATCTTGATTGTCAACTTGGTAAGATTTAGAAACGACTAAAAAGAACCATCTAGGAAAGTGTTTTCTTACAGTCAGCACACAAAAGACAATATAACTGTGATCCAAAGGGCAAGACTCCATCCTAAGCTGGAAACAGAACTTGTCAACATTGTCCATATAGTAATGCTGTTTTAGACACGAAAGATACAAGATTGCGGGCTTCATGGAATTTTACACACTGTGGTTCCAGGGATCAGCTGAAAACACTCAATGGCTAGATGAGCCTCTAATGTTCACACATTCAATTCAGAGTGAATGAAATACTATCTCTAATATTCAGGGTGGATCTTCCTGAATCAATTGGTAGCCAAACACTCCCCTAAAGACATACCTGATGCATATATTTCTTCATTGAGATTGTCTTCCCCATTAATTCTTGGTTGTGACAAATTGTCACTATAACTAATGATCAATTCTTGGTTCCTTGCTATGCTATTTCATTATATATTCAAGTATTTAATTTGCTTTCAGTTGTATAGGGACTCACACTGGATTTGAGATGGAACCTGGTCTTTGGTTTTTAAGCTTTGTTGAGATTATTGAAGAGTACAGGGCTTTTAAAGTTGGATTGAATGCATTTTACTCTATGGAATGGCCACGAGCCTATGAAGACCCAGGGTGGAAAGACATGACATCAAAGCCATGTGTTTGGGTGTCAGGCCGAGAAGTATTAAAGTTGTAATCTAGATTAAATTAATCTAGATGGAAAAACCGAGGCAAATGCTGGTAGTTCCATTCTACATTTTGGAGTCCTGAGCTGAGCACAAAGGGAAAAGCAAAGTGAGCATAAGCATTCTTTGTTCTCTCTTTCCTGGTTGAAGACAAAATGTTTCAACTGTCTCAAGCATCTACCATCTTGTCTCCCCTACACAGATGGACTGTACCACCAAACTGTAAGCCAAAGTGAACGCTTTTAATCTTGTTTGTTAGTTTGGTCAGGTATTTTTAACACAGCAATTGACCAACCAATGCAGCCAAAGAATCCTTTATTACTCCAATATTTATTTCATCGTATTATGTTTTATGGAAATTGGTTTCATTCCTTGGATGATAACTTCACCCATCTCTATTTTATAAATTATGGCCTATCTTCACAAGCCTATCTCCACAGTTTGCCCACTAGCTTCCCAGTGTACTAGTTTTCACCCTGCGATCTTTTCTGCTTGGTTCTTCTGTGTATTTTGTTTGTTTGTTTTTTTCCCCATCTATTTTTGAAAGTCATGTTGCTTTCTGAAGCTTTTTCTGCAAAACAGCATAGATTTTCTTCATCCAACTTTTTGCTCTAGTTTTGAACTTAACTATCCTTCCAAGAAGCCCTGGCGTCTTTCGTTAGAATGGTCCTACAAATCAAGATCTATAGGTGATTCTAGTTATTGTTTTCAATAGTTGCTGTTTAAAGCTCCACACAAGAGTTGTTAGACCCTGAGACCATATGTATGTGTATTAGCCTGTATATACTCCCCTAAACCTCTGTCTCCCCTCAGTTCATAGCCTGCATATACTCCCCTAAATATCTGTCTCCCCTCAGTTCATAGCCTGCATATACTCCCCTAAATATCTGTCTCCCCTTGGTTCTTAGTGACATTTGTGATTCTTGTACAATGTTACAGGCTTTCTTATGTTCATGTCTCTTCCTAAATTTGTATTTTTTAAAAAATATTTCAGACACTGAGAAAACTGGAGGTCTTAGTCATCCAGTACATATTTTATTTCTTTATCCCAGTGTGCAAAGAAAATTGTTGCTCAAATATGAATCATTCCTTTGTGAAAAACATATTTACCGTGTGAGATGCATTATTTGTAATTTGTCTTTTTTCAGAGTATGATTTCCAAAGTACGTTAGATTAGCTTTTCTCCTTTTATGCCTCCTCCAGTTTTGTATTATTCATTTATAATAACTATGTTCATTTTCTACAATTTCAACTCCATTAGACCTTGTTCATAAATCTGCACTTTTTTTAAGGGAAATTACATAATGCACAAATGACTCTTTTGAAAGTAGAACTCCCTAAGTTTTGACAAATTCGTAGTTTGTGTCCATCACTAGCAGTGATAATACAGAACACACGTGTACCCTTCCCATCCATCCTCTCACTAAAACAAAAACAATAGCAATAGAAACAATAATTTTTTTTAAAAAAAATTCTTTGTTCAGCTTTACTTGCCTTTCTGCTTCCTGAACACAGAGTTCTAAGCACATGTCTACATTGGGGAATCCTGCAAAAATGTCCCATCTCTTCATGGTTTTGTCAGTGAATTCTTCATGAATAAGAGTCAAGAAGCTTTATAAATTAGGGTTTTATCTGGCTATTAAATTTTCCACTCCTCTGAGTACTCTTTAAGACATTTAAAGCAATTAAAAGTGAAAATGCATCTTATTAAAGCTCTTTTCTAGAGTTTGTTTCTCATGGACAAGTTCTGCTGTGATGGGGGTAGAGTTCTACTTTAGAGATAGCTCCCCAAACTACCATAGACATAGCTGAGGTCGTAGTCACCAGCTAGTGCTGTAAGAATGAGCAATGGAAAGGAACCCAGAAGAACTGTCTTCTCTGCAGACCCACTAAGGGATACATGATTAGGCCGATTGTGGCATTTTTGAAGGTGTCTGGAGTCGCTTGTTCTGTATTGTGGATAATTTTAAAATCACGTGTGGAATATTGATACCAGTGGCATCTATGGTTTTTGATCTGTTAATCATACCTCAAATAGCTGTATAACCAAATACTTATTGGTTCTTGGAATATAAAGGAAATAATGAGAGATTTTCTTGATGGGACTTGATTATGGGGCCAAATTTCTGGTTTTAAAAGTTTAAAAAGACTAATGAATTTAGTTCATTTAAAACTTTAAAACATAAACAAATTAGAAACAGTAAGACTTCTTTGTTAGGGCAGTAGTGAGTGTCCTACCTCTAGAATACATAATCTTCTTCACAATGTTGTTAAGGTTAGCTGATAGAGAAAGAAAGAAAATTATGATGTCATATTTTTGTCCTAGAGAAAGTATTAAAGATGCTTAAGATATGTTCAATCTTGGCTTCATACAGGGATATTTTTTCTAACTGGTTATTTTATTTATTTACATTTCAAATGCCATCCCCCTTCCCGGTTTCCCCTCCACAAACCCCCATCCCATCCCCCCTCCCTCCTGTTTCTATGAGGGCGCTTCCCCACCCACCCATTCCCACATCGCCACTCTAGGATTCTCCTTCGTTGGGGCATCAAGTCTCCAGAAATCCAAGAGCATCTCCTCCCACTGATGCCTGCTAAGGCCATCCTCTGCTACATATGTAGCTGGAGCCGTGGACCAACTCATGTATATTCTAGTGGTTTAGCCCCTGGGAGTTCTGAGGGTTCCCGGTAGTTGATATTGTTGTTCTTCCTATGGAGTTGCAATCCCCTTCAGTTCCTTCAGTCCTTTCCCTAACTCTTCCATTGGGGTCTCAGGGCTCAATCCAATGGTTGTCTGTGAGTACCTGCATCTGTACCAGTCAGGTGTTGATATACCAGACTCCTGTCTTAGAGGACAGATATACCAGGCTCCTGTCTGTGAGCACTTCTTGGCATCAGCAATAGTGATGGGATTTAATGTCTGCAGTTGGGATGGATGCCAAGGTAGAGTGGTGTCTAGATGGCCTTTCTTCAATCTCTGCTCCATTTTTTGTCCCTGTGTTTCTTTAGACAGGAATAATTCTGGATTAAAAATTTTGAGATGTGTATGTGGCCCTATCCCTCACCTGGGGCCATGCCTACCTACTGGAGGTGATCTCTTCAGGTTCTATCTCCTCTTACACTAATAAGAAAGGGCTGTCTATATCTCTGGAAGTTCTCTTCTCAGGCAGACATCAAAGATAGAAGATAAAGAGGTATTTTGAAATGGAATAGAAAGAGCCAATATTGAATGAATCAGTCTTGATTGACCAACCTTCCATCATTACCCATTAAATGATATTAAGAAAGTCACTTAATATCTCTACTTCTTTATTCCCCATCTCAAAAGCCATGTATTCCTCCCAGGCTGTTCTTAGGATCAGATAAAAAATTTGCATAAAAATGCTTGCCACATAATTGTTTTCTATAAATGCTAATTGAATCAGATAATAACCATGGCCCAACGTTTTTCATTTGGGCCAACATCAGCAATAGCATTTTATGCCTATTGGTTTCATTGCCTGCCTACATAGGCATTGCTGGAGATGCGACAACACATTCCCAATGGATGGCAGTTGGTACTTCAGAGTTAACATTCCTCAAGTCATCACTCATGAGCAGAAAGATGTGAGCCTTTCACAGAAGAATTTTCCAAATTATTTAGTGAAGACAGTCATTTTCCAGGTAAGAAGAATCACAATGAAAGCTGAATGCTGCCTAAGAAGACTTAGCTATGAAACCTCTGAAGGAAATTTCCTTCAGAGTACATTTTTATTTCTATCCCAGTTACCATTTATTTAAGTTCAGCTACTGGAAAGAGTAACAGAATATCAACATGATTTATTTACTAAAGCATTTATCAGCTCCTTTGGATGCAGCTTATTTCAAGGACTGTTTCGAAATAATTCAAACTTTCTTAGTTAAGTCTCATTAGCAATGAATCTGTATCACTAAAAATCTTACATTTTTGCCTTTGCCTACGTTGTGATTGCTTGATAGCTTATTACCTAGGCAGACACAGTTTGAGGTGTGAAAGTGAGCTTTATTAATAATTTCTCTGGGACCATAAGTGGAACAAATCAGAGACAGGATGGTTTGCTTGTCTGATCGTTGATCTGTAAGGGAGTTGCTCCCAGGGGACTGGACAATGAAGCTAGGCTGTATAGGTTCAGCAAAAGGCTTATGGTTATTCTGTTTCCCCTAAATTGCAAGAGTTTCATGTGATCCCTGTTTTAGTATTAACGTTATTCCAAGAAGATATCTGTGTATCTAAATTATCCCCAAGAGTCAAAACAGGAATAGAATTCCTGCTTTGGTGGCCTTGGCCTTGATAGACAATATGGTAATTTTGTGATTATTAGATTTGAATCTCATTTTATCTTATCCCTTCAACCAAAAAAATACACTGTTTTCAACAAAATATATGATTTACAGACATGCCTAGGCATCCAAATGAAAATGTGATATACACGATGTAAGAATGTGAGGAAGAACTTTCCATAGCATTTTTGTTTGGGGTTCTTGGCAGCTTCAGTGATATATATATGTGGTATTCTGGGTTTATCGGTTAGATGCATTTGGGTTCATCTTGATGTGGTTCAGAGGGAGTTGTCTTAATATTGTGTAGTATTATCTGTCAGGTAATCTGATTTATAACACAAATGTCTTCAATAATTGTGATTATAAGTAACTTGCAGTTATATAGTGATTTGATAACAGTTTCCATTTTGCAGACAGTAGGGAAGGGTCTACTAATACTGTCTCATTTTTTTTCTAAGCTATGTTCATCTGACAATTTACCACATAGATTTATCTTTTAGTTAGTATATTGGTGGAGATACTAAAAGATATAAATAAAAACAACAAAAAGGAATGGCTTAATGAGGAAAATCTAATTTGATTAACAAGTTTGATGTGTGTGAAACAAAATGCTAGATAATATTGTAAGTTTGTTCTTGCTGTGTCTGTAAACAGACATGATATGATCTTTATATGATTCTTTCATTTTATATACAAACATTATACAAAGTATATCCTGTTGACAACTACTGGTACTGTTAGGTTTTCAAGTAGGACATGTGGCCTATCTCATGAGGTCATGTGAGTTTTTAATATTTAGAATAATATAACAGTGAAGTTTATGGCTATATTACAAATGTGTACTATGAATACTCAGGATTCAGTTAAGAAAATAATAAATTCTAAAATTGTTTTGAAGTCTAATCATGCAAAAGGTTTAAAAGCTGTGTTTATTTTTCTCCAGAGCTAACAGAGGTGGAACAAAGTATGCCAAGCAAAGAGGTTCAATTTATTTCTGCATTCATTAGCTTCCCTATATGTCCTCACCATGTCCAGGAGGAGGTAATTATGGGATGCCTCGGGATGCCTGGCGACTGCATTTTTAAGGAGCAGCCTGCTATCTGTAGTATTTACTTCTTTCTTTTTTATCATTCAGAGGTCTTTGTGAGTGTTCCTTCCCAACTCTGCCTGCTTTTTCTTTTCACAAATGTTACATCATACAAAATCTTACTTCTGTTTAATACAGCACCCTTGGACAACACAATTTTTGTATAACTGGTTGTTTATGAATTCACAGATTAATTTACAAAAAGTCACTTACTGAAATTCTTAACGAATAGAGACTGATTCTCTGGGAAGTCCCACAAAACATAAAAGCAAGTAGAAATACACAAAATTACTAAATATTTAGATAATTGTTACTTATCTCAAAGTGGCTTTAAATTATTCATATATTAATTTTTCTGCACTTCAGTGTTTATGTGTACAGATAGGCTAATTAGAAAATTCGAAAACAAGCAGGAATAAAGCCATCATCTCTATAATAAGAACTCATAGACAGATTTTTAAATATGAAAATTAAACTTGTAGATAATTATAATAGCTACAAATCTAAAACACTGTAAGGTCTGCTGCATGAGATTTCAGAGTGCTATGAACTGGGGAAAATTGGAAAAACTAACATGAAATTAACATGTACCTGGGTGACTTAGGATCTATGATTTAAGTTTCTTATGCTTTCCAGAAAAATATAAGTGATATATAACAATTTTTCCATTCAGATTGCAAAAGCAATCTCTGTATCCTTCTTATCCCATATAGCATCTTCTGCAACACATAGATTTATTGCAGATTACAATTCTTTGTAAGGCAAGGAACATTCTATAGGGGAGTGAAGTCCTTCCAAGAACTGTTCAGAGTTCGAATCCACTGTTACCTGGTCCCCCAGTCCTCCTCTGAAAACACTTTTATGAGCTTAAGAGCTGAACAGTGGTCAAGCAACTGATGTTCAATCTTCTCGGACTAAAGCATAGCATGGTCCTAATGACAGGGCTGCCTCTCTGGCTCGATCTCCTCCCTACCTTGCATAAAGATGGAGGAATGTGAAGGTTCCCTATATAACATAATAGTGACCAGAAATAAAAGACCTCCTTAACGATAGTTGTCTTTGTTTAGTTACCATGTTCTTTGAACTTACACATGCACACGTCTACACTCTCCAAGACCACTCATTTGGGTACAAAATCATATTAGGCTTTTTAGCTTTATCAACTGTTTTCTCTGCATGCCTCCCTTCTCCCATTTTTACATTTTAACTTACAAAAGGAAGCCAGAAGATGATAGGGAAAGAATGTGAGCTGAATTTCCGAGAGAAATGGGAGTGAAGTTTGGTTTTACAACACTCCCTCTGTGCTACCTTGACTCAATTACTGACCCTTCTGAAGCTAGATGGTCTTGTGTATAGAATGTTCCTAACTCTGAGGATTATTAAGATGCACGAACACAAAAGTCCCTTCAAAATATCTACTGAGCTGTGCTTCATATAAACTGACATTCATATTTCTTTACAAAATGCGTTCATCTATCTTTTAAAAGCAGCAAGATTCTTTGTACCTTAAAGAGAATGTCAAATGTTAATGAATATTCTCTGTTCTACCATGGCCAACTGTGTCTAAGCAGGAAACACACTTGGGTGCATTGGTTTGGAAGATTTGTATTCTTACCTGATAAATTAAAAAATGATTTGTTTTTCAGATGAGAACCATTTCTGTAAAACTATGGTAATGCATTTGCAGTCATTTCTACATAAACACAAATGAAAGGTTATTAGGAATTATATTGGGTTGGTTGTGTTTACTATTATTTTTAAATTCCATGAATCACCAAGAGTAATTACATTAAATTCAAAGTCAATGTGGTGAAAGTAAAATAAAGGAAGTGAGCTCATAACTAAAATGAAATGTCCATGAATAGACTGTGCTCATTTTTGTGCTGCAGAAATAGAACGATCAAATGGACTGTCATTTCAATGCCTCTCAGAAAACAAACAACTCAGTTAACATCTTCCAGTCAGTTTCTGTCAAATGAGTTTCTGTCAGAATTCAAGTTGGTGCTTCTCACAGGCAAAGAAACTCTCTGTGGCAATGGCTAGTTTTAATTTGATTCTTCAAAACAAGCTGTGATAGCCACAAAGGTGCCACAAATGAAACTTGAGCTATTCATTTTAGTAACTTTTGCAACAAAATCTGTAAAAGGAAACATATTAAGATAAAAAATAAATAAATAAGCCCTCAGCCGTTCATCATCTTTGAATAGCACTTTTACTTTGTTTTCTAATACAAGATAATTTATTAGAAATTGTTTAAGTTAAATAACATAAATTTGAGGATGTGGTGGTCTATTGTAACAAAGCCTAATTCAGTTTTTAAAATTCAATGTTAGCTTCATAAGTATTATTTAGAAATATAACTCAGTTATTTTAACTATTTTCTTGCAATGTTCAACTTCATACCTTGTGCCTTGCAGTTTTAGAATGGTTTCTATGAATGTCCAAAAATATAGTGCCATAAGGAAATCTTACAAATGAAGTAATACAGAGGCACACTTCCAGTCATGTTGTTAGAATATATATTAATATAAAATAATATAAAATAAAAGGTCAACTACTGCACACACACATGTCCATTAACTCACTTTGTATCAATTAGAGAAAAGTGCTTCCAGTCTGTGAAAACTTGATAGAATATGGAACAAGAAAATAAAGAAATTCTGAAGGCACTCTGAAGATTGCATTCTACAGTCACTGTAAGGACTGAAGACACTGATGTAAAAGTTGACTCACTGGTTGACTGATGTCACCAGGGGTCAAATGCTATTTTGTTATTCTTTGGGTTTGTTTTCTATATTGCCAAAGTGTCAAGATCTTAGATTTATAGCTTTCATATCTATATAAGACTGATGTTCCCTGAAGAAGGTTGCACCAACAAATCCTGAGACTTTTCAAAGGGATGAAAGGACCAGCACTTGGCTAATTAAACTGCGAATCAGGGCTATATACAGTTGAATGTGGGAGATAAAAAATGACAACAGAAAAATTATTTTAAAATTAAACAAGTCAATAAGCATAGTTGTCTCTGGCAAAACTTACTGTTGTGTCATTTGGCTTCACTGCAGCCTTGGTTCTGAGCATAAAACATATGCTCTCTGTACTAAACATCTCCACACTCCACACAGTACCAGCAAACACTGCTGAAACAGTTTGACTCAGATCCAAGACCATTTTTGTCACCTTCAGAACTGCAGTCTTTACTGTATATCATCTTCTGCTCTTACATAATGATTCAATCACAGAAAATAAAAGACATTTGATATTTTTCTGCCATCATTCCTCAGCATGTTAGTGTTTCTAAAACGAGGGTATGACAATAAGTTGCTTAACAACATCAAGATTTCACCCACCTGGTGAAGAGACAGATGCTAAGCCTCCTGAAAGCAATGTGGATTCACGATGGAGCAGTTAAAGAACAATCATGTTTGAATCCTGAAGTTCAGCAGAAATAGTTTTATGAGTGAAGTAAAATTTACATTTATAAGACACAATTACCATCTCTCAGTTCATAATTCCTTCAGAGTTTTAAATTTTGAACTTACATGAAGATTCTAAATTGCCACTAAATAGGAAAGAAAAAGTCTGTAATGCAGAGTTGAGAGGCATCTGTTCTCTCTGCCCTTTGCAGAGTTCTCCATAGCAAAGGAGAATCTTCACACAGATTAGAATAATTTCCTGGATTTGACTTACCTGGATTTCAGATCTTCTTGGCAGCATGAGTATGTTCTCAAGCCAAGATCACTCTTTTAAAGTAGATTGATTCTGTTTATCACAGAGATGTATCCATTCATCCATGGCTTAGAAAGCTAGGGGAGTAGAGGCAGTCTGCTCTCTAAGTACAGAGAATAAGAATTGGCAGTGCCCATGAAGAACTTAAAAGTGATAATAAAACAAAATAAGGGACTGTCTTGTTTTAATATCTCATCCACCAAGGTTTTAAAAATGTTGACAATGAAACTCCTCCTTCTAGAGAAGATTACTTTATTAGTCTACTTTCCAAAATGCACAGGTTACCATTAATTTTCAGTAGTGTACTTTAACTTTCAAAGGAACTCATCTTAATATGTACCCTTTAATAAACACTTTACTTGACACAATAGATTTGGAGAGTACCTAGTTAAACAAGTAGTCATAGATTCCAGCCTATTATTCTTATGATAATTACTATATATAAATATATCTTTATTGTGTGTAATATATAAATTGACAAGTAGATAATATATCTATATTATACATCATTATAAAGACAAAGAAGTAGAACTTGAGTGAGTTCAAGTCTGTTAGTACAAAAACCACTCGAATGTTTACTTTGGGAAATAGCATGCATAAAATGCTAAATACTAGTTCTTATCCACATTTATTCTATGGAGTTAGTCTATCGTAAACATTTATCACTATTAATATTACATTCTTACTTTTCAATACTTTAAAAATTAATGAAGACTCCACAATAGTCCTCTTCCAATCTCCAATTCATCAGCATCCATAGAACAGCATGTAGGCTCCAGCAAACGGGAAATAAGTAGCAATAGTGAGAGTAGCCTGTGGAAGACCACAATCCACAGGTAAGCAGTCATGACATCTTACTCCTGCAATGTGTTAACTCTTTTATAAGCTAATTCTCAACAGAAACAGATCCAAAGAAAATGCCTTGCTACTGAAAGCAATCACATTCCTTCTGCCTTTCCTTTACCACAGAAAAGAGCATTTACGTTAAACTCTGTACGTGTGTTGGAGTGGGGGTGGTAGTGTGTGTGTGTGTGTGTGTGTGTGTGTGTGTGTGTGTACGTGTACAGTGATTACTCTCTTTCTGTGTGTGTGTGTGTGTATGTATGTGTATGCAGTGCTCTCTCTCTCTCTCTCTCTCTCTCTCTCTGTGTGTGTGTGTGCTCGCACATGCGTGTGGATGTGTGGAGGTGTGGTGGCCAGAAGTTAATGCTGGGTGTCTTTTTTTACTCTTGTTCCATCTTGTTTTTTGAGGAAGGATCTCTTGCTGAAACTGGTCTTTGCTTGTTTTGTTAAACTGGCTGACCAGCAAGCCCTGGGGATGTTTCAGTGCTGGACTATAGATAGAGATATAAATAAGGACTGTCGCACCTTACAACTCAGGTTCCTGTGTTTGGACAGCGCAGTTTACTGCTGAGGTTATCTGCCCAACTCCTTAAATCAAGCGCTTAGTTTAAGAAAACAAAACAGATTGTAGGAAGTTGAACAACAATGATCAATTTAGTTGCTCATTTCACAAAGCTCTATAGAGAGGCTACAATGGCTTCATCAGTTTGCTAAAGTCTACAGATACAAAAGTCCATAAAATGACTCCTTTGGGCATGCCTAACTCTTAGTGGAATAAACAAGAACTATGTGCAGAGATAGGGAAGATGCAGCTGAGCTGGTGGTGGTGAGTGCTGTGAAGGAAACTACAGAAATAGGAAATTCAAGTTCTGTTGTCTCATACTTGGGCCTTTAATGCAGTATTGTTTCATTCTTAAAAGTTAATAAGAAAAAATAATTATGTATGTCAATACCACTCATTTCTTCTCTTGAAATAACTGGCTCCTTTGAAATAAACATATGGACACTGGCTAGATAAAGTCGTAGCCAAATGGACTTCAAAACATGTTGAACTTAATATTTTTCTGATACCACATCAAGCCAACTACAGAGGATTTTCCCTTGAATACCAAGATCAATGTAAAAAGATGTTTATTTTCCACTTTCCCTGCAGTGGTGAAGTTGCTAAAGAATTCAATATTCCCAGTTTTAATCTGAGATATTTATTTTTTTTATTGGATATTTTATGCATTTACATTTCAAATGTTATCCCCTTTCCTGGTTTCCCCTCCATAACCCCCTTTGCCCATCCTCTCTCCCCCTGCTTCTATGAGGAAGCTCCCCCTCCCACCCACTCACTCCCACCTTCCTGCCCTGGCATTCCCCTACATTGGGACATCGAGCCTTCACAAGACCAAAGGCTTTCCCTCCTATTGATAAGGCCCTCCTCTGCTACATATGCGTTTGGATCCATGGGTCCCTCCATGTGTACTCTTTGGTTGGTGGTTTAGTCCCTGGGAGCTCTGGGCGGGTGGTTGGTTGATATTGTTGTTCTTCCTATGAGGTTGCAAACCCCTTCAGCTCCTTCAGTCCTTTCTCTAACTCCTCCATTGGGGACCCCGTGCTAAGTCCAATGGTTGGCTGCGGGCATCTGCTTCTGTATTTGTTACACTCTGGCAGAGTCCCTCAGGAGACAGCTATAACAGGCTCCTGTAAGCAAGCACTTCTTGGCATCCACAATAGTATCTGGGTTTGGTGTCGGTATATGGGATGGATCCCCAGGTGGAGCAGTTTCTGGATGGCCTTTTCTTCAGTCTCTGCTCCATACAGTCCCTTATTTCCTTCAGACAGGAGCTCTTCTGGGTTAAGAATTTGGAGATGAGTATGTGGCTCCATTCTCTAAACGGGGGTCTTGCCTAGCCTCTGGATATGGTCTCTATAGGTTCTCCCTCCTCTTTGTTCGGCATTTCAAATAATCTCATCCCTGTTGGGTCCTGGGAACCTCTTGATTTCCTGGCATCTGGGACTTGCTGGTGGCTACCCCCAGTTCCCCATCTCCCATTACTACATACTTCTGTTCAAATTCTTGACCCTCTGTATCATCCCTGTCTCCTATGATACCTGATCCTGCCCCCTTTTCCCTCTCCCCCTCCCCTCTTCCTCCCAAGTCCCTCCTATCATCTACCTCCCATGATTATTTTGTTCCCACTTCTAAGAAGGACTGAAGCGTCCACATTTTGATCTTCCTTCTTCTTGAGCTTCATATGGTCTGTGAATTAAATCTTGGGTATTCCGAGCTTTTGGGCTAATATTCACTTATCAGTGAGTGCATACCATGTTCATTCTTTTGTGACTGTGTTACCTCACTCAGGATGATATTTTCTAGTTCCATCCATTTGCCTAAGAATTTCAAGAAGTCATTGTTTTTAATAGCTGTGTAGTACTCCATTGTATAAATGTATCATGTTTTCTGTATCCATTTCTCTGTTGAAGGACATCTGAGTTGTTTCTAGCTTCTGGCTATTATAAATAAGGCTCCTATGAACATAGTGGAGCATGTGTCCTTTTTATATGTTGGAGCATCTTTTGGGTATATGCCCAGTAGTGGTATTTATTAATAGATTAAATATTCTCTGAAGTGAACTGTGGGGATTCCATTAGCACAATCTTTTGAACTTTCATGTAGTCTTTTGTTTTTTAAAAATAAGTGTTTATTTTGTCATTAAATTATGAAAGCTTTCAATGCCATACGTTAAAACATAACATTTCTCAGGCATTTATTTTGGTACATGAGGAGTCCCAGTTTACATTTATCAGTGTGCAGGGAATTGCACATTACATCACAGATCCTATTACATCTCAAATATATTAGCTTAGTTTCATCTTAGTTCTACAAAACCTTTCTTTCACAGTCATCATGGGTGCATGGAGTTCCTCTAGTTCTTCAGACTGTGATTAACTATAGAAATAATCAAAAATAAGAACTGGGAATTTTCAAGTCATCTGGTTGAGCTTTCATAAATCCCCTTTGATGTGTGTGTGTGTGTGTGTGTGTGTGTGTGTGTGTGTGTGTGTGTGTGTGAGAGAGAGAGAGAGAGAGAGAGAGAGAGACACTTTGGTGATAATCCTTCAGTAAAATTAAAAGTATACTTCTGCGCAAAGCCTAAAGGCTCAATAACAACCTTGAATATGACACTGGTGGCATAGAATTGGTGAATGAAAAGTTTAAGAGGTTGTTCATTAAACATTAGGTCTCTGTGGAATTGCCTCTAAATGGGACTAGACAGAGTATGGGTATTCTTAGTATCTGCCTCAGAAGTAGATTCATTCTGATTGCATAGCACAGTAACTTCCAAGTCTCATTTTTGGTACCAAGAAACCTTGTTCTTACCCAATGAAGCCTGCACTGGCATGTTATTTATCTTTTGTCCACTGTGGTAAAATCTGTGAAATAATCAGTCAGCTTGAGGGAAAGACAGGTTTACTCTGGTTGATGGTTCCAGTGATCACTTGGCTTCATTGCTTGGGGTCATCTGTCAAGGCAGAGCACCATGGTGGGAACAATTCAGAGGGAGAGGGCCCTCTCAGAGCCAAAGGGGACCGGGAGTGGAATGAAGAACTCCGGGAGGGGAGACAGGAAACGGGGGCAACATTTGGAATGTAAATAAATAAAATAATTTAATTTTTTTAAAAAAGAAAGCTCTTTATGTCATGGTGAACAAGCAGTAAAAAGACAGGAATAGGCTATTAAAGTCTTTATTCCTGAGTCTATTGTTGACTTTTTTATCTATACATTGTGTGGTCCTCAATGTCTTGTGCTTTTCTGTGCTTGCAATGATCTCCTACGGTATGGATTCTTGCTCTTTTTCTTTTTCCCGATATCTTTCCTGAGTTCTGACATCTGTAATCTCTTTCAAAGAAATGAGTGTGCTAGTGAGGTTTTCATGCATTCATTTGCAACATCTTCCAGAGAGGACACGTGTCTTTGTGAGTCAGTGTGTCTCAGGACCGTAGCCACATGCCTAAAAACAAGGTCCATGAAATCTGCCCTTAGCTCTGCTGCTATTTCACGAAACCGGTTATCTTCTTCATTGTCAAAAAGTACTGACTTTCAGTGATATTAGTGTTCTGCTGAAGAATGAAATCAAATAATAAAAGAAAGCCTTGTAAGCTATAATTTCACACTTTTCAATCAGTGACACACATGCAAAAATGTAAAATGCATGAAAAAGAAAAACCTTTCTTTTTGTCACTTGGATGATTACTATAATTAAAAATACTTTTTGAATAATAATATATATATATATATATATATTTTCTTTAATTAGGAAATGAAGCCTAATGGTTTATAGTTAGCAGTAGGTAAAATGGATAAAAATGTCATTTGGGTCAAAGGTCATTCTAGATCGTTCAGTCATTCACCTTTTCTCTTTTGTGTGAGGTGCGGGGCACAACATAGTTTTGTTTCATATTCAAACTACATGTGAAATTAGGAACTTAACTGAGTGTATTGTTGCTCTTGTGATTTTTCTGACAGCACTTCCTTTGCCCTAAGCGTACTGGCAGCATTTTCTGGAATGTATCTTGATTAGACTTTTGTAACATACTATATATTCTATTTCAAACACAAGAACTCAAGAAAATTTACATATGTAACTACAGAAATGTAGAGATTGTTAAGGGAAAAGTTCCCAATTATTTACTTTATAAAATTTTGGAGAGAATGAAGGGAAGGTGCCAAACAAGATTCATAGTTAGCCTGTGGAATGATGCCTCTGGGTGGTCAGATTCTTTGTGTTTTGCTTCTTTAATTTAGAAGGCTGTGTTCTCACTGCAGGTTTCATACTGAAGGACTGCATACCAGTCAATAAATAATTCCTGTTTAGACAACTGGATTAACTCTCTGCTGTGTTAAAACTAAACATAGGAGTCTAGATAATGTTGAAGTTATCAGTTTCAGATTGTACCCATTTCTGGGAGTCCTTAGGGCTGTTTGTTGTTATTATAATGCTTTCCTGTCCATCTTAAACTACCACACATTGCCTTTTCATATGTTATTAAGTAGATCCCAAACGGCATCTCCCAGGTATGACTATTGGCAAAAGAAGGCGTGAGTGATGGCCAGTATTTTGCTCATAATTAGAAAAAGTGTAACTATAGATTCTAAGAAGCCTGAGATAGTAACTGTAATGGTTAATATTGTCACCTTGATGGGATCTAGAATCTCCTGGGAGATGTGTCTCTGAGCATTCCAGTTTGGTCTAATTTACGTGGGAAGACTTGCATACTATGGGTGGTGTCATTCCCTAGGTATACTGAAGAGGAAAGAAAACTGAGAATCTACATGAATTAATAGTTCTCTGTTTTCTGGTTGTGAATGCCACATAACTACCTGCTTCAAGTTCAGGCCACATGGACTTTCTTGACATGATGAACTATATGTTTAAACTATGAACCATAATAAATTATTTCTCCTTTCTACTGCTCTGTCTGAGTATTTTCTCACAGTGATATGAAAAGGAACTAAGGCTTACAGTTTCAGAAGTTCAGTCCTTTATCATCAAGGTGGGAACATGGGAGTGTCCAGGCAGGCATGGTGTAGGAGGAGCTGAGACTTCTACATCTGGATCTGAAGGCTGCTAGCAGAACACTGACTTCTAGGCAGCTAGGATGAGAGTCTTAGAACCCACACCCACAGTGACACACCTACTCCAACAAGGCCATACCTACTCCAACAGGGCCATATTTTCTATTAGTGCCACTCCCTGGGCCAAACATATACAAACCATCACGCTTGGCTAAGGAAAATGAAACAGAATTTATGAAAAGGGGGAAAAATAGCGAAGTTTTGAAATGTGGAAAATTGAAGAGAAAGGGGAACAAATAAAAAATATTAAAGTTATAGAAAAAACATCCAAAGTAGTAGAATCATTAAAAAAAAAAAAAATGGAAAATACACGAAAATAGCTGTGGAAGACCTGCTGGTGACTGAGGGAAGATACACAGAAAGGATAGTGGAGCTTCTAGCTACTTCAAGTGAAAGTGGTTGCTTCTTCATGGCTCACCTCAGTAGGTGTTCAAAGCCTTCTGTATAGCAACCTGTGTACTACAGGTATTCAACCGTTGCTGAGTGTTAGAACCACTTAGAAATGCTTGCAAGTCTAGATTACAGACTTGGTGTCAGATCACTTATATTAGACCCCAGAAATGATTCTGCACTGGAGTTTTTAGAGGCCGCCCGGTGGAGCTGTACACTCCATTCCCTCTCTCCTGTGATCAAAGCCACATGACAAAGGTCTCTCAATTTTCTATTTTTCCCCTCAAATTTACTTGGCGTTATCACTCTTATTTTTCCCTCCTTCTAGGAATTGGGAAGAAAATTGTCTTATGGTTTCCTAAGGCACTATTGCTCCGCTTCCTGCAGATGCAACTACACACTTTTCCCTACATAAACTAAGCCTCTTGTCAATATTCTTTCTCATTTCAACTCATCTCAAACAGCTTCCCTCAAAGAAAAGATTTTCTGTGCTCTGCTTCCTCTACAGGTATCAACTATATTTCCTCTTTATCTTCATCATTAGATCCTTCTTCCTTTATTAATACATATGGATTTTATATTTTACCTTTCGACTGAGTCTTATTTCCAACACCAATGACTCAAAGCACAGAGGACTCTGGTGCCTACATCCTGATGCTCACTTCAGTTCTTTTTTTTTTTTTTTTTTTTTTTTTTATTAATCATCTCACCTTTATTGCAGATATTTTTCATGCTCATTGACTTTTTTTTTGTTTTTCCTCCTTTTTTATTTTTGATACTTTATATACATTTCCAATGTTTCCCCTTTTCTGAGTCTCCTCTTTGGATACCCCCCATCCCCTCGCCAACCCGCCTCTAGGAGGGAATTCCACCCCCAATCCAGTCAGGCTGCATCACTTGACCATGTTGAAACCTTGTCTCTCCGTGCTTCATGCTATCTTTCTTTCCTTTGGTGATGATGTCCCCTCTCACCACTATACCACTTTATATCCCTAAAATCCCACTGTAATGGCCATTCTACACAAATCCATGCATATAGAATATATACTATCTATCTATCTATCTATCTATCTATCTATCTATCTATCTATCTATTATAAAACTTTTTCTACAAAGAATCATAACAGGAGATCTGAGGAACATATTTAGATATTAAAGATATTAAGAGTTAGGAAAGTTTAGGCAGGCTGTGTTTGGTTTCTGTATGACTAGCTTAAGCAATTACCTGTGTGGGGTGGGGAGACACCTCACGGGGAATAATAGATTAAAATCATTCCACTGTGAAGCATGTGGTGTAAAACCTGGCTGAGTGCTATTGGCATAGACTCCTATATGAGAAATTTTTGTTGCATCATGAAATTTGATCCGTTTTTCTATTCAAAGCAATCAAAATGAGAGGAAGTCAGGAAGGGAAGCCTACAGAAACCAATATTTGAAAATCAGAGAGATAAGACTTATAGACTAGAAAAAAAAATCAAATTCTTTGCAATATTTGATACCATATCAATAGAATATAACTGGTATTTATTCTGAATACAAAACAGGACACTATATTATAAAAGGAAATTAAAGCAGTCTTTCAGGGGCTGCATTCATGAATTTATTCTTGAAGTCTGCCAGCCCTGTCCTGGAGATGCTACCCAGTGGCTCTGCCTGTGACATATAAAAGTTTTGCCTGTGACACTGTTTTCTGCTGTGTCTAGCAGGAGTGGATATGATCAAATATCTGATTGCTATAAGGGTAATGCTTGTTCCTAAAGAAACCCAAGGAAGGCAGCTTCATGAAACATGAAATACTGGTTTATATGAAGGTTCTCTGCATGCTACAGAACAATTTCAATCTACTAACAACTGTTGGGAAATAAAATTAAGGGGCGGAGAAATGGCTACATGGGTAAAGGTGATTATCAAAGTTTGATGACCTGAGTTTAATTGACCAGAACTCTACTGGAAGGAGAGAACTGACTCCCACAGTGTCCACTATTCTCCACATACTTGCTATGCCTCAGGCACACATACGCACACCAACACACACACACACACACACACACACACACACACACACACACACCACATACACGCATGCACGCACATGTGCATACACTTTTAAGAGGGTAAGATAGTTTGACTGATAGGAATTTATTTGTTATTTCTTCTTTTCTGTCTTTCTCACTACTACTATTACCACCATCACTAATGATTTTTAGACCATGGTTTGTACCAGGCACTGCTAAATAAATGCTTCATGCTTCATAACAGTACTATTAGAATCATTTGGAAAAATATATGTCACAGTTTAGAATTAGTTTCCTTGGATCAAGTAAATTATTAAATGGCAAGGTTGGCAGTCATCTGTAAATACAATCCAGGAGCTCTTAAATATCACAACTATTGAATCCACTTTTAAGCTACTATCAAACCGTAAGATGTTATAAAACTCTTAAAGCAAACCAGTGCTTACCAACTGCTCAAGTTAGCTGTACCTAAAGCATGCTCCTGTACAGCATGGTTTGTAGCCTCCTGAAGCCACAAATTCCATAAGTTAAGCATGTATTTAATTGAGTCGGTTTGTATTTATTCTTTATTTGTTCTAGTGATACATGCTATTTTACTTATGTGACTTAACTAAATACTACAGGAATCCATGATGGAAAAGTGCTAGAAGGAAAGATCTTTTATCAAATTATAGATTAAATTCACAAGCAAGTTTGTAAAAACAAACTATTTACTTCATATACCACTCTTATTAGGTAAGAATAAGACATTAATAAACTTTTAAAACTTCAGCTGGCTCTCAGATTAGTTTTCAAGTCTCTAAAATCGTTTAACTTTCCAAAAAGCTAGAGGGGAAACTCAACATTGCATCATGATTTGTCTTATTCAAAATTAAGATTAAAATATAGGCAGTCTGTTCAGCAGATGTACTCTTAAAAAAAGTGCCGTGATACTATAGCAAATGAGCATCAATTCTTTGCATATTTCAAATTTAGGTAAAGTATTTCAAGTCTATGTGTATCATTTAAAGTGACTCACAGCTTTAACCAACTACTTCTGTTGACCTAGCTATTGGCTCCCTGCAGTCTGGTTATAAAGTTTACACCAGCCTGCCAGTGTGTTACTTTTTCACAATGCAGTGTGTATTCTAAGCTGTGTTTCTTACCAGCTTATGACTTCTTTGATTGCAGCATCAGGGACCTCCTGATCTTTATTTATGACTCTGAGATATAATTTAGGTTTTGTGTTTTAGTGGGAGCGAATCTGACAATTTGCAACAATCCAAAGATAAAAGTAGCATGGGATGTGGATTCAGGCAAGCCTAGGTCCCAAGTCCATTCTCTGTCCAGTCAGTACTGTCAGACATATCACCAGCCTCAAGCCTTCTCTCTTCTTTTTCTAAACAATGTGCTCTTAAATTGAAGCAGCAAATAATTGACATTATGTGAAACTTTCCTATTTTTAATTTTTGTTATGATATGTAGAGAATTATATTAAGGACATACTAGAGATTAGTTAAGTATTTTAGCTAACATGTAATTGCCATAGTGACCCTCCAGAGCAGATACTACGTTCATATTATGGGTGAGAAAATCAAATTTCCAGGGAAAGAAGGATTTGTGTTACATAGAAAACAAAGGTCTAATTTCAAATTCCATAAGAGCATAAGCATTATAGCATTGTGTCACCAAAGCAAAACTGAGTGATATAGGACACATCAAAATTTTGTCAATGTGTGTATTAGGGTTCTCTAGAGTCACAGAGCTTATGGATGTCTCTATATATTAAGGGAATTTATTTTAATGACTCACAGTTTGTAGTCCAATGAACCCCAAAAGGGGTAGCTATGAAGGGGAAGTCTAAGCATCTAGTAGTCTCTCAGTCCTACAAGGCTAGCTGTCTTGGCTGATCTTCTGTATAAGCTGGAATCCTGAAGAAGCAGGTTCCAACAGATGTGCTGGCAAGTAAGAGCAAGCAGGTGAAGAGGTATGAGACTTCCTTCTTCTATTGTCCTGTGTAGGCCTCTAGCAGAAGATATGGCCCAGATCAAAGGTGTGTACCACTGCACCTGGATTTGGAACTTGCTCTGTCCTGGGCTGGCCTTGAATTCAGAGATCTGCTTGCCTCAGTCTCTTGGGATTAAAGGTATGTACTACCTTGCCTGGGCCTAAGCTTTTCATGGCCACTGTGCAGCAAGATCTGCATCACAGGTGTGCCCTCCATTTTTGGATTGTAGTTCATTCCAGATGTCGTCAAGTTGACCACCAGGAATAGCTATTACAACATGTTTATTTCGTGCCAGTTTGATTTATTTTGATTTTGATATTTAAGTTGTAAGATAAAAGACATACTTTATTGATGATATAGTTCAGCTTCATGTTATGTTATTATATGTGGATAGAAATGTAGATTTGGTGTTTTTTATATACAGAAAGAGTTTTGAGGGATTACTCTTTGCACAATCTGCTGGCTTTATTATATGTACATATTAGCATGTGTCCATAAAGTCTGTATCTACGAAAATTTTCTACTCTAAAGCATATAAAACAAAGAGAGATTCCCTGTAAATACGGCTCTGTCACTCTCCGTCATGCCAATTATCTCCCGTCATGCCAGGAACTTCATCCACTTTCATGTGTTCCATTGGGCGCACTCAGCTTTGCTGTCATGCTGTCTTCGTGCTGTGTTGACAGTCCATAATATGACTTGCTTTGAAGAGCAGCCCATCCTCTAAGGTCTCACTGTTCTCTTAATCCTTTTCCTAACTCCATCAAACTATCTTGGAAAAAACCAGCTGGAGTCGAGTGAGTTCACATTTGTGTGAGAGGCAGGAAACAGCCACTGGGAATTTAATACCCTCTACACTTCCTTGTTTTACAAATCAACAACCAGTACGGTCAACAAAACCTTTTGTTTTTTTCTTTTAAAGTGGTAAAAGAACTTTCTTCTTTTTCTTTTACAGGAATTTTAATCAAAGTACGCCACTGGGGTTAGATCCAGATATTAGGTAGATCTGTTTTGCCTTTCTCTGATATGAATATTCTATTAGCAACTGAATAACAAAAATAGACTTTGGAAGGGCAAGGTTGCAAAGCCTTGGGGAGGAAAATGACTTGAGTAATGTAAATGCTACCGGGCACTTAACTAAAGCAGCTCTGGCAGGGACAATTATAATATAATTTATCACATAAAGCACACTAAGATGCAGAATACATAATTATTCTATCAGGAATTTGAGAACACTGGCAAAACTCATTTGAATTAGGAACCAAAAATTTGAGTCATGAGGAAATTATGAGGTGGCAAACAATCAGTAAAATTCAGATGAATGCTAAAAGTCTTTCAAAATACATATGCAAATTTTGGACTAAAGTCTATAACTAAACAAAAGGTTGAAAATGCACTAAAATTTCTGCAGAAAGAACAGCTCCTTTGGGATGAATTTGTAGCCCAAACAGATAGATCAGAATATTTTTCTTCTTTCTTCCTTCCTTCCTTCCTTCCTTCCTTCCTTCCTTCCTTCCTTCCTTCCTTCCTTCCTTCCTTCCTTCCTCTCTTCCTCCTCCTCCTCCTCCTCCTCCTCCTCCTCCTCCTCCTCCTCCTCCTCCTCCTCCTCCTCCTCCTCCTCCTCTTCTTCTTCTTCTTCTTCTTCTTCTTCTTCTTCTTCTTCTTCTTCTTCTTCTTCTTCTTCTTGTGTGTAGAGAACTATATATTTGGGAATCGGCCCTTAAAGTTTAAATTATTTCACTTTGCTTGAGCATCAGGAACCCACTTTCTACATGCATTTTATCTGTACTGTAGAGTAGCCTGTTTTCTATCACAGCTTCACTCACCCCACTCCCAGGGAATCTATGTTAAATAGTGTATTCGTTAGAGTTTCTATTGCTGTAACAAAAATACTATGACCCAAAGCAAGTTGGGAAGAAAAAGGCTCACACTTCTAGATCATAGCCCATCATTAAGAAAAACATGGAAAGGAACTGAAGCAGAGCTGGAACCTGGAGTCAGGAGTTAATGAAGAGGCCATGGAGAGGTGCTGCTTCCTGACTTGCTTTTACATGGCTTGTTCAATCTACTTTCTTATACAACCCAGGACCACCAGGCCAGGGATGGCACCACCCAAAAATGGGATGAGCCCTAACCCATTGATCACTAATTGAGAAAAAGCCTTAGAGTTGGATCTCATAGAGGCATTTCCTTAACTGAGGATCCTTTCCCTCTGATAACTCTAGCTTGTGTCACACAGAAAACCAACCCATACATGTATGAAGCATAATTCGGTTCTTTATGTAGCATCTTTTCATAGTCACCTGTGCTGTTTAAATCATACTGTATATTTCTGACAATTTTCACTCATGTTCTTTGTTGTTGGTGGTGGCAGTTTATTGAGCGTGTTTCACTTTTGGAGACAAAGTCTCACATAGCCTAGGTTAGCCTCCAATTTACTGTGCAAGTAAGGCTAGCCTCGAACACTGGTTCTTCCTGTCTCAGCCTCCCTGGCGCTAGGACTGCAGGTTCACTTGAGCTTTTGTAAAAGAGTTGTCAGGGGCAGAGGAGAAAACTGTAGTGTTTTCTGTTCTGCTCATCCTTGAGGAAGTAAGTGCTTCTAAGGAAACACCTTAGCCAACGACAACTCCACTTCCGGGTCCCCTCCATAGACACAAATAAACCTCTATGGGGCTGGTCTACCAAGAATCATTTTGCCTTTGTTTCTGCGATAGAAGAGTTGGATATAATTTGCAGAAGAAGATACTCAAAGAAGCAAAAGGAAAATGAGCAAACAATACATGCAAGCAAAAATAGACTTACAGGGTGATGAGGTCCAATTTTAGGATCTCAAGTCCACAGAGAAGCAGTGAAAGAGGCAGGTGGGGACATTCAAAAGATACCAATTTTGGTGCAAAATCCTTTTTGTTTTATACACGATCAATACTTTCCAGTTTGCTTCATTGCTTTTCATATGATGAGCTGTGATACTTTGCATGTTGCTGGGATTGAAGTTGTGTGGGTTAGCCTATGCCCAGACTCATAGGTGTAATTAAACAGAAGGCATGTTTGACCTCTCATGTGATGTTGATAAGCTGCACTCCAGTGTCTGCTGCTCCCATCCACTCCACCCATCCAGATGTAGACAGAGTTCCTGATCAGCAGTACAAAACTCTGAGCGAGATTTAAGCACAATATGTCATCCAGGACCTCAGCCTGGCCACACCTATATGTAATAAGTAAGAAGAAAAAGCTTGCCTGATGCAGTATGTTTGTACTTTTTAAAGGCTTAAATGCCCCACAAAGAATTTGCCTCCCCCTTCTCTGTATAAAATTAAAGTTCTTTCCTAGGTCAGATCTTAGTGTTTGCTTCATTTGCATAGAACAGCCATCATGTATGCCTTAACGAAGTCAGTCCTTCCTTGGTATATAGAATTGTGTAGTCAATTCTAAGATTTTTATTTTCCCCTCTCAAACTTTCCTGGCATGGGATGTTCCTAGAGAGTTAATATTGCTTGTCAAATTGGGAAATCTAGAATCACCCAAAGGTAATGACTGTAAAGGGGTTATCTAGGTAGATCCACAAAGGGAGACAACCCTTGAGATAGAAACCCTAGGAAAGAGATCAGGAGTCATAGATGCAAACATCACCAACAGAATACAAGAGATAGAAGAGAGAATCAAAGGAGCAGAAGATACCATAGAAAACATTGACACAACAGTCAAAGAAAATGCAAAATACGAAAAGTTCCTAACCCAAAACATCCAGGAAATCCAGGACACAATGAGAAGACCAAACCTAAGGATAATAGGTAGAGAAGAGAGTGAAGATTCCCAACTTAAAAGGCCAGTAAATATCTTAAACAAAATTATAGAGGAAACCTTCCCTAACCTGAAGAAAGAGATGAACATAAACATTCAAGAAGCCTACAGAACTCCATATAGGTTGGACCAGAAAGGAAATTCCTCCCATCACATAATAGTCAAAACACCAAATGCATAAAACAAGGAAAGAATATTAAAAGCAGTAAGGGAAAAGGTCAAGTAACATATAAAGGCAGACCTATCAGAATTACACCAGACTTCTACCAGAGACTATGAAACCTTGAAGATCCTGGACAGATCTCATACAGACCCTAACAGAACACAAGTGCCAGCCCAGGCTGCTATACCCAGCAAAACTTTGAATTACCATAGTTGGTGAAACCAAGATATTCCATGACAAAACCAAATTTACACAATATCTTTCCACAAACCCAGCCCTACAAAGGATAATGGATGGAAAACGCCAACACAAGGGAAACTACACCCTAGAAAAAGCAAGAAAGTAATCTTTCAGCAAACCCAAAAGAAGATAGCTACATAAAAGTAAAAATAACATCAAAAATAACAGGAACCAACAATCACTATTCCTTAATATCTCTTAACATCAATGGACTCAATTCTCCAATAAAAAGACATAGGCTAACAGACTGGATACATAAACAGGACCCAGCATTTTGTTGCATACAGGTAACGCACCTCAGTGCTAAAGACAAACACTACCTCATAGTAAAGGGCTGGAAAAGAATTTTCCAGGCAAATGGTCCCAAGAAACAGGCTGGAGTAGCCATTCAAATATCGGATAAAATCGACTTTCACCCAAAAGTCATCAAAAAAGGTAAGGAAGGACACTTCATACTCATCAAAGGAAACATCTACCAAGAAGAACTCTCAATTCTGAATATCTGTGCTCCAAATGCAAGGGCACACACATTCATAAAAGAAGCTTTATTAAAGCTCAAAGCAAACATTGCACCTCACACAGTATTAGTGGGAGACTTCAAAACCCCACTCTCATCAATGAACAGATCTTGGAAACAGAAACTAAACAGAGACATGGTGAAACTAACAGAAGTTATGGACCAAATGGATTTAACAGATATCTACAGAACATTTCATCCTAAATCAAAAGAATATACCTTCTTCTCAGCACCTCATGGTACTTTCTCGAAAATTGACCATGTAATTGGTCATAGAACAAATCTCAACAGATATAAGAAGATTGAAATAATCCCATGCCTCTTATCAGACCACTACGGATTAAGATTGGTCTTCAATGGCAACAAAAACAACAGAAAGCCCACATACACATGGAAGCTGAGCAATGCCCTACTCAATGATAACTTGGTCAAGGAAGAAATTAAAGACTTCCTAGAATTTAATGAAAAAGAAAGTACAACATATCCAAACTTATAGGACACAATGAAAGCAGTGTTAAGAAGAAAACTCATAGCTCTGAGTGCCTTCACAAAGAAACTGGAGAGAGCATACACTAGCAGATTAACAGCACACCTGAATGCTCTAGGACAAAAAGAAGCTAATGCACCCAAGAGGAGTAGAAGGGCAGAAAAAAATCAAACTCCGGGCTGATATCAACCAAGTAGAAACAAAAGAACTATACAAAGAATCAACAAAACCAGGAGTTGGTTCTTTGAGAAAATCAACAAGATAGATAAACCCTTAGCCAGACTAACCAGAAGGCACAGAGACAGTATCCAAATTAACAAAATCAGAAATGAAAAGGGAGATATACAACAGAATTTGAGGAAATTAAAAAAAATCATCAGATCCTACTACAAAAGTTTATACTCAACAAAATTGGAAAATCTGGATGAAATGGACAATTTTCTAGACAGATATCAAATGCCAAAGCTAAGTCAGGATCAGATAAACCATCTAAACAGTCCCATAATGCCTAAAGAAATAGAAGCAGTCACTAAAAGTCTTCCAACCAAAAAAAAGCCCAGGACCAGATGGGTTTAGTGCAGAATTCTATTGGACCTTCAAAGAAGACCTAATACCAAAACTCTTCAAACTATTCCACAAAATAGAAACAGAAGGAAAACTACCCAATTCATTCTATGAGACCACAGTTACACTGATACCAAACCTCACAAAGACGCAACAAAGAAAGAAAACTTCAGACCAATTTCCCTTATGAATATCGATGCAAAAATACTCAATAAAATTCTCGAAAACTGAATCCAAGAACACATCAAAATGATCATTCCTCATGATCAAGTAGGCTTCATCCCAGGGAGGCAGGGATAGTTTAATACCCAGAAATCCATCAATGTAATCCACTACATAAACAAACTCAAAGAGAAAAACCACATGGTCATTTCATTAGATGCCGAAAAAGCGTTTGACAAAATTCAACATTCCTTCATGATAAAAGTCTTGGAAAGATCAGGAATTCAAGGCCCATACCTAAACATAGTAAAAGCAATATACAGCAAACCAGTAGCCAACATCAAACTAAATGGAGAGAAACTTGAAGCATTCCCACTAAAATCAGGGACTAGACAAGGCTGTTCACTCTCTCCCTATCTATTCAATTTTATTACTTGAAGTTCTATCTAGAGCAATTAGACAACAAAAGGAGGTCAAAGGGATACAAATTAGAAAGGAAGAAATCAAAATATCACTATTTGCAGATGATATGATCATATACTTAAGTGACAAAAAACTCCACCAGAGAACTGCTACTGCTGATAAACAACTTTAGCAAAGTGGCCAGATTCAAAATTAACTCAAACAAATCAGTAGCCTTCCTATACTCAAAGGATAAACAGGCTAAGAATGAAATTAGGGAAATGACACCCTTCACAATAGTCACAAACAATATAAAGTATCTTGGTGTGACTCTAACCAAACAAGTGAAAGATCTGTATGACAAGAACTTCAAGTCTATGAAGAAAGAAATCAAAGAAGATCTCAGAAGATGGAAAGATCTCCCATGCTCATGGATTGGCAGGATTAATAAAGTAAAAATGGCCATCTTGTTGAAAGCAATCAACAGATTCAATGCAATCCCTAA
>CM052700.1:127315122-127403378 GCA_028551405.1 Uromys caudimaculatus
TGGTGATGGTGATGGTGATGGTGATGATGATGATGATGATGATGGTGATGACAACAATGAGGAGGAGGAGGAGGGCTGATGAGTGATGATGGATTTTATGATGAATATTGCTCAAAAAACAAAACAAAACAAGACAAAAAAGAACTAACGTTCTGCTCACAGGACACCATGTTACTTAGCACCACTAGGCCATTAGCCTCTTGTGTGAAAAATTCACTCAGTTCGGTCACAAAACACATATAGATTCAGTGCCGTCCTTAGAGCAGCACTTCAGAGTCTAGTTCATGGTTGTTTGTTTCTTTTACTTCTTGAACTTTGTAGCTTTCACCACGTCTTTGACACATCATGAAAATCTGTAAACTGCAGAAGAATAGCTTGTTTCAAATTCTGAGAGGCTTATCTGACTGAAAGGTATTAATAGTGTGCCAAAAAAAAAAAAAAAAAAAAGAATAGGCAAGTCATTTGTTCTGTTTCTTTACAGATTAGTGGCTGAGTTGAAAAAAATCATACTTTAATGGATGGTGATGACTAGTAATTATTAAAGTACTAATTATTACTGTAATAGGAATAACAGCTAACTCAAAAAAAAAAAACCCAAAAAATCAAACCACCATCAGCACTGATACTCAATGTAGTTTACCCTATTACGTTAAATTGTTTTCTTCTTAAAGGAGGAAATTAAAAAGGAATTGGAAAATCAGACATTTTCTACCATTCATGGTCATCTGCAGGCAGAGCCACAGGACACAGCCACATGAATAATGGCCTCTCACTGTCCAGACAAGCGGGTGACTCATTTGCAGACTGGCCTGCTGAATTGAATCGTAATTGCTGGAAAATGTCACAATTTTCTGCCTCATGTTGTGAATAAAAAGAGGAACAAACGCACGCTTAATGAACAGCACATTTGTTTTGCTAGTTTGAGTGGCCTAATCTAATGTTTCAATCTTTTGATCAATAAAAGACCCAAACACCTTCCTCTAACTTTAAAACCTAACAAGAAACGGAAATAGACTCAGCACTAGGCATCTGGACAACCTTGTTAACAGAAAGCAAATTGCAGTACATTGTCCCCGAGTGTCCTTGTTTGGATGTTTCTGTCCTTCCTGTTTTCCTGTATTCATTTAACAAATATGTATTGAGATTTTCAATGCCCAGCAGACTAGGTTATGCATTTAAACATGCATACTGTGCTATCAAGCCATCTGAAGAAGTAGCATACAGAAATAGGACAGTATGTGGTAGATGACATTTGAATGGTATACAGCTCCAGTGGTACTGGCAGGTGGCTCTAGATGGAGAAGATTTTCCTCTGGGACAGAAAGACCTGTCTTGAATCTCCCCAGTATGTCCCACCCACCTACAAGTCCTTCTCCCCTTTGTTTTGCATTATTTTTTCTTTTCATTTTACTTGAACCACCCCAACATCCCAAGAGTGCTTTAGCAGCATTATAGATATATTGATGACCCTATACTTTGATCACCCAAGTCTTTTAGAACACTAGCAATAAATAAATTTGCTACTGGTTTTTCTCCTTGCTTGTTTGCTCTTCCAGCATGCTAACAATTGTTTTCAAATTCTTTTATGATTTCTTAGAATGTTCACTGGATAATTAGGGCTTTAGAGTTTCATGTTACCTACATTTCTTCTTTTTCATACTAACCTGTTGTGAGTAGTTGACCTGTGACTCTCCTCATCCATGCCCTAGGTCACCAAGTACACTCTCCCTCTCTCCTCACTCACTGCTATGCTCTCCTTTCCAACAGAATTTGGTGTCTTCCTCCTTGCTATGGTCAAAGCTCTTAGCTACAGTTTCTCAATTCCTCTTCCCCTGTCTGTTGGAGAAACTTTAAACAAGGCATATTCTTCTTCTCTCCCTTTTAAGCATGAATATTTTTCAACAGCCTTGAAACTGTCTATAGCCTCTCCCAAAGAAGGGACTAAGCCCTCATCCCTTGCACCTCTGACAAACTGTCGAAAACATCTTCTGTATTTATTCGTCTCAGTTCCTTCAGTCCTAATCTCCAGCCTGCATGCTAGTCTGTATTGAAACTTCATCACACCACCAAAAGCACCCCCACCAAGGTCACAGTGACAAGCATGTCACGCTAAGGAGCACTCAGGATGACTGGGGATTTCTCCTTTTTCTCTCACTTAATGTCTTTCTATAAAACCTTCCTTCTTTGGAATTGCACAGCATCAAATTTTTCCTGATGTTTTTCCTCCACTTGAGCACAACTTCTTGATGTTCTTTAGGTCCTGATTCTCTTGCACGCACAGAACTGGTTTTCCTGCATCCTTCTCTTAGCAGCCCATGACTTTAATTGTCATTCTTGTCTCTGTTGTGCTGTGTTCATCGACCTTAGGTATCTTCCCACAGCTGTCTGTCCCCCTCCCCCTTATGTGGACTTGGCCACACTTCTGCTTTAATATAAATGCTAGAACTGTTTTATTTTGGTGTTAAAAGTTAAATAAAATCAAAACATGCAGAGGATAGAAGTAGAGGGGATCAATACAGAAATTAAAAGTGGTGAAATTGTCAAAAGAAAGAAAAGCAATAAATGTTGACATTTACTAATCACCTGGATATTTGCTTTGTGCATAGGTTTAACTTGACTCCTAAATAGATAAACTGAACTGTCAATCAGTAACTCAGTCTCCCATCCAAGCGAAAACAATGAGATAGTAGTTTTCAACAAGTACACAGGTTAAGAACCACAGCAGCGCACACACACACACACACACACACACACACACACACACACACACACACACACACAACTCTTTAAGGTTAAAACCAACTGAAAAATATAGAAAAAATAGCCACTATTTAGTATTTCAATGGGGAGCTAAAAACACAAAGCTGGCATCAAGGAGAGACGCCTGTGGAGCTGAAATTAATGTGAAAGTCATAAGAAGAGAAGAGAAAGGTTTCTGAAGTCAAGTTCCTAAGGAGAAGCATGTCAAGAAGGAGAGGAGAAGGTCAAGAATAAGAACCCAGGAGGTAAACAAAGTGTCACCAAAGGAAACTCAAAGAGAGCAAGCGGGGAGAAGGCATTTCATTCAGCTAACACCAGATAAGCCAAAGAAAGGGAATGTGTCTAGACACTTCTGGGAAGCCAAGGACACAGGAAAACATTTGTCAGATTCAGAGGATTTGTCAATCATTGTAAGGCGCTAACAGGAAATGGATGAAAGGCCCTCAGTCTTTTAAGAAGCGTTTTGGCTAGTAAGCACAGAGTGACATGACAGCATGCTAAAATAAGTCAGGAGCAGAGTTGGTGAAAACTTTACGTATTGTTTATGCAGGAGAAAAAAGTGATACTGACCTCAGATAATGAGGATGGCAAGCACCAGAGAAAGGGAATACAAGATCAGAAGATTAAATGATTGACACATAGGCAGATGAAGACACTGAGGGAATTGGAAAATACAAGTCACAGAGGCAAGGAGGGACAGCTTGGCCTGGACAGTGGGGGTTACGTAATGGTTGGAAATAGATTGCTCATGAAGACCCAAGGAAGGTACATTGAGAAGTCTATTCAAGTCTATTCATACCAGGGGAGATAATGTTGGTAGCAACTGCTGCAATAGAGAGATAAGGGAAGATTCAGATCCCATGCAGGCATGCCCTCCTCAATGAGTCATGTATTAGCCAAAGTAGGTTTTCAGCTTCCCGGTTAGAAAGTGAATAATGTTTTGCTTTACCCAGATGATTGTTCTATCTGTTATATTCAGAAAAGCCTAAACCTGAAAAAAGCAAATAGACTTAATGTCATATCAATTCAATCAATATGAAATCTGCAGGGCTATTGGAAAGGATTACAAAGCCTTTCTAGCCCATCAGGAGACAGCCTTGAGATCGATTAGTAATGTCTTACTTTGGTCCAAGCATAAGGGGATGATACATTTGCTAACTCTGAAACCATAACTATAACTTATTGAGTCCCATTTTCTGATATACTGGTCAGAAGTGAGGTATCATTGGGACATCCGTTACAGGCTTACATGAACGTGGAAAAGGCTGAAAGAACCATCTTCCTTAAAAACTGTTTATCTGAAAGACTGAGACTGATGGGATCGAGTTTTGAAACAGAAAAAGCAGATTCTACTCATCAATCTGTGTTCTCGCCTCAAAGTCTTGTCACCCAAGTTCATTTGAGTCTGGCTTGTAAATATACTTGAACTTTAAAGGTTAAGAAGCTAATACTATCATCCTCACCATCTCAGAACGCTTTTCCAGCTCATTTAGGAGAAGTAAAGTGCTGCAGCCTAGATTTTAAAGCTGTCAGAGTAGGTTAAAATAGAATATAATAGGAGGGAGAAAGGAGAGTGAGAATATCTCTCTACCTAAGGACCAGAGAGGCAGAGCACTTAAGGTCAACATGAAGAGCATCCTTCAGTGCATCCAGCCCCATCAATACCAATATCAATTGATAATACCAATATCAGTCACCTCTGAAGAGAGCAGGGTATGTGTCTGGGAGACAGTTGGTGTCTACATTTGCTTCAAACCATAAATATTCACTGGAGAGAGAAGTTTGCTCTATGACAAAAAAAAAAAAAAATGAGGAAGCATGTCACCTTAGTAAATATACTGAAAATACACACATGAGAATGTAAGTACCTTTATAATGAACATTTCCAAAGTGATTTCTATCTTTTAAGAATCACATTATTGTTTTCTATGTTATAAAAATTCCTCTGCCATTGTGCAATATACTGCTCATGAAACTCTGTTTTTAAAGGAAACACAGCCCTGTCTTGATAAATATCAGAGAATGACCAGATGTTTCCTACTGTCTAAGCTGAAGCTATCAACAGTATGATGGGGCTCTCACTGACACAGTCATGAACAGCCTACCACCCACAGGCTTCCTAATGCAGAGTGCAGCACTTCGGAACACAGCAAAGCATGTGATCTAAATAAAAGAGAAAAACCAGAAAGTGAGGGGCAGATGCTAACACCCTTTCACTGGCCTCACAACAAAAGGGTAGATATTCTGTAGTCTTTTTTTACATTCTTGGTTTCTAAATCATATGACATCTCTACAGAGTAGAACTTAAATGTTTCTCTTCTGAAAAATAAAAAGGTAACAGAAAGGTAACTGTGTTTAAAAGAGTTTACTATTTAGTCTAACTCATGAAAAGGATGAGCAAGAAAAACTGAAGGGAAGAATAGCAAGAATCCTGCTTCCTGACCTGCTTGAGTTCCAGTCCTGATTTCCTTTAGTGATGGACAGCAATGAGGAGATGCAAGCTGAATAAAGCCTTTCCTAGCCCCCCCCCAATATTAAATTTTACAGATCATAAAAAAAGAACAGCAAGCATATCAAGACATCTTCGCCATTTTCCCGGTTTGTTTTGTGTTGCTGTGATAAACAGCATAACCAGCAACAACGTGGGGAAGAAAGGGTTAACTTTAGCTTTAGCTTATAGTGCATGGTCTGTCATGGCAGAAACGTAGAATCAGAAACTGAAGCATAGGTCATGAAGGAGCTGATGCTGGATTTCTCCTCATGGCTTGCTAAGCTTGATTTTTCATATAATCCAGGACCATATGCCTAGGAGTGGCACCGGCCACAGTAGGCTGCAATCTTCCACAATAATCATTAATCGAGAAAATACCCCACAGACTTGTTTCAAGGCCAATCTGATGAAGGTATTTTCTCAACCTAGGTTTCCCCTTCCCAGATGACCCTTTTACTTGTGACAGGTTGACCAAAATTAACCATCACAACTGGTAAGTAATTTTCATATTAGAGTAATCCAAAAATGTTTACTATGCTCTTGATTGGTCTGAACTCTGACCTGACCTCAGAACCACCAGGACAAGTAAGGATGAGAGGAAAGACGACAGGGTTTCTGACTGACTTGACACTATTGTTGTGGTTGGTAGGCTTTTCTGTTTTGATTAGCTTCCTTGGCTGTTAATCAGTGGCATTCTAGATAGCAGTGTGCTATTTTCCTTTTCCTTCAACACATTCTATAATGTCTTATGCTAGTATATGCTATTAATATAACACACACATATATACTATCATAGCATAAGACACACACGTGCGCGTGTGCGTGCACACACACACACACACACACACACACACACACACACACACACCTATCTTTCCATCAAGACATTTATACACAGAAGAACAAGGGAGAAAATTCTAACATAGTAGTAGGTTCATACTGTGGTGTTGACCATGCAGCCACACACTAGGTGGTTTGGTTTTACTTTAGGGGAAAAGAAAAGCTATTATGAGTTTAGGAACAAGGAAATGTATTACTGGAGGATTGGAGAGATCCCTTAGAATAGAAGTATAAATATCAGGGTTTGTGCCATGCACTTAAGACCCTGGAAAGAATTCCAAAACAAATCAGTGAGAGGGGATCTGGGTGTACTGGACTTGGCAGATGGCGAGTCATAGGAAGAACATTGGTAGAGGGAATGGAAACAGAGTTTAAGATTTCAAAGAACAGATTCAAAGATTTGTTAGAAGTAAGAGAAGACTATAGGAAGACACAGGCAATGGTCTAAGAGGTATGAAAATAGAAAGAAGCATGAAAGGTATGACTTCTTTAATATGGTGCCTCACTTATGAGTGACTTGTACCAGACGTACACACCTGACTTTTGCCGAAATAGATAAAAACAATTTTTCTTCAAAATTATCATATTTTGGAAAGGTCTCTAGAATCAGTTAAATTTGAAGTAAGGATGGTCTCTCACACCTCTTATTGGTGTCCACAGTTGACAAGAAAGTTCAAACCAGTTTGCTTAAGAGTCTCGTTGTTCCAGGATGGAAGGGAAATGTCCCCAATGTCTTAACATAAAAATATCTGTTGTATGAGATTATGATAATAGAAAATCTGACTACATTTTTGATATTTGATTGATTAAAACTATGAATATAGAATCAATGGGAGATATGTGTGTGTCTTATGCTATGATAGTATGTGTGTGTATGTGTGTGTGTGTGTGTGTTATATTAATAGCATATACTAGCATAAGACATTACAGAATGTGTTGAAGGAAAAGGGAAATAGCACACTGCTATCCAGAACCATTGAAGATTTCTTCCAGCTCTGTAAATTACCTAAGTATCTTTTCCAATGGACTGTGAGGACAGAGGAAGTAGAAGTGTTCTTAATCATCTTGCTGTCTTTGACAATTTAACGGGCATGATTCATATTCAGTATACTTTGACTTACAGAATAGAGAGAAGGTATATAGAGGAGCATGAATGGCAGAGGTGAGTATGGGATTGGCTCCATGGAAGAGCTGCCACCAAATATATCAAAGACAATCTCCTAGACATGAGTTGATCCAGAAGGAAGTAAAGCTAAAGATGGAATGAAACAAAGGCTGCAGGTCCAAGGAGTGTAGCCCAGGAAAATGTCATTCAGTGTCAAAGAACAAATGCCAGCAGTCAGAAAGGAATTGATGCCAAAGACTTGCTATTGAAGAAGAGGCAAAATCTCAAGAGACAAATCCAATAATCAAAGCTGAGATGAAGACTGGGTTAAGGAGACTTTAAAACCAAACCAAAGTAAAGCAGTTTTAGAGGTGTGGAGTGCCAATGAAATTCAAAATCAAAGAGGCCTAAATTATCTCAAAATGGAGATAATGTATATAATTTAATGTGGATATTTATTATAGATGAATATATAAGGTTAGATTATGAAAAAGTTTGTCTTATTCATGCTTCTTAGGAATATATATTTGTAGCGATAACAAATTTAAGAAAATGATTTATTGAAAAAATAAGGTAAGATTAAAAACAATGGTAGTAAGTACATCAGAAAAGGTAAAAGTTCATATTAGGGAAAGAATTGTCTTAAGGAAAATGGCTTCATCAATGTAGATGAATCAAAAAAACGAGTTACTTCGGATGATTGAATTACATTAAAAATCAACCATAACTGGGAAGTGAAACAGTAAAAAAAAAGGATGGGAAGAGAAGTGTGTATCAGGAATAGAGCATGGCTGGGAAGATCGTAGATGCACCACTAGCATAGAAGGAGACATCTGACATTCAATCTCATTTTATTTCCCTTTTGTGCTTATTAGCTCCTTTCACAAAAGTCATGTAAACTGTTTGTGACATATAGAACCTCCTCATGAAAACAGTATTTGGGAATCAAGGATAAAGCACAGGAGAACAGAAATGAGAGATAAGAGATCAGTGGGAAGAGGGTGGATTTGAATAGAATTCTGAACAAGAAGGAAACTAGGAATGTCAATCCCATAAATCCTGAATGACAATGTGATATTGTCTGAAAGTGGAGTGGTATCGGTGTTTATATTAAAGTTGCTGACCACCTCCTGTGGGATGGAGGCTACAAAGAAATCAAAAATGGGGAGAAGATGGGAGAAGTAGAAAGATGAAAAAATACAATACAGACAAAGCTTGCGTAAGAAAAAGGAAAAAAAAAATAGAGGCTTAGGAAATGGCGAGCTTGATCACAGCGGAAGTTTAAAATGGGCCAGCGCTGACAGCGCTAGAAGGACGGGAAGATGAAAGAGACCAAGCAGTGCCTGTACAGAGAAATAAAAGGACACTAATTCCATTTTGATGTTTGTGTTAATAATTTATCCTAAAGCAAGATGTGCTTGTCATCATACTCTATACTCTGCCCAAGGTGCTGCTCCCCCTGGAAGAGGGTCAGGATCTAGGCCTGCAATGCCTTTGACCTTTTGGCTCTGATGATTGATAAAGAAAAGTCATGCTTTAAATAAATCATCCAGGAGCACTAGGGGTCAGGCCCCTGACAATTGTCAGGCTTGGAATGAGAGGGAAGTGCATCATTAATCAGTCTACAGAGATGGCATGGGAATGAGACAAAGCAGTGACCTCCTACCCTGTGTGACTTTTGTATTCCCATAATCCCCTATCATGAGATCTCCCAAACTCCTTAGTGACCTTCCTCCCACAGTTTAAAAGAAGATGCTGTTGTGGACCTTAGGAAGCACAGTACAAACTGGCTATGGGGAATTTAAATGGCTTAAATGTTAAAGAAGATGCTAACTAAATCATTAACCAGGGAAATCAAATTTAAAAGTCTCAAAAGGTTTTTTAATAACCAAAAAGGGAGAAATGAGGGCAGGATACTTTTAAATGACTTTAAATATACAGTGATTACAATATTAAACAAATGATTTTTCAAGGATCCCACCCAATGCTAAAATATTGTCTATATCCCAGAATCCACTGCATACTTCCCTTTCAGTCACATTACAGGGTGACTATAACCTTTATTTATGACAGCCCACATGTTGTATTCAAAAGATAGTCATTTTGTGCAATCTTGTGATCAACTCTGAAGATACTAGTATTTGGATGCTTTATAGAAATACAACATGCTGGCGGAGCAGGAAGGTGCTGTTAGTACTGTAGTTTAATTCAGGTTAGGGAGTTGGCCTGTTTACTTCAGTTAAGGAGATCGATAAATTCAAGGTTAAATTGGAAAAGAGTTGTCCCCTTAGACCTTCAAGTTGATATGGAATAGGTAGCAAGGAAGAGCTGAAATCTCTGAGGTAAGCATGGGTATGATCAGGAAAGATGCAAGTGTGGCCAAAGCCAAGAGCAGAAACGTCATATGTTCACAGGTGAAGGCTGTGTAACTCAGCCATTCAGCTCATAAAGTGAAGTGTGTGGAAGCAAAAGCAGGCTCTGGTTATGATTATAGGAACATTGCTCTAGAGAAAAGAGGGGTCAGATTAGTCAGTGAAGAGTGAAAGGTAGATTTAGGCAGTGTGGGGAGTACACTCTATGTATTCATAGTACAAGCTATGGATTTCAAGTCCTTTCTGGTCCTGAGCACATCTGCTTAGGCTTCTTTCCAGTGTCTGAAATAAAATACTCTGAAAAAGGCAATCTAAGAGAAAAGACTTTATTCTGCTACTTGGTTCAAGGGCATAGTCCATCATGACAGGTCAGGTCAAGGGCACAGTCCATCATGATAGGGATGTCCCAGAGGCAGGGACTTAAACAGCTGGTCACATTGCTTCCAAAGTCAAGAAGCAAAGTAGTTGATGCTTGTGTTCACCTCACTATGTCTTTCTGGTACAGTCCATGATCCAATCCCAGGAGATGATGCCATCTACAGTGGATGGACCATTCCACCTCAATTAACCTACCCAAGATAATGTCTGACAGGTATGCCCAGAGGCCCATCTCTTAAGTGATTGTAGATTTCATCAAGTTGACAACTGATATTAACAGTGAAACAGCAACTACCCAAACTAATGGCCCATAGCAATCAATACCTGGCCAATTGGAAAGGCCCACAGGCACACTTCCTCTTAAGGCAGAGGATCCAGAGCACATTTTTTCTTTATTAAAAATTATACAAAAGGTAGATTATCTTATGAGTGTTTTTTGGGAGAGAGTACACTATATATTAGAAATTGTATTTCAAAAACTCAATTGACTCCTTAAACTCACATCTACTCAAGGATAGTATAGCTAAGGGGTCTTGATTTAAGGAAGCTTTTGACCTATGGTCTACATCTTTATCCTCATTGATTAATTTAACCTCTTTATAAAGACTATGTCATATACGAAAAACCAAATAATGTAACTGTTTGTCACATTATCTATACCAATATCCCTGTGAAGTGAAAGAAAGTAAATTGACTTATTTTATAAGTAGAATATTCAACAGCACAGGATATAATACAGTTGGTGAGTCATAGAAGACCTTCAGATTGAATCAAAGCCCCAGCTTTGGATCCTTGCTCAGCCATTTAAAACTCATACAGAGAAAAGTTGACTTAAGTTCTTCAAGCGTCAGTTTTGTCATTATAAAAGTAGGATAATCCTTGCACAAATTGTGTACGGACTTTTCGAGGCTAAAGTAAGTTAATGTGTTCTAGGCCTTTGGCACTCAGTTGGATACACTGGGCAAATGTTGGCGAGCAGTACGAAGAGGCGCAGCCATAGGAAGAAACCTTTAAACATGGAGACTACAAGCCCTGTATCTCATTGTGGCTCTGCCATTAATTTGCTGCATGACCTTTATAAAGGTCACCATCTCATGGTTTCCTCCTCTATTTTAGAAGTTCAAGTGTACACAGTCTGCAAGACTGACTTTACTTCTGATGCCAATTACAAGTTCAACATTCCCTCCAGGCACCCTTAGAGTCCCAGATTCACAGGACTCAGAACATTGTGAAAGTTTGTAGACTCACAGATACAGTTTATTAAAACTAAAGAATACCAATAAAAAGTTGCTAAGCAAACTGATACATGGGGAAGAGTCCGAGACACTTCTAAGCATAAGCTGCCATCTGCTCTCCTCCAGGGTAAACATGGACAGCCTCTACTCTTAGAAGCAAAGTGTCATAATGCACATGGAGTGTGTCCAAAAGAGAAGCTCACCCCTGCCTTGCTAAACAGAGTCTTCTGGGGCTGCAGGATCCACTGGCTAAACGTTTCAGGCACTGTGGCAATCAAGTTGATATTGCATATCAGGCTTCCTGGCATGGCTCAATTTTCCAGGTAAGAAGAGACTGCCATTGGCAGGCCATTCAAAGGGCTTACAGATAACGACCCCTAGGATTAGCAGGCAACTTCTCTTTGATCAAGGTTAATTTCATTACTATATACTTTGAAGAGCTGGACTTTCAGCCTTAACATTTCTGCCCAGCAACCTGCAAACATTTATTAACTAAAATTTACAGTTAGAGACGAATTCTTTGTATGGATTTAACCTATATCACACATGCACTTTCTGTCAGATGAATATCTTTCTGCTCTATGTTTATTATTATTTGTTTCTTTGAGATGAATTTAATCAAACTACTATATTTATTCCACTAAAACAGACCCTAATGGGTCATAGGTAACATATAATATTAAAAGGATGGTTCTGGAAGATTGTTGACAGTTGCACTGTAAGTCCAACTCTACCAGAAATATACTATTAGAACACAGCTACCTTCACTGGCTTATACTTTTCCTGTGGTTGATTTCGTACTACAAGAGATACTGGCTTGCAAAGTTTAAAATATTTCTTATCTGGCTATTCACAGGGGGAAGAAAAAAGACAATCCCTGAACTCATGTGCCATTATGATTTATGATCTCTGGAGAATACGCTTGCAATGCTACCTTCCACCCCTCCAATGTATGCCAAAAGTATAACCTTCTACCTTTTCAGCCTCCTTAACACAAACATACCACAATATTAGACAGTTTAGATCCCAGGCACCGAGTAAGTAACTCATTCAAAGGGAGACTATGGTACTGTAATGGAGAATGTCCTTCCAAAAAAGAACACAGGAAGATCACATTCCCTGGGTCAGCATCCAAGTCAGCAGAGATACCTAAACGGTAATGCATTAAGCTTATGAGTTGTGTCTCCAAAATTGTAACTATATTAGAAAGTACCTTTCTTTTGAGATAGCCTTTCAGCTACAGCATGATAGGAGGACTTTTATGATAGCACAACAAAAAAGGAAACAGAAGCCTGTGACATAGCTGGGAAAGGTTGAGCTCAAGCTTAACAAGAGACAAGTACTGTTCCTAGATAGGTGAAAGCCAAGCCTTTTGGTTCAGATACATTAACAGGACTTCTTTGGAGGCCAAAACTGCATCAAGTAGAAGAATTGATACAGGAGCAAATGCAGGAAACAGTGAGTACAAATGTGATCAACTCAAATTGAGTGGGTACCTGTCTTTTTTCTGCTGGATTCTACTGTGTGTGAAGAAATACATAGAAAGTCATTCAGGTTGCCACAGAGGTTGGGCTGGAGTGGGGTGAAGACCAAGGGACATGGCATATTGGCTTCTGAATATGGATAAGATTGGCTTACTATGGCCAATACTCTTATTGTGACCAGTGGTGGGATAGAAATACAAGTTTGGGATGTTCTTTGAGTTTCCCTCTATTAACGATGAGTACCTCTGCATGAAGAGATGACAGCAATACAGGATATTTTTCTTCAACAGTAGAGCATGCCAGAAAGACATAATCAGATCCGTCAGTTTTCTGCTTCCTAGAAATTAATAAGCCTAATAATCATGTAAAATTGATTTTCAAGAGGCCACTCATTTTCTCATTTGCACATAATAAGCACTTAGAAACTGCTTTGGCTACAAAGCACTGACTCCTCAGTTGGGCCCATAAGATATCAAAAAGGGGATAAAACGTGACATCTCCACCTACATTTTGTGTTGTTTCTATTACTTTGGGGTTACCTGCTTACCCCTACATACAGTAATATTAATCACTCAAGAAATGCCTACCCAAAAACCGTTGACACATAACCTATATCATTTCTTCTCATGATAGAAGATAAAAAGATGAGAGTAAATTGACATCATATTGTCTGCTCTACAGCTCCAAAACTCCGACCCCTGCCTCCCAACACTCATACAAAGCACCCAAAGTTCTACAGTCAGAATCCTAAGCTTGCAGACACATGGATTTCAGGAACAGCAGCAGCATACAAGATTGAGCACACCTAGAGAAGGGCAATCATCCTAGGGGACAGGCTGCACCCTCAAGGAGTAGAGTCAGCTTGTCTACTTCAGCAGTAAGGACTTCCGGTTGAACCCCTCTCAAAGTCAGAGCTGAGACAGTGATCAAGGCAATACTTGACACAGACTGAGTTGTTATTTCTTCCTCTTGCTCATTGCCCCAAATCTACCTCTTAAGCTTCTTGCTAATATCTAGCTCTCAAAGATGGACTTGATGCCACCTAGACCTCATCTTAACTGTTCTCTCTTTCCAATGGGCACATTGATTATCTTTCCTTTCCCTGAGTTCACCATTACTTGGCGTTGTGCTTGATCTACTGGGCATGGGTGGACATACCTAGGCTGCAGCAGCTGCCAGAGTTTGTCCTTAAACTCTGATAGCAAGTATAATTAAGTTTGTCCACATGGTGCTTATCAAGCTGTGCCCTGCTCTTACATCCTCTGGATTGTACAAAACAGTGACTTTCAGGCTTTGCCTGGTACTAGCTGACCCCCTTTTTTCATTTTTGAATTTAAATATACTTATATCATTTCCCCTTCCCTTTCCTCCCTCAACTTTTCCATGCTTCCTCCCCTTGCTCTCTTTCAAATTATACTCTCTATCTCCTTAATTATTGTTACAAACAAGACCTGAACAAGGGTAATACCAATAAATGTTGTTAATGTGAAAGGGGAACTTGCATTGTACCTCAACCATCAAAAAAACTACAGAGACTCCATAGAAAACACCCCAGACTAGAGAAAGAGTGCAATCCGTTATCTGAACCCCACAAAGAGGAAGAAACCTCACACCGTGGTGGCTACAGCTACAGTCTCTTGTCATGTAACCATTCAATGTGTGTGCCAAGGGCCTATAGGCATAGAACTTCTGATCATCCCCAAGGACTCATCTCTCCTTGGTCCCTCTAATGGGGCAGCCAATTCAAGTTGCTGGCCACCCATTTGTCCAGGTGAATTAGATTCTGCACTTTACCTCTGCTGCCTCCACGGTCCTGGACCTCCTTCAATTCAACCTTGAGGCTGGGTTCAGTTCTGATCCTGCAGTTTAACTCTATGGTGTGTTCTATATGCAATCCCTGCAGAGATGCTCTTTACATCTTCATCAGTCTTTACTTCTATTTCCAGTGTAAACTCCTTTAAACCCCTTTATCTCTGAATGTCCTTTGAAAGACTAGTATAGATATGACGTAACCTACAAATATACATATATTGATATTTTTGTGTGATGTGTGATCTGAGAGTTAGTAGTAGTACTTAAAACTTGAATAAGAGAACCTGTGTTTGCCAACAGCCAGCTATCAAGGGAAATCTGGAATCCTTGGCAAATTTCAGCCCAGCAAACCAATATAGCTTGTGAATTTAATATTCTTCAATAAATTCTGACATTTTGAAAAGACAAAATATGACCTCCTGTGTTTCTGATGTAGCACACATACAATACCACATAAAGTATGAGCATTGATAAATTCTAAAACTCTAATTCATGTTGTGACTCTCACCACACAACAGTGCTGACACCCTTCCTTCCACCTGTTTTAGTTACTGTCCTGACCATCTCCATGTCTCGTTCTTGTCATCCAACCTCATGAATCACCCACATACAGTTTTTTGTCCCACATATTCCTTGGGTTTATTCTGATTGGTTTCCATAGCCACATCATATTATAAAAGGACTGAACCTGGAATCCTTGGTCAATTAGGCAGATGAATTGTAAGATGGCTTTAATTTGCTACCCCCTTGTCTCTATGCCTGCAGCATTCCCTCTCAAGAAGGGGCTCCTGTTTATATTCTTGAATCTGGTGGATTCTAATGTCTTGATTTGGATAGATCAGTACAGAGTAGGGATGGTGTTAGTTCTCATCCTAGGCCTTAACTACATTTTGCCTTCTAATCTCTCATTCTTAGAAGCTTAGGCAACCCCGAGGCAAGGTAAACACTATCTAATCTAATCTCCTACTTTGTTACAGTCAACTTCTAGCCAATACCCAATAATCAGCGATCTTCCACTGATCCACCAACTAAACACAGATGATCCAGTAAAATCAGCCAAGACCAACAGAGTCAGAGCCAGAGAAGCTACTGGTATGCTGGTAAACAATAATATCTTGTTTTAAGTCACAGAATTTGAAATAGTCTGTTACCAACAGTAGCAAAAATTGTACCTCAGAAAGATTCTACTGATGACAGCACACCCAATTAACCAGTAGATTCTTTCTGTTTTTATATAAATTTGATGAAATGACTTCTTAGTTTCCCAATATAGATTCAATACGTTAACATTTTTCCTCTTATTTTAATACACGTTTCCTCCTTCACTTCAGCTACTTACTTTCTCTTTGATCAACTATTGCAAGAAGAAAAGTCAAGAATGTTCTAGTCTTAGTCTAGCGATTTATTTATTATTCCTCCCAAGCACAATCTACAATGAAATGAGTTTAGTATTTGATAAATGTCACTGTCATTTGTTGTAGCTGTCTGTTCTGAGAGCATGTGAACAATGCCTTGTGAACTTGATGACAAAGTATTGTATTTATAGGTCTTTTGCTCGTTAGTCATCTGTTAAATCAAATTTAAGTGAATGGTTTTACATTTTTTAACTTTTCTTCCTCCTCCTCCTCCTCCTCCTCCTCCTCCTCCTCCTCCTCCTGCTCCTTCCCCTTCCTCTTCTTCCTCTTCCTCCTCCTCCTCCTCCTCCTCCTCCTCCTCCTCCTCCTCCTCCTCCTCCTCCTCCTCCTTCTCCTCTTGTGACTTAAAGAAGGAAGGGTTTGTTTGGGCTTTCTGGTCCAGTGATTGCCGTGTCTCATGTCAGGAAGGTATAGCAGCTAAAGTCTAGTCAAATGCTCAGTGAACACTCACTCGGCTCACTTCTCCTCTTTATTCAGTCTGGGATTCTAGCTGAGGGAATACTACAAACCACATCTAGGTGGATCTTCCCGTGACAATTAACATCCTCTCGTTAATGCTTTACACAGATGTCCACAGATATATTTCCACAGTAATTCTAAAGCTTATTAATTTGACAGTTAAGATTTACCATCACTCCACTATGCTGAAAAATCTAAATTTAAGAGATACTAATTCACTGACTCACTTTTGCATGTATATTCCAATAATACATATAAGCAGAAATTAGCATGGTGTTCTTTTAAAGATTTATGAAAAGAAGAAAACAGAAAATCTGGTCTGGATATTGGTAATTATAGAGCAAGCCATCCATGAAAATACTTTCTGCATCAATACAGAACTCCAGACATCAAAGGAAGCATTTAATTAAAAGTAAATGTTAAACTTTTATCAGGCAGTTGCAGAGCTGTACCAGGTACCAGAATTTTCTTCTCTTGGAGTCAAATACATGTAAGTTTTGTGCTATTTTAAAATACTCAAGGAAGCAAGAGCAAACTTCTTTTTTTCTTTTTCTACACAGTATAAGAACTGTGGAAGTTTGAGTAAATTTATCTTTGCTATGAAATCATTAATATATACTTATATGTAGTCAGATTACTTCTATAGAAAGTTGATGCTGTGTACTGACAGATAGCTATAAGCATCAAGCCATGAGTACTTTAATGGGCTTGACATTTCTAGTTACAGCCTAGGGAATTAGATTCATTCATCCCCAAATGAAGACTGTGAAATCTATCATTTAGCATCTGTCTCAGACTGTAAGAGTAGGCTGAAGCGAGATATACTAAAGCCCATAGTTATTCTGATTAAGCAAAACCAAGTTATTGCAAATGGTGAGTTTGATCACTTTGTAGAAAAGATTTTTGTGGCACCTACAAACAGCTCTCTAGGGGTGGCTAACTACCCCTTAATAATTGGTGATTTTCAAGAAAATCTTTAGAGGCAATCTACATCATTTATGTAGCTTTCATCAAATAACTTCTGTTGTTAAAATGAGAAATTATATTATTCAACAAGTGATCAAAAGCTATTTGATGTATAATTAGGGTTCGTCACTGTCAGAGTAATTGAGAGTAGTGAATTTTTTTATGAAAGCCAAATTCATGCAATTGGCACAGACTAAAATTACTATAATTGTATTAGACTGTGATTATGGAAATCCAATGAACCAACCAACCAAGACAACTAAAATGAGATACTTTAAATCATTACATCAAGCATCAAGGCCCAACTTTTCTAGGCTGTAGTAACCAGTTATAACTATGCTGGAGACACATCAGAAGCTCAGTTACTTAATAGTCTGTTCAGACCTCAAAAGCATTGGCCCCTGCATGGAAGGCAATGTTGCAAAGCATTTAAAGAACAGGTTGCTGCTTCTAGTTGCTACATGACTAGGAAAATTATGCATTTTATCCCATAAAATACTTCCAAGAACTAAACGAAATAGTCAACGAAACAAAATTATTACAATTCAGAGGAAAAAAATCACTTAAATGGATAAGCTAGCATACTCATTAAAAATACCAAAAATTACTTTCTGACTTATATTTGATACAACATAGTCTATTATGTACTACCTAATAGCATCTGGTTACTTATAATTTGTGTGAATTCTCTAATGTGAAAGACATTGTCTAATCAGTCACCACATTCGTGAGGAGTTATAATTTCTATAAAGTCATTGATGTGTTACTGGGTTTGGTGGTGCACACCTTTAACTCCAGTACTCAGAGGCAGAGGCAAGAGGATCTTTATGAGTTTATGACAAGCCTGGTCTACACAAGGAGTTCCAGGTCAGCTAGGGTTACAGAGTGAAGTCTTGTCTCTAAATAAATAAGTAAGTAATTATCAGATGTTAAAAATTTTGTCTAGCTTGCTACTGTATTCATTGGGCCTAGACCAGTGCCTAGCATAGTAGGAGCATGATGGAATTCTGATGTGAAATAATTAAATAAGTAATTGCACTTGCACTGTCTTTTGTAGTGTGTTATCTAGATTATCCCATTGGCCCCAGATTAGCCCTCCAATGATTTAAGTGAATTTGACATGCTTTTAGACTATTCTTTGAAGTTCATATATTTTGTAAGTTGGTATCTGCTACAGTTTTAACCTCCTACATTTAGCTTTTCTTTAATTTTTCTTACTGTGTGAGCATTTCTTGTTATTGTTTGTATGTTCTTTTAGTTCGGGGAAATTCTCTTACTTTTTAAGAGTTCAGTAAGGTACAATTTCACCTGCCTCTGTCTCCTGAGTGCTGGGATTTAAGTGTCATCCATCACCTGGCATCCTTTACAGTTCTTACTGAGTGGTTCTGACTTCTGATCCCATTGTTATTGACAGAGGTTGATTATCTTATTACAATCAAATTATGGACTGCTGAGATTCTTATGACAAAGATTTTAAGAACATTTTAGTTTTTCTGAATGATCCTCTTGTTCCTATTTTATTTTCCCAAGCAGTCACCCAGCCTAGGTTTTTATCTAGTTGCATGAACTTGGTCCATGACAGTTTGGGTTTCAAAGCCCTGATGATGCTCATCAGGCCTGCCCAGGTGCACTGGTGCTGCTGAGCATCCTTCTTGGGGCTTCTTGGTGTCACATGAGAAGGAATGAGAGATGCTAGCATGAGCTCTTAGATTTTCATCAGTTTCCTGGGATACAAAATAAATAAATTTTAATGTAGCTAAATGGAATTTTATCCTTTTCACCTGTCTCTTTTTATTTTAATTTGGCATATGCCTAAATGAACATGTATAATTTATGAAAATTTTCTCTACTCGGAGTTTCTCAATAGTTACAGATCTTAATTAAATGTTTAACCTTTTCTCATCATGTGTTTACAGGACCTTTTAAACAGTGATTTTAAAGTTATACTTCTCAATTTTAAATTAACTTGTTGGCTAATTTGTAGAACTAATCTTATCATGGAAACTTATTATGATATTGAAATGTTTGATTACTGCAGCCAAACATTTAAATAGAGATTGGGAAGGAGGGAAAAACTAATTATGACTACATAAAAACCACAAAGAATCTAAAATACCATTTTCATAACTAACAAAGCATGTCCATATAGTTGTCTACATACTCTTGATGTAGCAAAGGCTGGCCTTAAACTCCTAATCCTCTTGCTTCTTCCTCCCAAATCCTGGGATTTGGGGATATGTCATTTTGTAAGGATTTCTCCATAGCCAATTCTTTATGTTCCTATCCAAGCTCTCTGTTCAAGATTTAAAAACAAAGAGAAAGGATGGGAGGCTCCTCTCTCCCTGCTGCTGTGCAGGGAAGAGAGCTGAGCCCTGACATAACAGACACAAAAGTACATGAATGAGAAATGAACACAGAGATATTACCAGTGAACTCTGACAGAAATGCATCAGCTATTTAAAGAAGGATTGATTGTCCTTTCAATAAAGGGTGCTGGGCAGGGACTTATTCTCACAGCAATCTGTAAGTGAGGCCTCCATCAGAGCAACACAACTTACTTAAAAACTGACTCAAAATGACTTAGAGACTTATAACATAAACCTTTTAGAAACCAGGAAGGAAAAAGTATATATGGCTAGGAACATACCTGTAATTTTCAGTCTTGACACCAAAAGTATGATCCATAAGAGGAGAAATTAATAAATTGTCTTGAGTCCATAGATTTTGACTTACTCAATGCATAAAACATAGCAACCATTCGTGGCCTAATGCTGATTGATTACACAATCATATAGTTGAAAGGAACTGAACGCATGATTTAAATTCTACTTAATAAATTCTCACTTGCTAAATGTTCTTCTATAACATATTCAAATAAGCATTTTTTCATATCTTCCCATTGCAAGTTATCATCTATCACTTGAAACACATGATACTATGCTACTTTCTGTTGACTAACTTACAAAAATGAAACAGAACAAAAACATATTGAGAAAAAACACCTACAAGCTTGAGCATTTACTGGGAAAACAGAAGTTGGCTAACTAATTTGTTTATATGATTAGAAGAGACAAAAACCAAAATGTAGGATGTGGAATTCCCATGAATGGGTGGCTGGATGTACAGATAGAAATACAGGATCCAGCTTCATATGCATTGCTTTGAGAGTAGTTAAATAATAAAGGTTTTGTTTTGACCTTTGTAAAACATTATTGGTTATGTAGTATGAGTAACCAGAATACGTTTTCTTCCTTATGCAAAAGAGAAAATGTAATACACAACTATGAAAAAATGAACCAGCTTATTAGAATAAAACTTCATAAGCACTAAGATACCAAAATCACATGGCACATTAAATGTTAAGTGCCAAAGCAGAAACACACCCTAACTATCAGTTGTTCCATCATGCTTGGAAGAAATGTGTCCTGATTACACCTAAACCCACCCCACAGTAGATGGTGCTTTGAGCTAAAATTATCCCTGGGCTCTCAGTAACCCCAACTGATGTCATCACTTGGAAAATGGCAGGAAACAGTTCCTGTGTTAAGTCTTATATAATTACTTTTTCAAAAGGCTGAGTATCCTGTTCCCTTGTAGACAGGGGAAAAAACAGACTTCCCAAGTGAGAAGGCTGACAGACTTCAGGAAGCTGTTGGGGGCACGGGCTCTCTGACTTGGCTTGGAAAGAAAACCTGCAAACCTAACCCAGAGAAAAGGTACACTGGAGGAGAAATATAGTCTTTGGGTGCCACATTTAATACTATAGAGTAAGTTGGTAACTAGACCTATTTGAACCAGAACCTATTTGTAAAAATTTTATTTCACTTTCGTTCCAAATCTCTAGCAATCCCTAACCAAGAGACAGAAGGGAATGAAATAGCTTTTTCTGGAGGAAGAAAGGTCTCTGTCATTGCTGTCTTAGTCACAGGTGCCTTCACAGAAAACTTAAGCAGGAATTGTGTCTGGGTTGTTCTACCTCCTGCCTAAAACTACAGAAGCTTACCTCACCATGGAAAGTGGAGCCATTGATTGGAAGGAGGGGTCTGTAATGAACAAGCAACAATGGAGGGGGAATATGGAGAGCTTCCACAATGACAGGAAAAACATCCAACTGATCTTTTAAAGTTATTCAAAATTCATGGTAGCTTTTGGAGAAGATAAAAGAAGACAAAGGAGGAAGAGGAGGAGAAAGAAGATGAAAGAGGAGGAGGAAGAGGAGGAGGAGGAAGAAAAAGATGGAGAAGAAGGCGTGCTTAACTGTGCTTGCAATGGGCTCACAGAGTGAGTGCAAAATATTCAAACATCTTCCCAGAGGCTACAGAACCTGAGACCTGGAGAGAATAAGGAATGCAGATCTGGGTCAGCAAAAGAGCTACCCTGGCAGCCAGGGTTGGCCACCTAAGTGCTGCTGGGATTAGGGTTCTCTTTCCCATTCACAGACTTGTCCCATTCCCAAGGACACCGCTGCAGGGATATTTTGAACTAAATTATCACAAACCAGGGAATTGCTAATGCGGACTTGGTTTGGCAAGGTTCCTGACTCACCGCCTGACTTCTGTTAATGTCATTAGAAATTCTACCCGCTGGGTTCCCTAATAGTTGAAGTTACATCAAACACATTCCAGAAGTCAGAATTTGGCATTGTAAACACGTGAATCAGGGAGAGCTGGATTGGAAAACATGTCATTATATTCCTAATCTTAAAACATAAACCCCCAAACACTGGTCGGGTTATAGAAGGAAACTCAAGAGTTAGTGAAGGAAAAGTGCTGTCTTAAGTCACCACCACTGATTTTTCCAAGATAAAACTTTATTGGAGACAGCAAGCAGTATACTGAAAGGGGGAGCTATGCCTTCATCCCATAACTGCAGATCAGATGCTCTCCTCTGAGAGAGGGTGTGTGGGGAGCCAACGTGAGAAGCAGGTATGTTTCATACATAAACTGCTTTGAGAGTTGCTTATATGACAGTCTTTTTCTCAATTTCATTTTTTTTCTCAGTTCTTCAACACACACTTTGGCTTCATTTGGGGGAAAATTAAACAAAGGAACAACCTGCCCCAACTGAGAAGAGTTTCCGTTCCTCTTAGTTACTTAGGAAATGACACAGCTGCCCTTTTCTTTGAAGGGATTCTTGTCTTCTGGGATTCCCTTTACCAGAGGATCCTCTCCAGAACGTTCTTCAATGTAGTTCTTTATTTCCTCAGAGCATTTAGACACCTGGCGTATAGGGGGAGGAGATCAAAAGAAATAGATTATGTCAAGGAAATTGAACTTCGTCACTGGTTTTTGTGAGGTTCATATATTTTCATAAACCATACTTTTAAAAAATATTTTCCTACTCTAAGATTATTATTTTATTCTATTTATATATGTCATATAATCTATGAGAAAAATATTGTTCAAGAAACAAATGTTTGAAAGTCATTGTGTTAATAGTTCACCAATGAAATTTTCTAGTCATACCTGTCCCATGATTTCCTTACTCTACTAAATGCAAATATAACGAATCTACCATGTTAGAATTCTCTGGATAACAGCAGCTATTAGGAGGTGTTAAGGGTTGCGGCAAACCACGTGTCTCATGGGAGGGAGCGAGTCATACTCTAGAACTCCATGAAGTCACAGTGAGACTCATAGAAGGAGCAGGGAAAAGCTGACAAGGATGTTAGATTTGTCTATCCACCTCACTCTGAGTCTTGCCTCCAAACTCCTGTGATGAATAAAACAATTATTATATTAAAAACTTTCCTAGAGGCTTAACAGGGTAATCTGAGACTCTGGAGTTTAGGGAATCAACTTAAATGTTTCTTCTCATGGGACAGGATTGAATAGTCTCTTTAAAAAAAAAAAAATCTATCCTTAAGGAACAAGTTGCAGATTTAAATTGTGTGTGTGTTTTTTTAAAAGAGAATAAGTTGGATATGAAAAGCAAGGCTGAGTGTCTTCAGAAAGATCTGTTTTGCAAGTAGTAAGTTTAAAGTAAAAGTTAGAGACTTGTGGAAAGTAAGTAGCCTTTGAGTGACTCTCTCTAAACCTATTTACATATATATCCAAAGACGAATCATTCTTTATCAACACGTGCAGATATCACAGTGGTAACACATTTTGCATAATTATGAAACATTAACGAGTAATTAAAAAGTGACATTCAAAAATAAACAGAAATAGGAATCTCATTGTTTTATTATTTCTTTCCCATACCCTAAAGTACTGTTTACATGGCCGTGTGTAGAACCCACTGATCCAAAATTAAAACTAGGTCAAACAGTTAGTTACAGGAATTAAAATGTGATAATAAATACTATCTTTCCAAGAATCTAGCTACTGCTGGCATTTATAGTGTGTATGTTCTAGGGGAGCTCTCGGTGCCGATGAGGGAGTGTTAAAATCCAGCGTCTGTGGTGCCAGTGAAACACTTGGGTGCTATCCGGGTCCCCACTCTTCTTGCAGAGGTCCTTTCACTGGAGTTCTGAAAAGATTCATAATCTCCAAAAGTAGGTAACTGCTTCTTCTATGATCGAGAGGATACATCTGACCAATAATTAATTAGCTACTGCCAGATGTAACCTGTGTATCTGTCTGCTTGGCCTGAGCAGAGTACAGAGCTCAGGTGTTAACAAACGATTGACAGGCTGACCTAGAGGGTGCGGGGGTGGGGGTGGGGGTGGGGGGAAGACTGCTGAAGTAACTGACTTCCGGTTCGCTGTGGCTTTAAGTGAGGAACTGGTTATCTTCTCTGGGACTGAGGGGTTTTTCTTCTTTCAAGTGAGGTGTCTAGTGGAATCCAAGCATCACAGTGCTTACCCAGCGTCAATGAAATCCTCTGTCCTTCATACCGAAAATAAAACGTTTGGGAACTGTAAGGAGTTCCACGATCCTTTAGAGTGTCCAGGAAGAATCACTCTGACTCTTTCTGTCTTCCTAGCAGACACCTAGAGTTGGGGAACCTGTGCTTTAGGGTGTACCCCAGGGCTGCCGTGGCTGCGGGGGAAACTGTAAATAAGGATGCTTGACTTTTACACGGACACACCCAGGATGCTGCCTGATGTCAACTTTGGAACTTGTCCTTTCCTCTTCCCTGTGAATTCCACACAGCCGTGCTAAATAGTCAGACATTCCAGCTTTGCAAAGGCGAAGTATTATTTCAGCACGCACCATACACCATGCTGTTTAACGTGCACCCCCTCTGGCTGACACTGGCCAAACTCTGGGCTTTGTCATCAGCCAAAGCAGGCCCCTCCCAGAAACAATATTATCCCTTAAGTCCTCTCAGCTGGCTTATTCCTCAAATCACATGATTTCCTAAAGTTACAAGAAAAATAGGCTATCCCACTGCAAAATCTAGGAAGAGTGTGAATTTCTATGAAGCAAAGGACTAAATTGGGGGGGGGGGAAGCATAAAAATGTAAAACTCAAAAACTTCCAGCATCTCCCAGTAACCGCTGAGGAGATCAGCGGTTGTATCATGTGTGTGTTTGGAGTCTGTTTATATCATTTGCTTCATTTCTATTCCTTCAATTTTTTTTCAAATAATTGAAATAGAAGGTAAAAACGTCAAAGAGCTCAGAAGTGACCACATACACAGTGCCCGGAATTTGAGTCCTAGTAACCCCAAACTGTTAAAAATAACACCAGTCCACAGGGAAAGGCTGGAAGAAGCTGAGGAGGAGGGCAACCCCATAGGAAGACCAGCAGTCTCAACTAAATGGGACCCCTGAGATCTCTCAGACACTGAGCCACCAACAAGGCAGCATATGCTAGCTGGTCTGAGGCCCCCACACTCACCCCAACACATATACAGTAGAGGACTGCCTGGTCTGGCCTTAGTGGGAGAAGATGTGTCTAACCCTCAAGAGACTTGAGGCCCCAGGGAGAGGGGAAACCTGGCTCTGGAGGAAGGGGGGATGAGATACTGGAACTGTGGGAGGGCGGGCGGACCAAAGAGGAAGAGGTAATGACTGGACTGTAAAAAAGTAAAAGTAATAACAACAACAACAACAAACAACATCAGTCCAAATTTTTCTTGCTCTGGTTCTTCAAAGTGAACAAACTATCCAAAAGCCTTTTTCTAAACTACGAGTTGCCTGACAGAGTGGGAAAGAAGATGGCTCCTATTACCAGCAAAAAATTGAAGTAAAAATTGCAAGTTTTCCATGGAGTTTCAGTGAAGACTCCTGAGTATTTTTTCATTGACTGGCCAGGGTGGCCTGGAACTCTTGACCCTCCTGCCTCCACCTCCCAAGTGACTGAGAATTACAGGCATGTGCCACCACACTCAGCACGTAATTATTTATTTATTTATTCATTTATTTATTTTAGTTTGCAGCCATATGCCATACAGTATAAATAGAATTATGTTTATAAGTAAATACAGAAAACACTGTATTAATCATTTTACACACAAGACAAATTGGAAACTGCATACAATTTGCAAATAACAGAAACTCAGACAGTTTGCGCTCAAGTCCCAGTGGAGTCAGGGTCTTCGCAAAATCAAAGCTAAAGTTGTTGGGAGATTTTAAAATGTGGTTTTAGAAAAATTCTCTTATACACCATTCTTTCCAGGATGTAAGCCAGTTAGCTGCCCTTTTCGGGATTTGTGTGTCTCCCTGTTTGGGACTCTGTCTTGATGGCATTTGGCTTTATATTTCTTATTAGTTCCTGGCTCTTCTCACCTTTTGCGATTTCCCCACATCATCTAGCAGCTACCAGACTTTATCAGAGAAACTCCCAGAAGAAGAAGATCTCCCCCCCCCCCTCCCCGCAACGTTTAACCCTGACCTTGGTGCATTTCTGAGAGGGAATTCTGCAATAGACAGCCTCCTTACCTGTTGTCTCTGCAACTTCACTTCTTTGCGAAGTTGCTCAACCTCCATCTTCAGTTTTTCCTTTTCCGGCAGATCCTCGATGTGAAGGGCAGGCATCTTTGCCCCAGAACTGGGCCCAGAAGTCACTTGTGCAAGGGAGCCGCTGGAAGCGCCTAGAACTGGGACGCTTCCCCAAATACCCGCCGGCCCAGGCTACCCGCCCCCTGAGCTCAGGACGTGACTGGCTCGGAACCGCAGCTCCCAACTCCCTGGGGCCTCGGCTTCCTGCCCAAGCCTGCTCCTGATGGCCTTTCCCAGGCTCCAAGCAACCTCAGGGCGGCTTCTCCAGGCCCCACCAGCCCTGTAGCCAGGCAGCCTGCCGATGGTTAAGTCTGAGACATCCTCCTGGCTGCTCTGGGCAGGCTGCAGACTCTGCAGGAACAGGAACAGGTCACAGCTCTGGGCAGGACTGGCGCAGGACACTTGCCACGCCCGGGGGAGCTGCTGCTGGCTTGGAGACAAAAGTTTTACTTTTGTTCTTTTAGTGTGTGTGTGTGTGTGTGTGTGTGTGTGTGTGTGTGTGTGTGTGTGTGTGTGTGTGTGTGTCCCCGTGTCCAACTGACATCCGGGTTTTGTTTAAAGCCAGGAAAAGGACACTACTCAGCAGGAAATAACTGACGATCCTTCACCTCTCCAAGTTTTAAAAATACACATCATATAACTTTTCCATATACATAGGGGGAAAAGTGGATAGTTGAGGGGGAAGAGTAATATGGAACCTAGCTAGGTCTCAGAAGTATTCACTAGAAGTGTGTTGACACATTCCACGCAGTTTCCTAAAAACTCAAAAGGCCTTTCACAAAAATATGTTTGGAGGAAAGAAAGCGGTTTGAGATGCGGGTGTTTCCTGTTGTTAAATGACCATATGCGTTCTCAATAATAGAGTTTTCACTTGTGGGGAAGGAAGACGTTTTTGTAACCCTGGGGGGATAAGAGGACACCATGAGAAGTCTAACAGAGGCTCAAAACCCCCTTCAGAGTTTCTTCCATCCCCGCAAGACTTGGGAATAACCCTCCACCTGAAGGGACAGTTTTCTTGTTTTTTAAAGTTTTGAATTCCTGTCAGACTTCTTTTTCTGGATGTAAGCAGCAGAGTCACTTAGAAGAGCTTTCCCTACTTTCTGGAAAGTCTCGTTCACGGAGTGAAGCCTTGCATAGCCAGGAAAGTATCTAATGGGAATTATTTAAGCAGGCAGTGTCAAACTTTACTGGTTCCCTTGGTCATAGTGCTCAAAGACGAGACATAAAGTATAATGTTTATGTAGAAAACCTGCCCTTGCAGTTCAGCGTTCCCCTTTCTTTCCAGAGACAACCTCCCAACTAATAGTTAAATTTGGATGAAGAGTGGAGCCAATTAACTGAATATTTCAGGGTACCCGTCCTTAGATACCCATAATTGTTTAGTAAGCACAAGCATTGTTTGTGCAGTTTCTCACCAGGCTCTGCTGACTGTCCTCACTGAATATATTAAAATGAAAAGAACAACGGGCTATTTAATGAGTGCTGTTTGGTAGTCCTTCCGACTCTTCCCCGAGCCATCATAGTAAAATTCAGTGGAAGTTTTGCTTTCCAATTTTAAAATTATGAGTCAGGGAAGGGAGTGAGCTGCTGAGGTATGAGCGTCTCTAAGAGTACCTGAATATGCTCAATCTTTTCCACAAAGGAAATGTTTAGACATCCCACTTTCTGTATTTGAAATACCAGAATCTCGCAGATGTAGAGTTGGACTGTCTGGCGAAGTTTGGCTTGGTAGTGAGCTATCAAGACAAACTCACATCTGTCTGAAGAGCCCAGTTGTTGTTTTAAATATCCTATTTCTTAATTTTAAAAGGTTGGCTAAAAATAGCTTAAGTAAGCCAGTGAAAAAAACTTAGATGAATGTGGGCTGAAGTAAACAAGTCCTATACCAAAATTAAGTAAGTTGGTTAAGAAAATTAAGGTACATACATCTGCCTTAAATGATAGACTATTTTGGCTGGTAAATTTCTTGTTAATCAGCTAGTTGCATGCAGGGATACATACTTATAAATTCATATTTGTTTGTGAGCATTTTCCTCAGTATGTGAGACTTAAATTTTATGTATCAATCTATATTTTTGTTTTTATTCTCAGAAAATTCACAGCATATATTTTTGAATAAAGTAACCTAAAATGTGAAAATGTTTTGTTGTTATTTGGTTTTAAGTAGTAAAATGATGAAGTAACTTAAAAAAAAAATTGGAGGGATCTGTAGGTATCTAACTTTAAGTCCTGAGTTCATATTCCAGAGAGAGTTACTATTTCAGCTGTCTCCCCACTAGAAATCTCTCTAGGCTTCAGTTCACAGTTCCAGTTCCATATTTGTGGGCTGACAGATGGCACTGATTAAAGTCCGTTGTCACAAAAAAAAAAAAAAAGACTTGGATTTGGGGGTTGAGTGTCAGTAACATGAGAAAGAAATAGGTGTGAAGAAAGTAATCACAGTGTACTACATACCTGTACATGACTGTCAAAAAACTATCTCAATAAAATAACAGTGAAGATTAATAGCAGTAGATACCTGGTGTTGATGTCTGGTCTCTACATACATATACAAACAAATACTACACACACACACACACACACACACACACACACACACACACATACACACAGCCACACTCACAGACAGAAAAGAACAACCATTTGCACTTTTAAAATGAAAAAAAAAAAAAAACCCAAAAAACAAAAAACCCAAAACATGATTGCAGTCAACCATCGGACTGAGCCTGAGCATGGGGACCCCAATGAAGGAGTTAGGGGAAGAACTGAAGGAGCTGAAGGGGTTTGCAGCCCCATAGGAAGAATCAGTATCAACTAACCCGGAGCCCCCAGAGCTCCCAGGGGCTAAACCACCAACCAAAGAGCATAGATGGAGGGACCCATGGCTCCAGCTGCATATGTAGCAGAGGATGGCCTTGTCAGACATCAATGGGAGGAGAGACCGTTGGTCTTTTGGAGGCTCAATGTCCCAGCAAAGGGGAATGCTAGGGAGGTGAGGCAGAATTGGGTGAGTGGGGGGAACACCCTTATAGAAGCAGGAAGAGGGGGTATAAGATAAGGGATTTGCGGAGCGAATATCAGAAAGGGGACATTTGAAATGTAAATAAATAAAATAACCAATAAAAACAAAACAAAAACAAAAAACAAAAAACAAAAAACAAAATAAACATGATCTTGAAATTAAATTTCTAAAATTTTCCATTTTCTTCAAAATTATCTTCAAATTTATCAAGTTTACTGCTAAAAATCATACAAAGGAAGTTCTTTATAAAGATACTGAAAGAAGTTACGTTGCAGTAAAAAAATGCTAATTTGAATTCTTGGAACAGTGTTCTGACCTTATGTTATCATGTGTGTAAAAAAATAAATAAAAAATAAAAAACAAAATTTTTTTCTGCTTCTTTTTTGAAGGAAAAAATAAACTAGGTCACATTCCAAAATCTGTCTTCTGAAATCATAAAAATAAATAGTAACTGGATAGGTTATTAAAATGATGGTTTCTTTAAGAAAGGTATTTTAGTACATATTTGTTTTACCCTGGATTCATTTGACATTTATTGGAGTTTGATTAAAAAAAAAAAAAAAAAGAGCAATCCCAAGACAATTTCTAGAACTGTATGCTCATTTGCTTAAGCTTCCTGTTTTAGTCAGAGATGCCTTCAAGTCACAGAACGACACGAATCTGATATTCTAAACCTCTCCATAGCAATTTGTAACTTGCTATACCAACCAGTTTCCTTCCTCAACATTGTTCACATAAGACTAAGACTCCATCACAAATGATACTTCTGATTGTTAAAGTTAACCAGTTTTCACATATTATGACTCTCTTTTGTATCGGATAGAACTGTAGATCAGAATTTTCAAAAAATCGACTGAAATCAACTCAATCCTTCTTCCTCTTCTTCACTCTCCTTCATCGTCTCTGCCTTTTGCTACATCTTCCACTCGCCAACACGCTTGAACCTAAAAGCATATGTGATTCAAATGATGCATTCCATAATTGCTCATTCTTGCTAACACTCCACCAGACTTGGTTGAAGATCCAAATAGTGAGGCGTTTTAGGAGATTTTGTTATTCTTTGCTTTTTGTTTTGCTTTTGACCGTATTAGCCAATTCTTCTGAACCAAGTAACCCCTGGTCCTGAAATGACAGTTTTTAAAGAAAACAGACTCACTGTCAGCTGCAGCTGTGCTGTCTGGGGGACTAGTCACAGCCTCATTTCCTTCTTTCTGGCTATCTTTCTCTGCCATTCTCTCCCTTGAGTTCTTGCTTACTGAAAGTCCAACAATATGTATTTTAAATCAATAATAAACTTAACCTCGTGCCATATGAATTCTGCCTTGTCCAATATAAACATTTGGCAAGTATGTAGTTTGGTGCTCTTAGTTGAATTAAATATTAATGAAGTCAGTCTAATTCTATTAACAATTTTTATTAGGCTAGATTGTTACAAACTTTAGGCTTAGGGAAATTATGATATAGCATTGAAATGAAATGACTCTAAAATTATATTTCAAAATAAAGTAATATTAAATGACTTCAAAGGTATATAAATATAATCTTGAGGGAGTATAAGAAATTATCTCAGAGAAGACAGCTTTCAAAGGGCTGAAATGGAGTGGGGAGATATTTCAGATGCAGAGATCAACATGGCCAAATTTCAATGAGAAGATCAGGGCACCCAAACAACTGTTCTTATCTACACAGGAACTCTATGGGGATTACAATAGTGTATTTATTAAGCCTTCTATGGCACTATTTCTGAGCTAAGAGATTACAAAACCCAAATAAAGATCCCCTTTAGTTCATTTTATTACATTTCAAAAGAACATTTCCAAGAGTTGGATTTGTTTGTCCAAAATTCTCAATACAGGAGAAGAGCTAAGGTCCTAACTTTGAACCATCAGACTTCAGTGTTTGTATCCAGTTGTAGGATACAAACTAGAGACAGTCATTTAGAGTATGCTTTGCCTGTTACTGAATGTCCTACCAAGGACTTTGCATTTCATTAGAGCAAAGGGGAAATATGGAAATGTTTGTTAAATGAACACTAACTTGCAGGTGGAAAACCCCTAGAGACAGAATTCAGTCCAATAAAGAATTATGTGTAATAACAATGGGTGGTGACGTCGCTGTGGAAGAGCAGAAAGTGAGGAACTGGATGGAAATGCTGGGGTTGGTGGGATGATGGGCTTTTGTACTTCTAAATAGTAATTTCTTCATAGGAACATTTGATGAGATTGCATAATTTACCCTGGTGTCTTTATGACATAAGGTTTTTCAAATGAAGATGTGAAGAAAAAAATATAGCTGTCCTCAGTATATGATCCTGAGCCCTGACCTCAGATGTCTGCCAGACGTCCTGAGTCTATAGTTTGCCTGTTTGGGAGAAAATGGGTTGGGCTGAGTATTCCCTATGATCTAGTGGGAGAACACTAAGCTGACCTTCAGACTGTCCACCAGAACCAATAAATAGTACACAGTTTGTTTTCTGTCTCCAAAAGGATGGCTTTCACTGGTCTTGTGGTATTCTGATGACTAAAGTATTCAAATGTCACTGTCCATGTGAGGTAGCGTTAAGGAGACAATGATAATAACATGCTTTGCTTTCTGTAATTACACCTGTCATTTCTCACAGAATCAGAGACAAGGTGGCTGCAATGCCTGTTCCCGTGGCTTACCCTCAGCATGGTATGCACTGTGTCAGTGAGGACCTTTATGGGAACGGAATGGAACAAGTTATAACTGACAACATTTTATAACCTTTTTATTAGTTCTTTTTCCAGTTAGTGATAGTTCACAGCTAACTATTTACTGGGTCTCACCATGTGTCAGACAATACACGCAGAGTGTTTTAGCTATATCCAGAACCAGTATTGTCTTCATCTTCAGAGAGGAGAAACCAAGCTTTAGGAAGAAGCATGAAACAGTCAAAGTCTGTTAAGCAGGAGAATGACAAAGGCAGACTTCTCTGTCTCCAAACCTTGTGCTCATAACCTATTTATTTGGTTGCTGGTTAAATCCACTGTGTTCTGTGACTGCAGACTGAACTCTTAATCCAGTTAGCACTCTGGGAAAAAGTCGCATCATTAGCGACAGGTAGAACGGTAAGAATGTACATGAGGCTATGTTAACAATAGCCCTATTGATTTGGGTGACAGAAAAAAGGAACAACCAATAAAGTTTCAAAAATTAATATATATTATATATAATATAAAATATATTACAATATACAATATTATATATAATATATAGATATAGATTTTTGCCAAGATCGATCATTCATGTATGAAAACAATAGAGTTTCTACGCCTATGAGCAAGTGAAACATTGAGAATAAATATGTTTAACTGTAAAAGTTATAGAAGAGTATCAATTATATTGAAAGGTAAATGAAGAAATATAAACTACCCAGGCAATTCAGAATATACTGCTTCTAAAACAGGGCTCATCAGTATTACAGTTAATTATTTGTTAAACCTTATGTGAAATACTTCATGAAAAACATGAGTATATGTATTATTGCATCTTCATTTTTATTAAAATTTAAAGTTTATAAATTTAAACAACATATACAAGTTTAATTATACAGGAGAACAGTTTGCATTACCGCTACTATTCTAAATATTCTAAGAAAACTTCCCCCTGCCTATGAAATCACACAGCCTCCTTTGAGCTCCTTGAAGGGATTTTTGTCCTCTGGAATCCCCTTCACTAGAGGGTCTTCTCCAGATCTTTCTTCAATATAATCTCTTACTTCTTCACAACATTTGGAAACCTTAAAAGAAAGGTGACAGAGATAACTCATTTGTTTTAAAGCAGAAGTCTACAGATGGTAGAAATGTATTTATTCCAATACATTTCTATGTTGTAGCTTTTTAAGATGGTTCCACCTGCTCTCTTCCAGTGCACATGTATTTTTCTGGGTAGAAAAAAGTCATTTCCACACTTCCCTTCTAGATGTCCCTGGAGGAAAGAAAGCTGACCCTTCAGCTAACAATTCCTAGTGGGCCCTTCCTCTAGCTTTGTCAAGGAAACACAAGTGGGGGATTTCTCCAAAGTAAGTCTCCCATCTTTTCCTAAACGTTTAGAGTGAAGATGGACGAGAGTGAAGAGTTGCTGAATTCCTGGCTTATTCTCAGTGTCAGATTCTCAGAATTGCCACTGACTTGCTATTTTGTTTAGTATAGTCCAGGCATCTAGAACAGAGCCTGTGCTGAATTGATGCTCAATAAGCCAATGTGTGCTGAAATGAGCATTCGTGTGTAGCTTTATAAAATGATTGAGAAAACAACCAGGCTTCAGTGATGTATCTACATAGGTAATATGTACATGTATGTATTCAAAAGAGTTCGAATTACTCATGGCTTTTAGCTTCAATTCATTTTATATTCAATTGATGCCTTTTATGATAGTAACATGGATCTATATTTGTGACAATGCAGTGACAAATTTGTAAGTTATGTAAGTAATTTAGTGAGTTTTTTCAATACAATTTTATACCGCATACACATATGTGTACATTTGTATACTTGCATAAATATGTGTGTGCACTTTAAATTCTATCTTCAGAAATCGTCCCAATCTGATGAGGCTTCATCTCCTAGTCTCATTAGATTGGCCACTGCATTGCCAAAAATCCAGGTCTGGGTTACTATCTTGCACTAATCAGAATATGCTGTTATCATTTATGGAGAAGTTTTTCCTCTGCAAACTTTCCTAAAATGAAGTGAACTTACCTAACACACAGAGCTACACTCCTTGGGATTCAGTCACTGTTTGGTGAAAGCTTTCTGTTCCTGTTTCTTTTCTATTCCATTTAATACGGAGACTCTGGGTCACTATTCTCAAGATCTATCAAATGTTTTTAGGAGAAACCAGTGAGGTGTTATGACTGAAATCATCTTTGTTTTCAGAGGAAGACTAGAATGTACTTAATTATGACTGACCAGAATAAGGCTGGAAAGAATGAGGTTGTACTTTTAAATACATCAACAACATCAAAATATTATATAAAATGAAGAATTTCTAATCAACTTATAGGAACAAACCCAAAATGTCTCAATGCCTTGTCTCATTTGAGTGCTTGGGTAAAACACCATCTCTGTTTCAAAATTTCCCCTGTTTTCTTCTTCTTGGTCTTTCAGTAAAGGTATAAAACATTTCTTAGCTCAGTGGTAATACAAAAACAGGTAAAGAGCCACACTTGGACCAGGAAAAATAGTTTTCTAACACTTAGGCTTAGAGTCTAACTCATGAAATAAATTTAATTATTGCCTTTCTTCAATGCTGATTATATTTTCCACTAATAATTTTAGATACATTGATCTAAATACATATAGATACATATATAGATACTTTGATTAGCATACATATATACTAAAGGATTTGGGAAGCTTGAGTGTTTGCCATGCTGTCTCTTCCAGTGAATTTGAGATGCCACCCACTTACCATCATTCTTTCCAGGGTCACTTCCTTCTTCAACTGGTCTACCTCCATCTTCAGCTTGTCCTTTTCTGTCAGGTCCTCGATGTTGATCACCGGCATCTTCTGTCTGTGATAAAGATAGAGTGTAAACATACACACCTGAACTTCTGGACCAAACACCACACACACACACACACACACACACACACACACACACACACACACACACACACACACACACACACACACACACACACACACACACACACACACACACACACACACACACACACACACACACACACACACTGCTCACAGGAAGCCCATCCATCTGCTCTGCACTTACCAGGGAAGCTGGGTTTTGGTTTTCTTTCAGATTGCCTATGATAACCAGCTCCTCGTGAACAAACTCTCTGAACACTGTTCATAACACATGCCAGGCTCAGGATTTTAAAGCTTCTTCATAATCTTCCCTAATATGATTAAACTAAGCATTTCTCTTCCAACACCTGCCAGGAGATTTGAGGGGAGGAGACTGTTTAGTTAGCGTGTAATATAAAGTAGTAACACCCCTCCTTTCTTCTGGCCGTTTGCAGTCTGAACTTCTGGGTTTTCAACTCTCCTCTCTAGTGTCAAAGCCATCCTCCAAGGAATCAATGCCATTTAGTTCAGTCAGAGGTTATTTGGAGGACTGCCCATTAATCCTCAAATTGCTGGAGTATCTAATCTGGTATTAAAAGAGAACTATTTATAAAGAGTACCATTATAAATACATCATAGAGAATGGATTGAAATGTGAACCAATGAAGCTGAATATAGTAAATAAACTTCAGAAATAAGCTATTATACAATTTAGAAATGTCGTTCAACAATACCTAGGATTTATAGGTAACTGTTGCGGTGCACTGAACAAAGGGTGTTGAGCAGCTACGATTTGTTAAAGCGATCGTGTTGATTCTGATCTACCAAGGTAACTTTGGTGAGAAGAATGACCTCTTCGAGCAATCTTCCTCTTATTTAGGATAATGGAGAAGATGGCTTGGTGGCTGTTGTATGCCCGAAATTGTTGACAGACATATTGTTATACTCAAATGACACTGTGTCCGTCCTCTGCTTTTCCCCTTTTCTGCTTTGCATCTGTAATTTAATTTTCATATGGGAATATTTTTATGAAATGTGGACCATTCAGATCACACACTATTTCATGTAATAGGACATTGTGCATTTACAGGAAAACACTCTGCTAAGCAACATCACGACAGCTACCGTTTATGGATGTGTTGTTTTCATTTCCAAAACATTTGGGGAAATACTGTATGCCTCCTAGTCTTAAGATGTCCCATGCTTCTTGACAAAGAGGTAATTCATGTATTTTTTAATAAAACTTCTGCATATGCCACACACAATGGAGCAACCAACGCTGGCTAGAGGAGCCCACTGTTACCCGTGGGTTTTGCTTTTCTCACTCTGCTTTAAAAAATGCTGTGACAATACAGGGCCATCTCTGTCCGACGTTTAGCAGGTGGAAGCCTAGGCTCTGTTTTATTCTCATCTTCCCTCTCACTCCTCTCACAGTGCCTGTAAAACTCCACGCGTGTTCCCATGACTTCTTATCCACTGATGCTACCGTTGGCACAAAGTTCTCCATGCTGGCTGTATCACCACAGTATTGTTCAAGAAACATTTTGGTGTGTATTGTTATCACAGTTGACTGTTAAGACTTATACATGATAGACTGCCCTTTATTAAGGTAACTATGAAGACAATTTGGCTTAAGTGGATCTGGGATAGGTCCACCAATTGATTTTTTTCTGTTCCAGAATATTCTAGTGAATTACCAAAAACAAATGACCATCCTCTGGTACTTCACAATTGTATGATTTTGACCAATTACTAAACCTGTGACTTATTTACCCGAAATATAGATGATAATAGAATAAACCTTTATTAGTCGTTAGCCGTGCATCTTCAGTTTCTCAAACTGTACTTTCTCATGTGGCATTTTCTGATAGAGAGATCTTTACACACTCTTAAATATATCATGAGTGTATAATTTGTCTCCTTTGAGATCATGTATATGTTGCTGGAGATCTACCTAGATTTCCTTTCCTAGGGTGAGGTATTCATCCACCAAGTCCTGTGGTTATTGACTACTATGGACAGATCTTTGTCCCAAGTTGGTTGTTGTCTTAGTCAGGGTTTCTATTCCTGCACAAACATCATGACCAAGATGCAAGTTGTGGAGGAAAGGGTTTATTGAGCTTACACTTCCATGCTGCTGTTCATCATGAAAGGAAGTCAGGACTGCGACTCAAGCAGGTCAAGGAGCAGGAGCTGATGCAGAGACAATGGAGGAATGCTGCTTACTGGCTTTCTTGCTTCTCCTGGCTTGCCCAGCCTGCTTTCTTATAGAACCCAAGACTACCAGCCCACAGATGGTACCACCCACAAGGGGCCCTCCCCCCTTGATCACTAATTGAGAAAATGCCTTATACCTGGATCTCCTAGAGGCATTTTCTCAACTGAAGCTCCTTTCTCTTTGATAACTCCAGATCGTGTCAAGGTGACACACAAAACCAGCCAGTACAGTTATTGACTGGATATGCATGGAAGATCATATTCTTATCTATCCCCAGAGGATATAGGAGATAACTTGCCAGCAGGGTGCCATATCAACATAAGTTTCTTGTCTTGGCTGAAATCATGGTTGGAACTGAAAATTTCTAGAGCTCCAGAAACGTCACGATGAGGCTAGACTTCTTTTTACTAACATCTCCTGCTCATCCTCTCTTCCTAACTAAGTTAGAGGTTCTCCATGAGTGCTCCCCTGGATGACTCAGTGATCTGAACCAGAATCTGCATCTGGGCTCTGCTTCTAGGAAGTCAATACTTGTCAGACGTTTCAGTCCTCACAACTGCCCATTGTTCTGCATAGTATTTGCTAAAATAAAATCAAACCTGTGGATGCAGTCACCACCCTAGGTCATATTCACCTGCTGAAGGAAAGCATTACAAGTATCCAACATCTTTTTTTAATAAGTAATTTCTCAATTATAGGTTTAACATTAAATATGTTATATTTAATATATGTTATATACATTTTTATTTTAGAGACTGACCTTAGAAAATTCTACAAAGCTTGCAAATTAAAGGTCCTAGGTCTATGTGAAAAAATTCAAAGAGACTTCACATACCAAAAGTCAGGAACACAAATTTCAACCTTTTCAGACACTGAGACAGACGAGAAACAGCTTACGCGTGTGGAGAATGGATTTCAAATGTTTAGAGTTAAGTAGAAATTAAAGGTTCAAGGAATCCAGACACTACCAGTGAGACAGTTCAGTGGGTAAAAGTAGTAGTCACACTAAGCCTAACAAGATGATTTCAATCCCTGGAACCTAAATGTTAGAAAGAGGGAATATCCACACATATGCTAATATCCACTTACCCCCAAGTAATAAATGTAAAAAATTAAATAATATATATTAGGTATGTGTGTACACATCATATACATATAATGATACAATTTTTCTTCTTTGTTCTCTGACCATCTTACAGTGATGCAATGCTTGTCCAGAGTTCAAAAGCCCATAATCACACAATGATGGGCTGCTTCCAATATAAATGCTCATCCTCTGGTCTGATGTGGATTCTACTCCCACACACTTCTTTTATATCAGTATAAATGACTTAGTTGTTTCTTCATACTCAAGGATGTAGTTGAAAATTGATAACCGATAGCACTAAATCCTTCTTCATCCATCATAGTCTAAGCTTTCAGGTTAGGCCAAAGCCCAATAAGGTAAGGTAATAATTAGTGCTCATAGGGATGAGACTAGAGGACCACATTCCAGTTAAGAAAACGCTTGCTCCTTTTCCTCATCTTTCATCATGTGCCTCAAATGCTGCAAGATGAAAAGGCAAAGCAGAGAGAAGCAAGGGGAGGAGAAGCCCAAGAGATGTACCCCATGTGAAGAGTGGTTCTCAATGGAAGAAATCACGCCCCCTAGGGCAGAAGAGTTTTTGAAACTAGTCAAGTTGTCATTACGTTTCCGCAGTTTTGTGACCCTGATACATAAGATGAACTATCCTACTTCCAGACTGACTAACAATAAATGACAAACATTTGCATAGACAAAAATATATGTATAGTTATTGCAAATTTGGGCTTAACTTCACTTTACAACTAAATATAAAAACATGCCATGGTTATTAGATACAGTATGTTTTACAATAATAAAATATAATTTTTAAGAAAAATAAGACCATGGTACAAGAGTATTCTACTCTTTTTAGAAAGTTGTATCACCTGTTATAGTCATGAGATTGTAATTAGCACCACGTGTTCAGGAATGTTGCACATTAGCAGCATGGGGCTATGTCACACACAACATCTCAATAAAAGTTCTTGGATTTTGTCTTTATCTGAAACTCATCTTCTTTCTTTATGACTAGCCTATGTTTTGGTATTCCATAAATATAACCCCAGTACCATAGTGATGGTTTACATAGGCCACTATGAAATATTTCTTATACAAATAAGACTGTGAGTTATTCAAAATTCATGACCATAAATCTCAGAAAAAGGAAGGAAACACCAGTTACCTTGACTTTTCTTGTTCTTAAGTGCCAAGTTAAACTAAAAACCAAATATGGCCAACAATAATACCATCTATTTAAAGGGCACTACCAGAGAAGCTGCACTTTGGAAAATAGGAGTTAAGCATAGCTGTTGATATGAAATTTCTATTAAAATATTTTCTATGCTTGTATCTTAATACATTGAGAATTCTTTTTTTTTTTGAAATTAAATTTTAATTTATTATTTTACTAATTTTTCAAAAGCATATGGTATACCTTCTGTAGTGTTTGTATGAGAATTCTTTTAAAAATGTATTTACTTGCACTGAAGCAGGCAACCATATTTCACAGTGGGGTCAGTGCTGGACAATCAAAGGTCAGTTTCCTTATCTATACCATAAGTGAGGGGTATTTTTAAAACATAAAACTCTGCAAGTGTGAGCTCCATTTCCAATGATATCTGACATAGTTTCCATTGAGTTTCTCCTAGTATTAATGTGAGCTAGTGTCAGTGAGCTTACTTTCTGTTTGTTTCCACATATTAGACATAAGTGTGTTTCAAGTAAGAATGCCAGATAAATAAGATATTTGTTACAAAGAATTAGAAAAGGGAGAAATTATTCAAATTCTTGCTTAAATGCCCTTTGTTCTGCATGGCATTCAGTATTGCAGATATTCTAGTTATTACTTGCTTTAGAAACACTCAGTGTGCACAGTTTTTCGGAAATGAATAATGATATTATGCCCAATAAACTTAAAATCATACAGACATAAACTTTTCCGCAATATTATTTCTTATCATATTTGGGGTTGTAGAACAATAAGAGCTAGAATATTTTTATTCATCCAACAATAAATAAAAAATATACTGCGATCCTATTATCTGTGGAACTTATTCCAAAATCTCAAGTATAAATCAGAGTAACAAGAAAAAGAACCACTTCACCCTCTAGAAACATACATTCTAGCAAGACAGGTGGATGATAATATTCAAAAGTACAGAATCCACATTTAACTGGTACCAAATAAACCAGGAAAAGAATAAGAACACAAGCCAGAAATGATTCAGTTGTAGAAGGTGGTCAGAGAGGGATGGCAAGAGGGCCAAGAAGCGACTAAGCAAACAGGCATGAGGAAAGTTCCTGAAAAAAACATAACCAAACCAAACAAATAAACAAACCAAAACCAAAACTAACCAACCAAATAAAAACCAACAAAACAAACAACCCCCCACCCCAGTACTGTGGCTGGAGCCTCTGCCTATAGCTCATAGACTTGCTGGTGATTTTATGATGGCTGGATATCAGAGCCTAATTTTAATCTACTCCAGGTTAATCTTTAGCCACGTGAAGAGCCACCTTTGTTCACCTTTATGTTTGACGTAGTGTCGCTGTAACAGATGAAACCTTTGCAGTGTGCTGACTTGGCAGACCACTGTCTTGTACCAATCAAAAGGCTAGCCGTGTTATCAGACAAGCATCTGAACCATGTCCAAGAGACTTTCTGCTTAGTTCCAATCTTCTCACCTGCTGCGGTCACAGGTATATCTGTAATGTGGTCTTGCTTAGTGACTGTTTTTGTTCTGTTCCTAGAACAATTTCATGAAACTGTAATCATCGTTGGGTAAATTTTGGTTCTTTCTGAGACGTGACTGTCCCTGGGTTTGGTTTAAGGTTCATTTGTTGTTTGTTCTGAGGTGGCTGTTTAGAAATTTGTTAGATTTTCATTTTTGGTTTGTTTTCAATGTATCTGGTTTAAAATACCAGCTTCGTTTGTTAGCTTTAAAAGAGGGTTGGTATTCAACAATTCTGATTTTGTTTTGGGTTGGCTTTCAGACCTCTAAAGACATGGTTTCTGATCTTTTAGTTCATTAAGTCACTAACATTCAGTCTGTTCCTCTGTGTATCCTCCATATTTGATTTAACAAGGGGAGAACATGATTGAAGAAAGCTGGATTTAGCACAATGGGTTTCATATATGAACGGTATATTAATTCAACCTGCATGGATTTTTTTTTTTAATTTTTTGCTAGTTTGTTTTTGTTTTGTTTTGTTTTTCTTGTTTGTTTGGGTTTAGTTTTTGGTTTTGAATTTTGGGTTTTGGTTTTTGGTTTTTGGAGACAGGGATTCTCTGTGCTATCCTGGAACTTGATCTGTAGACTAGGCGGGCCTCAAACTTACAGATCCAGCCTGCCTCTGCTTCCTGAGTGCTGGGATTAAAGGTGTGCACCACCACTGCTTGAAGACATTTTTTTAAAAAGGGAAAACCAAATTAAAAGTATCTTGGCTTTACATTTGACTCAGTGGTAGTTATCTACTATCTTTAAATTGGTTAGTTTCGTGTGCTTAACTAAAAGTACTATATAGGAAAATCATACATACACAAATATTTAAATTAAAATTCAAAAATTACCAAAAGTGATGAAATTGGTAATTTACAAAAATTAGTAGGAGCTCTAAAAACTACCTTTAAGCTTAAAATGTTAAAAAGGTAAATATTTAGAGGTTATATGAAAGATTGAAATACATTTTACGTAAGGCCTACTTTTCTCTCTTTCTCTCTGAACATTCCTCTTCATTTTCTAATAGAATAAAAATCAGGAGCACATAAAACATTATGGCCTGTTTTAGGATAAAAATAGGAGAGAGAGAGAGAGAGATAGAGAGAGAGAGAGAGAGATAGAGAGAGAGAGAGAGAGAGAGAGAGAGAGAGAGAGAGAGAGAGAGAGGGAGAGAATTTTACACTAAGAATTGCCCCTGTAAAAGCTACTTTCCTTTAAAAAAAAAAATCACCACACTTGAGTATGTCTATTTTCTCCTTGAGTGACTTTCTCCTAACCCTAATGCTTAAACCTATATTAAAATATAATTATTATACAACTAGCTCTAAAGTTTTTCTGGGTTAAAGCGAAAACATTTGGATTGGCCTTAAAGAGGCAGAAAGCTCCTCAGGTTGCTAAGATATGGAGCGATTTCTGTCCCCTGAGTCCGGACAGTTCCGGTTGCTTGCCCCCAGCTTGATACATTGTGAGCGAGTTTGCCCGACCATCCTTAAAACTATGGCTTATATAATACCTCAGGTTCCTCTATTTCCGTTTTTGTTGTTGATGTTCTTTGTTTGTGCCAAAACTCTGTTTAACTTGTGCTAAGTGCACGGATCTTGAAGATAAAAATTTCTAGACTTATTCATAGCCTGTCCCTGGGTCAAATAAAACAATACATGTTTTTTCAGGGGACATTGTCATAAGAGCTGACCCCTCAGATGGCTTAAGCCAATATCCTGCCTCTGAGATAATAGGCTAAGACACAATAGGATAGCTACTTGTAAAAAGAACACATTCTGTATCCAAAATACATTAAAAGTGATTGTTTCTATACTTTCTCTCGGCTTAAAATCTTTTTTAAAAATATTATTAATTCTTTGAGAATTTCATTTAAATGTGAATGATTGTGTTTACATCCCCAGTTCATCCCAGAATAAATTAATAAATTAATTTATTAACTCCACCTGTTCTTACTTTATGAATCTTTTGTCAGTGAGCTTTTTAATGTGCTACTTATATATTCAGACTTCACACTAGTTGGGCTTTAATGCCCCATTCAGATCAAGAATTCAGCAGAAGTTCCCTAGCTTTTCACTGGGAAGAATCATTTCTGGTCCAGGGGTCCTTAGAGATGCCCACAGGAAAAATTAGACATTCAATGTTTGTAATGACCAAATGCTGGGTGTTGCTGAATTCAGGCTGAGGTTGTCAGAGCTAGAAAGGCAAGTATATCCCAGACTGGTGCTAGGGCGGCTAATGATGTCTAATCTGAAATCTGTTTTCTTTCATCTCTCTCTCTCTCTCTCTCTCTCTCTCTCTCTCTCTCTCTCTCTCTCTCAGATACACAAGGAAACATGGAAAATATAAGTTAACATCACTATACATTAAAACAATAAAAAGCATTGGCTCACATTGGGCAGGACATTTCCATCTTCCCCTCAATAATGGCACCTGCTGTGTGATATTTAGTTCTCAGATAGAGATAGATATTACCTAAGTGAGTATGACTAGGTGGACCTTATACTTTTATTGAGCATCTACTTGAGTCTTAAGCTTTTTCAATTATCATGTTAGATGTATCTTTAAGATGTAAGACTCAAACTACGCCTTATGTCTTTAATGTGCTCATTTTCTGCCCTGTTCTAAGAAAGTATATATTTGGGATTAATAATTGTTTTGGTTCTATTGGAACAACAAATCGACTACTAGCCTAAAGGAGACAACAAAATCCTGGGTTTTAAAATCTACAATATGTAGAACTGTCTCTGCGCATGGTTAGATTTTATCTTGTTTATACAGTAAGATATTAGTTGGTAAGGGTTCATGTAAATTCGGTTTGCTGAATTAAAGCCAATTCTTCTTCTTTCATAGTGTAACTGGGGGTTTAAGGGGAGAAGCCCTAACTTCAGTAGGCTAACTCAGTAAGTTTGGCTACTTGTCTCAATATGCAAATTAAAGACACAGTTTGAAGACAGACAAAAGGAAGAATAGTTTATCAATGAGAGAAAAAATAATAAAGGGGGATCTGATGGTCCAAAAACTATTTTTTTACAATATAAACATGAATTTTTAAATGTAAATTAAAAAATTTTTAAGGGAAAATATTCATAATGTTCTGGTGACGATGCCATCTGCTTGATCCTGGTCTCAGTTCGGGTTCTACAAGTTAGCCCCAAAGCTCCCTATTGCTTGAGGGATGGCCTTGTTTTTTGTTTTTAAGATAATTGTCCTGCTCCAGGATACAGCCTTCCCCTGACAGATAATTTCTGTCACCTGCTGTCATAAGCAATTTAGCAGAAATGTCAAACTTTATTCTGCTTTGGATGTCCTGTAAGTTCAAATGAAAAGTGAATGCTAAAATACAAGCAATTTCAAAGTACCTACTGTATGACTTCAGTCTTTAACTGAGGATTCATTCATTAGAAAGCCCACAGAAAGCTGTGTTATAAATGTTAAATGTCTAAGATACCTTCTATACACGCTTTCTGTGCTTTAACTGCAGAGTCCCGGGTTTTCAGGATTATCTTAATAATAATTGTTTTATCTTTAAAAGTACATTCTATCAAAATTTTGTTAAAATAAAATAACAAAATAATGAGAAGACAAAATGAAATTACTAAATAAAAAGAGATATAAAGGTTATATGTGTGAGCTATATTTTTGTTGAAAAGGGTTAAGGAAAAAAATGCTTTCAGATGAGAATCTTTACATAGTAAAGATTATTCCAATATGAAAATAGATTAAAATAAAAACAGTAAAGTGCGTTCTAAAATATTGTAAAAAAATAAACCTTAAAAGAGTGAATGTGATTACAACTAAGTTGATTAGAATTAAGGGTTATTAAATTTTTATGATAACCAGGTCTTATTGAGAACTGATCCATTCTTACTAATGTTTACGGAGGAAAAATAACAAGGGACAAAGAGCTGCTCTGCAGTTAGGAGCGCGTGGGGCTCCTGCAGGTTCCATACCCAGCACCCACTTCAAGGCAGCACACAGCTTCAGGGAGATCTGCTGCCTGGAGCCTCCAATTAGAGTCATGTGCACATACACCCACGCACATAAGCACACATATAATCACATGAACATAATTTTAAATATGGCTTAAGAAAACCAAGGACTTCATTTGATTCTTACTCCTGCCCCAAAATAAAAATTGCACTTAGATTCTGCTTTTATATGTTTTATACAATTTCCCTTGAGTAAAGGCTTCAATTAATAAATAGCCACTGTCTCAACATTAAAGAAAGGTCTTTCTAAAAGAATTATTTGTGGACATTTCTGCCAAGTTATCTAGCCATAAAATTCATTTTCAAATTGGACATTTTAAATCATTCATAAAATTTGCCCTATTAGATAAGTAAATCATGCCAACAGTATCAAGATTAACTAAAGATTTGGTTTTCTTCTGTGATCTACCCTACTTTAAGAAAGATCTGTTATCTCTCCACAAAATAAAAAAAAAATGCCTCCTTTTTAAAATTAGGTAAAAATTATGATTCATCTGCATTGTAACATGCATTGCAAGAGGTAGTAAAATATGGTACAAAAATTCAAATTTAGTTACAGAGCTGTTCTCTAAAGATGTCCTGCAGCAAATGTGTGGTAACTTCTGAGAACACAAGTCATCAGCTTTAAAATCATGAAATGACACCCATCAACTACAGTGACAAGCAAGTGTCTCGAGCAATTGAGCTTTCTCTCTGCTTATGCTTCGTAAAGCCATTTATAACTATAACTACGCATGTTTCCTAATGCTTAGTATACTTAATATTTCAAAGGATATATTCCTAAGTGCTCAAAATAATGCTAACTCTTGTTTTAAAATGGTCCAACTAGGAATAATATTGTCTCATTAACCATGTTGCTGTTATAACTGTTTACTTACCAAAACTTTCTATGTTATAATCTAGTTTTCATATTTCAAAAGATTCAAGGGTTTTTGCTGACTTTGTAGAACAAGAAAAAGATCTCATTAGTAGTATAATTTAAATTTTAAAATTTATTTTTAAATTAACAAAATATTCCTCTTAACTCTTTCCTCCAAATCTCTGTAACAGGGTATAGTTGGATTTTAAATAAAAAAAAACGTTAACTGGCTCTAACCAATTGAACTACCATATTTCTATTGATATTAAAAATACAATGGAAACAGTGTTTTCTAGACACAGCAGGGCGGTTGGACATGTGAATACACAGTTATTATGACAGCATGCATAAGACCTGAGCTAATTCAAGCCAGGCAAAATCCCAGCATAGGAGGGGAGGGCAGGAAGAAAATCCTCACACACACACACACACACACTAATTGAGGAGCTCGTGGTGATTGATAGCTAAGGTAAGTTAGCTAGAACATCTTGACCTGTGGGTCCTAGAAGACAGCTGAGTAATTTTCCCTGGGATCGTGGGATTCTCCATCAAGGAGATCAAATTCTAGTTAAACCTGATATGGATTCAGCAAAGAGACAAGATGGAGGAAGAGCTGCACTGTCTCAACCCCGGCGTGTGTGTGTGTGTGTGTGTGTGTGTGTGTGTGTGTGTGTGTGTGTGTGTGTGTGTGTTTTGTTGTTGTTGTTGTAACTGTGTGTAAGTGTGTGAGCGTACATTTGGGTATATATAGGTGCAGGTGCCCTCGGAGGCCAGAGACACCAGATCTCCTGCAGCTGGACTTACAGAAGGTTGTGAGTCCCTGACATTGGTTCTGGAAACCAAATTCAGTTCCTCTGGAAGAGCAAAAAATCTCTTTTAGGCACTGAGCTGAGCTGTATCTCCAGCTAAGACACCAATTTCTAATAATCACAAGAGTTGTAAGGTTCTACACCTTAACAGAATTTCTTGGCCGAGTATTTAAAATATCCTATAGTTCAATTGGCCAGGATTTTAAAAATTAATTAAACAATATTCATATTTTACTAATAAAAAAAGAAAGTAGACAATAGAACAGTAATTTCTAGAGTCTCATTTTCTTTTCTATGAAGAATTAAAAGAATAAAATGGATTATTATGTCTATAAGGTCTACAAAATTCGAATCTTAACAGGTTTAATCTTGTGTGCAAATTACTATATTAATATATTATATTATAATTAATTAATTATAATAATTAAGTACTTAATATACTATATTAATAATATTCAATATAGAAAAATCTTGTCAAATTTGTATCTGTATTGTTATTCAATTTCTTCTGTCTTTTTTCATTTACTTTCTCAAACTGAAAATCTGGTACAATACAAGTGAAGTAAGTCAAGTTAGTGTCCACAGATAACAATTATAAACTAATCTGAACATCAAAGGCCAATCTTTCTTAAGCATAGAGTTAGCCACTCAATATGAAGTTATAAAATCAGATTGGAATAAATACCCTAAAAGATAACAACTATGCTTAAGTATTCAAAATATAAACTAAACTAAAATAAGTTATGTAGTACAAACAATTATAAATATAGCATGAGTCAGGTTGTTTTTTGTTTTTTGTTTTTTTGGTTTTTTTTTGGTTTTTTCGAGACAGGGTTTCTCTGTGTAGCCTGTCCTGGAACTCACTCTGTAGACCAGGCTGGCTACACACGTCAGTTTTAAAACAATATAATTTGATTGGTTAAATTATGTTTCCCGTCTTTATTACCCTCACTTTGTTAAGCCAGACGGTATTCTAGGTAATTTTAACTTTAGACAAATTAATTCTATTATATGTCTCACGTTATGCCATATATATATATATATATATATATAATAAGATAAAACACATAAAACACATAAAGCCTGGATCATAGAGGCTCATAGGTTTTTATTCAATCTAGGTGGCTCTTCTGTAAAGGTTTCATTCAGTTCAGGAGGCTCCTCTTCTTTCAGGTCTTTTCTGGCTTTTCTTCTCTTCTAAAGGACGCTTTGCTGCCTACTACCCATCTTTATCTACATCAGACTGTCAGAAACAGGGGCAATTAATATTTGCCACTGCATGCACAAACTGTGATGCCCAGCCAACATGGGGGACTGTGAACCAGAGTTCTGAATAACCCACACCTTAAGCTAAACTTCCTGCAAGGTTCCGTGTCTGATCACAGTTTCAGTGACCATGGAGAGGTCTAGAGCTAATACAATTATCTTGAGCTATCTTTAGCTCCCTTAATGGTCATCCCTTGTTCATCTCAAAACAAACAAACAAACAAACAAACAAACAAACAAAAAGCTGAGGTTTGATTTGTGTTGGCAACTATTGAGCAGGCCTGTCTTCTGTGTGGTTGATATACTCAGTGTCTGTTGCAGGATATTTGATTGTGCTAGTACCCTGAGATTGTGTGATTTACTGAAAAAAAAAAAAAAAAAAAAAACAACCACCACCACCACCAAACCCAAAACCAACCAAACAAAAAAACTCTGCTTCTAGTTGTGATGTGTCTCAGCCTTTAGCATACAACTTTAATCCCTCTGGCTGGAATACAGGCATGCCCTTAGTGCTAGCCTTTAGTCCCAAACAATGAAGGTAAGGATAGTTTGCTAAAGGAAGCACCCATGTTTGAAAGCGATGTCTAATGGAGTGGCAGAAAAAGAGAAAGGTCTGACAGAATAGGATATGCCCAACTCTTATAAGAAGAGAGAGGAAAGAGGCAACTTAAGAGAGAGCAGCGTAAAGAGAGAAAGAGGAGACAGTTTTACCAGGACAGTTGTACACAAACAGGTTGCAGGGAGAGAACAAGCTAGACCAGGTAAAGACAGAATAAGCCACAGAATAAAGAGCCAGAAGACTAGAACAGACTGCCAAAGCTAGTATGAGGCCAAGCAAAACAATTTAGGAGAGGCTGAGAAAGAGAGAAGCTAGATTGAATCAGTCAACTTAGAGAGGAATTTTGACCTAGAAGAGCTGAGTTGAACCAGCCAGCCATACTTCAGAAATACTAGAAAGGGTGAGCCTATGCAACAATGAGTCTTAGAGGCTGAAAACATTGAAGGCCAAGATTAGATTGTGAGGAGGCTAGAAGCTTCTAAGACTAAGCCTCAGCTAACATAGAGAGGCAGTAAGCAGTAAGCCTCCAGACAACAATCATGCCAAACAGCTTCTTGGCTAGAGGTAGGAGGTTATGGCCATTTTCCCTCCTCCAGGCTGGAATGTTGTCTGCCCCAAGACTGTGTTTGTCTTGCACGTACTGTCAAGGATGTAAAGTAGGCAATGTTAATGATTCAAAGAATGAATAAAAAGCACATTCAGTTATATGTTGATGTAGGCATGCATACTCATGAGTGCGTACAATGTGAAGTGTTCTTGCCTCGGCTTGCTGGGTTCTCGAAAGTTCTACTGCTTAGCCAGAGGAAAAGAACAGATCCACTGAGAAGGAGGTGACTAAGAAGGTGAATGGTAGGAAGAAGAATGTGAGGTGAAGACTAAGAAAAACATTTCAAATATGAGGAATGACTAACAGTTGTCAAGCAGTGGTGAAAAGGTAGACAAAACAGAAATAGAAATGTAACCTTGGGTAATGTTGGTTACAATCGCTTGGGATATTACACGTACCGAGAAGTCCTGTAAAATGTGACAACTATTTTCTTTGATAAAAGCATCTTCTATTATTCCCCTCCATAACATGAAACTTTGTTTGGAAGAGAATGCAGATGAAGGGAAAAGCAGGAGATGGGAAAGTGGAGGCAGATAAAACATAAACACTTGGTAAATTTGGCTGAACATTTAAGAAACAAAATGGAGCTCTATTAGGACATGGAGTCATAGAGGAATGTTCAGTCTGGGTAGCAAATGCTAGAGGGGGGGAGGGAGAGGGAAAGAGAGAGTCTTATAGAAACTATTAAAACCTGGAGAAGATGCTAGCTAAATAGTATAAGAACTGATTTTTGTAGGAATCAAGGGACTGAGCCTATGAAAGGGCAAGAGAGGAAAAGATTTCAAATAGTAGTCAAAGGATTGATTTCAAATTGGTCCAGAGTAGTTTTTCCTTTAAGAGTGTTTTTTGATATTATGATATTATTAGATCATTTTCCACTTCCCTTTCTTCCATGCAAAACCTCTCATATAGCCCCTCATTTCTCTCTTTCAAATTCATGACATCATTTATTTCCTTAACTGTTGTTGCACAATTACATATATATATATACATATATATTCTAAATACCTAAAGGCATGTTTGGTCTGTATAATGTGATTTGCATTTCTCAGGGCTGACCATTTGGTACTGCATTATCAATAGATGTGTTCTTTCCTGGGGAACCATGAGCTAAACAAGGACAACCACAAGTGACATGCTTACACGGGTGTGGAGAAGAAGGCAGGAATCCTCTGCCATACACAGGGAACTATAGCGAGTCCATTGTAAGAGAGTGGGAGATAGGGTGCTTAGTAGATTCATTTGGACGGCAGGAGCATCTCATCCTTCAAGCAGTGCTGGCCAGCATACTCACCTCTTTCCAGTGCAGAAGTTCTTCCCACTCAGTTTCTCCATCAGCTAATAATCATCTGAGAAAGGCACTGACAGTCCTGAGAGATGCATATCCCTCTCACACTGCATCTACAGTATCCCCTGTCACACAGATGGTAGATTATCTCTCATGTATAATTTAAGATATTAAACCTTTCCCACATAAGCTAAAACAAATGAATATGTAGAGGGCATTTAGCATTTACAATTAATACATAGCCAACACAGATTTTGTCTAAATTATAAAAGTGGCAATTGTTTTGCTAGAAAAGCTGTCTACATTTGAAAGGTCAAGGTCTATTGCTTTATGCTAAATATAACACTGGAAATGAGGGCTTTGGTGATTACCTCTCTCAATCCTCTAATCTGATTATCAGTTTGGGCAGATGTTCCTCTAGAGCATTATGGCAATATATTTACTGTGTTTCTATCTGTTTGCTCTCAGATGAATTGTGAACTTCATGGTTGGGTAAAAGACATCTGAGTTAGACCTATCCTGGTACTGAATGCTAGCTATGAGCAAATGTCTTACAGACCGAGCGTCCCTAATCCTAAAATCCCAAATGCAAAATACCCCCAAATATGAAACTTTCTGAGCACCAATACAACTCCACCCGTGTGGAAAATTCCATACCTGACTCCTCCACACATATTACAACATTTTAAAGAGTGGCTCAGTACAAGTGACATTCAAAAAAAATGTCACGAAGGTCACACAAAACTACTTTTTAAAATCTATGTATTTTCTGTTTTTTAAACCAGTGTTTGATAATATTAAATTCTTCTCATTGTTGAGCCATCTCTCCTATTTTTCTTGATGTCACATTCTCATATTCATCCTTGCTTAGTTGACAGCTCTTTCTTAATCAGTCTGTTCCATTTCCTCTGGCCAAAGAATAAAAGTTGGAATGACTTAACACTCAGCTTTGAGAACTCTTTTATGTGATTTAACTGAATGAAAAACTCTTCACACACACACACACACACAATTAGAATGCAGGAACACCATAATATTGTAATTTTGGGTTTACATGTGAGTTCAATCCCTAAGACATTTCATTATATACTCAGATAAAGCCCCTGAAACAGGCAACAAAACCAACTCAATGATGAGGGAACTTAGAATAGATTAATATTCTTAAAATTTTATTAAAAGTACTCTACTGAGCTTGCTTATATAGTTATCACCTCTGTGCCATTAGGCTATAGAATTTCTAAAATACTTCTTCTGTATCCTTATCCCAAACAACTAGGGCAACGTTTGGTACATTTTAAACACTTTACCATGTTATTTTTATTCAATGAGTATAAGAATGAGCACAGTTGGAGACATATTATATACTTCATTATCTCTTGCCCTGGAGAGAAAGCAGAGGATGATAAACATTAGTCATGGAGCCTGTACATCATTTTGGGTGGATCCAGGTTGCATTATATTCTCAAATATACCTGCAGTCTCAGAGAAGGAACATTATAGAAACCAAGTTCCAAGTGGCCCAACTCTCTAGGAAAATGTGTAATCGGCTGAGCTGTGTTTAACAAAACCCTTCTGGCTCCCATCTCTCAAAGGAGATTATCTGCCCTCCTTAGCAGATGTGTGAACTCCTCCTTACTGCTTACTGGACTTCCTTCCAATCTTCCTTTGACAGTGTTCACTAGCAGGTAGTAAGACCTTCTGCTTCTTAAATCATCAATCTAACTCCTTAAACTGAAGCTATAAAATAGCTTCAAGTCACACAGTTCAACTAATTCCAATTATTTACTAGAGACCTAGATATGGCGGTTTTCACCAAGATGGCTAACAAAGATGGAGACCATTTGTCTCAATTCTTTCTGTAAGTTCTGTCAACTGTAAAGTCTGTTGGACTGATAGAGGACTGGGCTTTATACTGGAGGGTTGCAAACTGTAGATGCTAATGAGATGTAAATTACCTCCAGATTCATTTGTTACAGAACCAGGAGCAAATATCAGGTACATCTAGAGGGCATCAGGACTCACCAGAGCTTTTGTATTGAATTTCAGTACTTAGTGCTTGACACCTAGTTCAGACCTGGAAGTTGGAAAGAATGCAGGTCTGGGACTTCAGCATGTTAGGTTTTATCTGAGCTCTGTAAGCAATGACAACCTACAAACATGGCCATGTACTTTAGGAGCCTGTCTCTCAGTTTATACCTCTGAAAAATCCACATACTTCTGGTTTCCTGTGGTATCGAAAACGTAAGAACCCAGTAACATATATTTTACAGGACACCAAACTAGTGTGAGTGTCTCTCTAGCCACAGCCACCATGACTGTCACTTGGTGTAAGAGTGAGTCAGTCAGGAAGACATTTTTGTCAATTTCCTCATAGCTTTCCTCTTCCTGTTGACTTTGGACAAAGGAATAGTCCTTAGGCTTATGACCTAAGATATAGCTTTAAGTCCTTTTGTCCTAAGATACAGCTTTAAGGACAAGAACATGCTGTGCTACGTGGCTGTGGAAGTCACCTTTCTCCTCCCACGTGTCTCAAAGTGTATGCTCTGTGAAGTCAGAGTCTCTCTCAGAAATTAAATTCCTTGACCTTAGAACACTCAAGTGTTCCTCAATGATGAGTCAGTTCCTCCCTGACAGCCTCGCTTGGAGCTCTCAAGCTTGTCTCTGTCCCTCTTATTCATCTTTCTTCCCTCAGTCAAAGGTCACAGCAGCCTTAAGGATGTACCCATTTGGCACAGAAAAGAGGACAGAAACTAACACATCCGGTGGTGTATCTCAAGCCTGTGCCTAAGGAATGCTACAGCACAGAAACAGAAAAGGGCTCTGAAGTTGCAGTTCTACCCCCAGCCTGAGAGAGTTGCTTTGAGGGTCCTGACTGTTGGAATAAGCTTCCCTTGGCTGAGTAGCTCATTCCCTGAGAACCACTGCACAGTGATGTCTCACCAATGTGACTCCTTCTATACAAAGAGGTGCCCTCTTTAACGCCAAGGAGAGAGCTGATGGGAAGAAGACTAACTTTCAGTCCCACAAGGCTCTTCTGTCCTGCTGCTTCCTGGCCTAGGCTAACACACAGGGTTAAAGTAGTCTGCCAAGGCTGTCAGTGGGATCCTGGCTAGGTCTGATGTGAATGTCTCTGTGCAAGAAGCTGACAATCTCTTCATACACTTGACTTTTTCCATCTAACCTGCATCACACATCCGGATCCAGCATTGAACTTTCTTACCAATTTAGTCTTTGTGGCTCAGAGAGTTTCAGAAAATAAGAAATAAAGTTCTAATCTCTAATTTTCCAAGTCTATCTCCTCAACACAGCATCTAAATTCCAAAAAAACCACAAACAAACAAAAAAACAACAACAAAAAAATAGCTATCCCCATTCAAAAGGCTCATTTTTTTATATCAGGAGCAGCAGGCTAAAGCATGTCCACTAGTTCAAAATAGGGCAACAAAATAACAGTCATCAGCATTGAAGTACCTCCCCCCCAGAGTTTCTAGGAACTAAACCACCAACCAAAGAGTACATGTGGAGGGACCCATGGCTCCAGCTGCATGTGTAGCAGAGGAAGGCCTTATTGGTCATCAGTGGGAGGAGAGGCCTTTGGTCCTGTGCCAGTGTAGGGGAATGCCAGGGTGGTGAGGTGGGAGTGGGTGGGTGGGTGGGTGAGCACCCTCATAGAAGCAGGGGGAGGGGGATGAGATAGGGGGTTTGCTGAGGGGAAACCGGGAAAGGGGATAACATATGAAATGTAAATAAATAAAATATCCAATAAAAAAAAGTAAAGCTACCATTCAGTATCTGTCTTTGAAATCTAACATAGTCAAGTTTGGAAATGTATGCCATTGTATTGCAAAAGGGAATATGTAAATACGTAAATGTGGAGCTAACTTTTCTTCTGAACACGACCCTGGTGAAATATCTCGAAAATTCCCCTTCTCTGATACTGCGTGGAATGTACTAGGAGGACCTAATCCTGCTTTCTCTAGAATGTGGGAGGAAGTAGATTGATTGTCTTTTAGAACCTGCTGGCTATCTCAGTGATTTGTAGGCTGAGCTGGCTCTGGCTCCTCGACTCTATTCACCTCTGCCCAACTCTTCATTAGGTGAAGCTTCAGACTTGGCTGGAAACTGGCCACCTTCCAAGTATGGCACCTGTAAATCAGTGAGACAACTGCCCCGCCCCCAATCTTTCTTCCAGTCTCTCTCCCACCCAGGTGGTGGTTAAGCTCAGAGAGCTCTGACTGTCCTTAATCTTCGATATCTAGTAAGGCTAGCAGCACTTTCACACCAGGCTAGTCTCCAAAGGCATCTGACTCCACCCTTTGACCTGAAAACAGGTCAAAATATCAAGTTGTAACATACAAAATATCCCAGAGTACTGGCCTACTGTGAACAGTAGGCCAGTACTCTTTAGAATCTTTCAGAAGCTTGAAAGAGATCTTTTTTTAAACTTCTAAGATTTCCAGGAAAAATCAGGGATAGTTATTCATTAAAGAATGTCAGATTAACAAGAGCGAATGGGGCAGAGGGGAAACACATTTAGCAAGAGAGTCCTTTAAAAGTTCCCCTAGATTTCCCTAAAAAATCTCATGTAAAATTTCAATGCTAATTTTAATGTCTTATAAACAAAAGGCTGGCCATAATCTAATATATATCAGAAGAATAGCGAGCTTTGTTAGCTGTGCTGATTAGGGATATGTGGGAAGGGATTGACCAAAGCTTCAAATTTTGCCAGGCAGATCTCTCTGGACTTCTGTGTTCCATTTGCAAAGGTCGTCATTGCAGCCAGGATGTAAAGCCATGTAATGGCCATCCCAGATAATCGTGCGGCGGCTTTTAATACTTCTTTATACAAGAATAGTGAAAGTCACATTCCACACCTTTATTCATATGTACAAGCTATAGACTTTGTGGTATTTGTATGTTAGATTTAAAATTTGATCTACCAACAACACAACATAGATACATTACCAAAAATGTAGTTGAGGAAAAACACAAACCATCAGGCAGTCAGGGTGACACAGGCTTCTAGCCTCAGCATTTAGGAGATGGTAGAGTAAGTGGGAGCAGACATTTGTTGATGTTTATCTTTTGCTACAGAACCAATCAAAAGTCAGCCTAGCCCACATTAGATCTTGTTTCAAAAATAAATAAATAAATAAATGTAAATAAAATTAATTTTAAAAAATCAAAAGAACAGAAACATAAACCTAAAGAGTACTTCATTTAAAATCTCATGCATATGAAATTTAAGAATGGGCAAAACTTCTGTGTGGGCACAGAAATCAGCTGCTCTGCCTTGGTACGGTCTTGTGTTTCAAAGGGAACTTCCAAAGAAAAAACCTTTTGGAATGATGAGAACTCTGTAGCTCTTCAGCAACCTGGAGGAGGTGGAGGCAGGAGGATGAAATTTCAAGATTTCATCCTTGACTACATAGTGAATTCAAAGGCAGCCTAGGATCCATGGGACTATCTCAAAAGAAAAAGGAAAGAAAGAAAAGAAAAAAAGAAAAGAAAAAATTTTGTTGCTATTCTTGATTAGGGTGTTGACTTTTTACGGGGAGATTCCATCAGCTTTACCTTAAAACTTCGACTGAGTGGAATCCATTTGGAATAGATTTCTGATGTCAGAGGCCATAATGATGAGCAAGGATCAATAAGAACCACGGATCTGTCTTTCCCCTATCTCTCTCATACTTATGCTCTGAGATTCAGCTTTTTTTGCAATGAAGGTGCAAATTGGCGCCTTAAGCAATCCTCCCTGGGTCATTTCCCTCTGGCTAGCCCATTTCCCAGTACTGACAAACGTGCGCTCCAAAGTCATCACTCTTGACTGTGGGCAAAACTTTGGGAAACAGACTCAACTTCTCAGCTCCCGGGAAATTCCTCTTGGGACACAGTGAGCTTGGGGGCGGGATAGGCCTCTGCCTCAGGAGTGAATCAGCCACGTTTTGCGCTCCGCCCCGTCGGGGGTCCAGAGAAGGTTTAAAGGCCGCTCTTCTGCGAGCCAGGCGACCAGCACTCTCCTCCCTTCCTGCGTCCAGGGAGCCGCAGCACCGCCCGGCACCATGGACCACGCTACGCCCCTGAGACTGTGGAATCTGCTGCCGCTCCTGGTGAGCTCCGCTCTTGGTCTCGCTTCAGTATCTGCCCAAGGTATCCGCCCAGGATCCCCCTTGCCTTTTTTGTTGCCTCCCAGGCTGTCTTTAGGTCCCTGCCGCCCGCCGCCAAGGGGAAGTCGCGCCTCGTTGGTTCAGAAACTTCTGTGGTGAGCTCTGGGGTCAGATCTTCCAGTCCCTGCCAGGCACCAAATCTGACAGTCTCCCTTGTTTCTTCTCTCCTTCTGACCCTCTTACAGGGAATAACTTAGAGATCTGCCTCTTGCCCTTGGACGTGGGACCTTGTCAGGCCTTCACCCCCAAGTTCTACTATGACAGGTACAAGCAGAAGTGCCGCAGATTCAAGTATGGAGGCTGCCTGGGTAATGCCAACAATTTCCACAGTCGGGAACTCTGCGAACAAACTTGCGGAAACATAGAGAGTAAGTGTTGGGGGCGTGTGTGTGCACAGAACTCAGCCTGCGTCTGCACGAAGGGGGCGGGTTAGAGTTTGCGCCCACCTCCCACATGATTGCTTTGAAGTTTCTTGCAAGGAACTCCAAATCTACAACCACTAACAAGAGTTCATCTCACTACCAGATTCCAGTGCAACTCTGCCTGTGAACTTTGGGAAAGACACTTTGAGCCCATCTTAGGCCATAATAAATGCAAGGGAAAGATAGGAGTGCTTTTCTGCATCTGTCATTAGTTCCAGAAATAGGGTCTTTGAGACCGCTGTTGCCTCCTGTCAATTACCCGTCCATAGGAAATATTTTTTATTGGTTCTTACTTTTTGAAGTGTGATTTAGCTCATTATCCGACTTTACTTTTGTTAACTGACACTTGGATTAGTGTTATATAAATAGCCAAGCTCCACAAGGGTCTATTTTCTTTTATGTTGTGATTTTATACTTATGTGTATTAAGGATGATACAGGGCTTTGGCCACTAAGGAACTCAGCCAGGAAGAAATGTGTATTGGCGGGAATAACTTTTCATACAGAAACAATCAGAGAGCAGTCTTTCTATGGAACTTGAAAGCTGTATCACAGCTGAGTCAAACACTCTGCCTATCAAAAGCTTACCTTCAGACGATTGGGCAGACATTGGGAGCTTCCTATTCCAATATGAAATAAGGTTATCATCCCCCAGTAGTTTCAGAAATGGTGGTAATGTTTTGAAAGTACTACTAAGAATGCTTGGGTTTTTATTAGCATCTTATTAGTTTCTTGGGTTAGCATACCAAACAGTGGGCTTTATTAGGCTCGTTCAGACATACATACCACCTTATGTTCTCGACTTCCCTTTGCACCTTGCTCACACTCTATCCCTTTTTGCTGGTCATTATCCCTTCAGCTCTCATAACACATGCTCCCAGGTGGCCACACCTTTAGCTCTCACAAGGCATGAGCTCTGTGTCCTCTCTCTGCCCTCCCCGCACATTTCCTTCCTCTCCTCACTTGTCCACCTTTCTATTTCCATCATACATACACTTGAAGCTAGATTGCTTACGTGAGAGGAAATGCGTGCTGTTTGTCTGAGTGTTGCGTGTTTTGTTTTACATGACATTCTCCGGTGTCACGCATTTCCCTAGAAACAGCGTGACTTCATCTTTACCTTCATCTGAAAAATATTCTTTGTGCATTCAGCCACATTTTAAAATCCATCTGTTATTGGACAACTAAGGTGTCTCTGTTCTTCAGCTGCTGTGTACAGGGAGAAAGAAGCATATGCAGATGTTTCTGTGATGTGTACACTTAGGGCTCTTTAGCTACACTCTTGACTTGGATAGAATTGGGTCATGGGATAGAACTATTCTACTTTTGGAAGACCTTCCCTGATGACTACCATAGTGGCTATGCCCATTTACATTCTTATCGAGAGTGAATAAGGGTTTATTCTTCTTGCCTCAACTTCTCATTGCAATTGTTTCTGTTCTTCATAATAGCCAAAGAAGATTACTTTGAATAACATGTTTTATTGCTTTCCCCTCCCCCAGAAGTTCGTCCAGTTTGTCGATTAGAACTGAGAATGTATCCATGTGATAAACCCAATATACAGTTTTACTTCAACCTGAAAACCATGACATGTGAGCCTCTTAGGCCTGGTGTGTGTAGCAGGACTAAGAATATATTCTCCGAGGAAGCTAAATGTAAGGCCTTGTGTGAACCAAGGAAAAATAGTAAGTACTTTAATTGTGGTACTTCTAGTTCAAGTTTTCATTTAAAATTTTTATGTGAAGATCAGAAACTTGATTTGAAATTAATATTGTTTGTGTGCTGGTGATTACACAATTATGTAATGTCATGTGTGCCTGCATTACTGCATGCCTGTGTGTGTGTGTGTGTGTGTGTGTGTGTGTGTGTGTGTTGACTTTTAACAACTTCTGCCTTATAGGGAGTATTATGTCCTTATTTTTCCATGTGTGGGTACAGCTGAAGGTTAATGACGTGCAAACTTCTCAAGGTCGGACTGTGACAAAGCTATTAACAAAAAGTTGCTACTTTTTCTCTTGTTCCTGGAGAGCATCAGTTGAGTGTCTCTAGTTAGAAACTCTGTAATGTGAAAATCTGAAATCAGAAACTTCCCAGCACTGGCCTTGTTTCCCAAATGGAAGTCTCCACATTCGACCTCAGCTGGCGGATAACAGTAAAAAGACAGGCGCACTAACATTGCGTTTCATTCTCTCCAAACCCTGCGTAGAAGATGGGTAGGAAACACTATGGACTTCTCATTTAGAACTGTTTCCTAGTCTCCTGTCAGCAAGATGTCTTATCATATATATGCAGATGTTCCAGACTTTGGAAAACCCTGAAATGTGAAAAACTGTTGGTCCCAAGTACTGTTTAAATCAGTGGTATCCATACTGTAGTTTCCATGTCTTCAATTTATACATAAAATGTAGAGGAAGGGATCTAATGGATAGAGAGGGACAGAATGCTTTTTCTCATAATTTCATGTGTGTGTGTGGGGGGGGAAGGAGCAGGGACTCCTGAGAAAAGTAAATGTAGAAGTATCTTTGGGGATAAGAGATGCGGAATGTAATGGGGGGAGGGGCTATACACAATGATAAATGAAAATGTCATAATGGAACCGTTTTTACACCAATTAAAGTAACTGATAAAAATATAGCATGCACCAATAATTGCTGAGACCTCAGAAATGTATGAAAGCAGTTTTGTTTATGAGTTATTGGAATATGTAGGGTTAAGACCTTGGTTAAATTTCTGTATTCTTTGGTAATTATATCACACAAAGGATTCTGTCCTTCTCTCTTTTCCCCATCTCTTCAGCCATTTCCACCAGATATAGCAGAGATACACAGATTTGAAAAAAAAATCATGAAATCTTCTTTGGCAAAGAGTTTGATAGAGCTGTGTGGCAGTACTGTTGAGTGTACATAATCAAGTACTGAGTGTATGCAAATGTCCCAGGTGATGGCACTAGCCCAGGAATGTCACAGTATGCCACGGACTGTCCTTTGAAACTGAAGCCCATTTTAGTATGTCTAGTTAGAGGCTTAATTTCTTTTTGCATAGAAAAGTGTGTAAATACACAGGTTTTGAAGGCATTATTTTGGCTTATAAAATTGAGAAAAAGGGGTATGGGAGGTGTTGCCTGGAGAAGGGAATGATGTAAACATAGAACATAGGACACACACGTGCGTGCACACACGGACATCACAGATGCACATACATTCATACACACACACACACACGTACACATATGTACACACACATGCACACATACTCACACACACACACATATGCAGACACACTCACACACACGTGCACACACACATATGTGGCCACACACAAGCACACGCATATACACACATGTACATGCACACACGTACACACATGCATACACGTATATGTATGTGTATATGTATAAAAGTTTAAATTCTTAATTTCATAAAAAAATGGAATGATCAAAATAGAGCAGGTAAGCGTCCCTGTGACTCCAGACAGACCTGTTTTGAATGGTTCAGTATTTTGGATTCAGAATGACGTCTCTGAGGGATTTTCTCCAGCTAGACTCCACTGAGCATCTTAGTCTGGTATTACAATATTTCTAATTTCTTTTTCTTTTCCATAAAGTTCCATCATTTTGCTACACTCCAAAAGATGAAGGCCTGTGTTCTGCCAATGTGACCCGCTATTACTTCGATTCAAGAAACAAAACCTGTGAGACCTTCACTTACACTGGCTGTGGTGGGAATGAAAATAACTTTTATTACCTGGATGCTTGCAACCGCACCTGCATTGACGGTAGTAGAGCTCTCTTTATTCAGTCATCAAGCAAAGAAAATGACTAATTCCAAAGGCAAATTCTACCTTGGTGTGTGCTGCCTTGGTTTCTCAGACAGCAGGCGTGTACTGTCTAGGTGTAGGAGACAGTAGTCACAGCTTCAGTTTCACATGTAGAACGGTAGCAACTGAGAGCCTCATGTAATCAAGTTAGATGAAACGAGGCGAGATCAGAAAGATGCTATAAAAGTTGATTTAAAGTGAATGTCAGGCTGAAGCCACATGATCCTTGTTATTTTGTTGTCTTTAGGCTGGACGAAACCCAGGAAATGGAAGATAGCTGATTCCCTGCCCAGTATTTGGAAGCGTCATTCTTAAGCATTTTCTCATGCTTAAGGAAACAAATTGTTAGTAATTTGCTCCTCTGATTTTACTGGTGCATTACATTTTTTTTAACCTGTATGTTTTTATTCATACCAAGCTGCTTTCCAAATGTGAAATTATCATTTTCAATGTACTGTTCAAATATTTAAGAGACTGAATCCTTTCGGTGTATCAGATATGAATGTGAACGTGACTCGCCCAGCTTCTTGGGATTGCTAGTACTAATTTCAGAAAACGATGGTTACTAAAATAACAGAAGACAATCTAAGTGTGCAATTTAAACCTATATGAGCATCAACAGGAATGACAAAAATGTTTCATTATGAACTTAAAAGTTTGGATTAAATTTTAGGCTGCAGGGGACAAGTAGCTAATTTATGAACATTTTATTGAATCATTCCACTGGGGTATTACTTAATATTTTGCCAAGTGTACTCGCATCCCTTTCTTGCCAGATTGCAAGGGAAGTTATTTCAAAGATATAATTATTATTGGATGGATTTTAAATGTTGGTGATTTATGAAAAGAAAACTTTTTTTTCCTAGAAAAAAATCATTATATTTTCAATTCTGTGTTTTTTATTTTCCGTATTTGACAAATGAAGTCTTCTTTGATCCTATGTGTTACATTATTCCCTCAGACAAAATGTCTTGGAGAATAGAAATTACTAGATCTTTTGGACTATGTAAGATGTATCCTGAATCAAAATACATGTATGATTTAACTTGAATTTCATAAATAAATTGTTTTAAAAAGTGTTTATGACAATATGGTAGTGTTTTTCTTTCTCTGTAAAGAAAAATGAAGAAAAGAACTGTACATATCATTTCAGTAAATTTAACATTTAAGAGTAACTCTTTAACAAAATTACAAGTATGTTCACTCTTTGCCTGAGAAGATACTCACTGAAAACCTATCATGGTTATTTAAAAGACATGGGTATGCTTGGGACATTGCTGATGTAGAAAACTGGAGACAAACCGGATGTGGGAATGAGAGCCGTCAAGGAAATGACACGTGGGGCCTGAGCGGAGTGTTTGTGTGCGTATAATCAGACCCAAGAATACAGTGAGGAAATAGACTAGGGGCAACAAGAATAAACATGCACATGCTTGGACTTTATGGAAGATTGTGACATATTCCATTGATATAAACCTGGAACAGGATGGAAGCAACAAAGAGTTGATAGATATGCACTGAGATGAAATAAATGAATCTTAGGTAGTCTTGACTTTGGAAAAAGTTATTATATTTTACGTAAGTTTAAACAAGTTAAAGGAAAGAAATCAGGCACTTTTTAGGCACCAAAACAAATGGAGCTGGGGATCCAAGGAGCTATTGAACAGTAGAATATGAATACAAATATATAGTCTTAATTTCAGTGGCTTTCAGAGGCAGCATGTGACCATAAATCTTCATCAGTATACAACCTAAGGGTCTAAAAAATCTAAAGAAGTTCAGAAAGTATTGAAAAGTACTTTATGATTAGTTATTGCTCAGTCACTGTTACTAGTCTGAACCTACAATGTATAGGATATTTTATGGCACTATGTATTGAATAAAATTGGAGACTTCTCCGGAGTCAAGGATTTTAGTTTCAAGAGAAATAAGAAGAAGAAGCATACATTTTTTTAAAAAAAATTAAACAGAAACCTTCAAAACCTTAAGCTTGAATTAGAAATATTAGCATGAGCACAGACCATGTGTTTCTCAGGATATATGTCATTCCCCTTCTTCCACTAAACCTCCTCATAGCCATGGCAACTGCCTTGCACTAAGTATAATTGACCTCCGCTCGTGTTCTCCTAATCATATATGTTATTAACAAGAATCAGCTCTCTTACAAGTCCCCAAGCCCAAGTCTGACACAAGAACTACTCAGAGGAACCTGGCATGCATTATTCTAAAACTCAAGAAGCAATCAAAGGCTGATGAATTATGTTAGATAGACAGGAGAGCAGCATTAAGTAGCTCACAATGACGTAAAAGGAGACAATATGAGCATCAAATTAAGTAAGGACCTTGACACATAACCATATATAAATGTATAGGACCTGCATTTCTATCACACACACACACACACACACACACACACACACACACACACACACACACACACACAATGAGTCCTTCAGCCAAGATTCTAGACCTTGCAATCAAATTTCCATATTGGAAGGAAATATGATAAGCAAGTCATCAGAAGCCAGGGAAAGTGTTCAACCAAATCCAGTGTTTTATGACATACTCTGGTTTCACCCGTTGGTCACATTTGTTTTTCAGGACTAGGAAATCCAATCTGTGCTTTAGCAACCCGAAAAAGTAACATGCTATTAAAAGTTTTGTTTGTTTAAAAAGAGCCTGTGTTTGGAACTCCTCAGGGGCTGTAGACAATGAAGATAAACAGAGGAGTTGTCTGTGCTTTGGGACTGTAGACTGAGTAATGCAGAGCCTTTAGGAATTCTGGAAGCTCCTAGATTCTCCACAGGAAAATTAATATATTCGCTGTCATTGTTACCTGTGGTGGCTTGAACATGCTCGGCATAGGAAACGGCACCATTTGGAGATGTGACCCTATTGGAGTCGGTGTGACCTTGTGGAGGAAGTATGTAACTGTAGGACTGGGTTTTGAGAGCTTGCTCCTGGCTGCTTGAGGAAGCCAGCCTTCAGATGAAGATATAGAACTCTCAGCCCCTCCAGCGCCATGTCTGCCTAGACACTGCCACGCTCCCACCTTGATGATAATGGATTGAACCTCTGAACCTGTAAGCCTGCCCCAAGTAAATGTTGTCCTTTATAAGAGTTGCCCTGGTCCTGGTGTCTCTTCACAGCAGTGAAAACCCTGACTAAAAGACCACCTTATAATCAGACCCCTCAGGAGATCATGGGCCCAACTCAGCCTATGGACACACATTTGTTCAGCATTGGTCAGGAGTAGAACTTCCACACGTAGCCATTCTAAAAGTTCAGGTACCTGTCATTTCATTAAAAACATGTGAAGTACAACCACTGTTGGCCAATTAAACACTGACAGTAAAGTAATTTTAAATTTCAAAACAAGAAAGAAATAGTTAAATTAGTCATGGAACATCTTCCAGACAAAGGGAAATTCCTTCTTCTTACTACTGACTGTCAGCCTGAGAAAAGTTCCCTGTTAGCATTTTCAGCTGACAGATGGGATAGATGACTGCCTCCTTCTGTAACACAAAATATACACGCATGCACACTCACCCAGGCACACATAAACACAAAACACGCGTGCATGCACATGCACCCAGGCACACATAAACAGAAGACATAGGTGTTTATTTAAAGTATTCTGTGATAGGACTCCTATCTCCTTTGTCCCAAGCAATGTAACAACATGGGAACTGAAACAGAGTCTCAAATTCCCTGTGCTGTGCTATATCCAGGTATCTATCTTACCTCCAAGCCATGTAGACCGTTAGCTAGTGATCTTATCCAGTGAGGGACTATGTTTTCATGTCGGTTCTTCAGCTATAAAAATCCCTGAGATGGGGCAACAGGGTTAAATCTATAGAATGACCCCGAAGAGTCGATATAAAATAAAATGACCTGAATGGTGTCTGTTAATCCTCTTTCAACCGGGAGTCCATTATGGTGATAAGACTTGATCTTTACAAGCTTCTGCTTCTTTTAAAATGTGTCCTTTGAGGATAAAAATGAGGAAATATACAAAAAGTGCCAAATTCTATAGCATCTATGTATTAGGTTATGCTAGAGGACATGGAGACACGCAAACATGAGATTCAGAATCATTCAGAAAAATTCCCATTCCCTTGAGTTCCATGGTCCCTCATAACTATTTATCAAGTATATAAATTTAAGATTGTGGTGACCATTGTTCTGTATGATTTCAAAACAATCTTGCTCCCTTCCTGCTGAGGCCTACTCTCAGTCCAATTATCCACACTAATGCCATGGTGCTTTCACAGGTGAAACATCTGATCAAGTTATTCATTTGTTTCAAACTCTGTAACATTTTTCTATTATATTAAATCATTGTATGTGTGTGTGCATGCATGCGTTGTGCATACAAGCTCATATGAGTATTTACATGTGTGCATGCAAGTGTACCGTAGGACAGAGGTTGACATCACATATCTTTCTTGACCGCTCTCCACTTTACTTTTTTTAAGAGAGGATGTTTTCCTGAGGTGCATCAATTGGAATAGGATGGCTGGCCAATCATCTCCAGAGATCAACTTGTCTCTGCACACACACACACACACACACACACACACACACACACACACACACACACACACATGTTCTGTCTTTACCCATGTCTGGTACTTCACACAGCTTTAGTGTGGATGCTGGGCACCTGAATTCAAGTCTTTATGTTTACCCAGCCAACATGTGACCCGCCGGTCATCTCCTCAGCCTCATTTCCCTCTTAAATCTTTACACTAGTGTCCAGGTCATTACTGTGTTGCTTATGAATAGAGAGTCCTGTATCCTAAACACATTCTTCTCAATTCTGTATTCACCTCCAAACATAATTCAGCAGCACTGAATTACTGAAATTTGAAAGCATGTCCTAGAACTTAGGCTTTCTAGGGTGTGGTTCTCAAATTTTATGTATAATTATGTACTGCATATCCAGGGGAGTTTGATCTAGGGGTTGCAATGGCATTTACAGATGGACATTAATCCTGACGTTAACTCAGTCTATTCCGCGATGGGGTCAATATAGATGCACATGGTGACCAAAGGCTCTGAAAGGTTAAGAAGGATCCTTGGGAAAACTTGGAGAAATACTCTTATGTTCTACTACACATTTTGTCTTTCAAGAGTTACCCTCTTTTCATATAAACATCTCATGAACTGACTCTTCTCTGAATTACCAAAATGGTTCTAGACCTCTTCAAGCAGGTTTAACCATTGCTTTCAAGGACTTGGCTAATGGCAAATTTCTAGCTAAACTAGTATTGCAATGAATTATTTTCCTAACAGTTCTATTAAGGACTATGTTTTACATAGGATATTAAAGGATTTTTAAAGTTTTCAAATGTATTATCATATTCCTGGTATAGTATGTAGAAAATAAAGTACAAAGATAAAAATGAGGCAATAGAGAATCTCACCAAGTAATCACACACATTCTGTTTTCTTGAGGTAGAAATCACTGGATGAGGAGCACTGATGTCCGGGTGCACTGATAAATTACACTGGTTTGTTTCCAACTACAGTTGTCCAAATATGAAAAATATTGTGCTTATAGGAGATATACATCACTACCCTGTGGTAAAATGGCTTTTTAATCTGAGTTTTAATTGCTGTTGCCAAAATCATTACAGAGGTCAAACTTGTTTTGTATAAATTTAAGATGTACAGCCTTATGCTTTTACAAAGATATCCTTAAATGATTACCATAGGTAATCAACTTACCATAGCTATCACCTTCCATTGTTAACTTTTTTTCTGGTAAAAAACACCCAAAATCAGTTCTCTTAGCCTATTTTTAATGCGCAGTGTTACTAACTGTAATCCTTTTGCCATAGGTTAGATGTCCCCTGGGCTTGGTTGTCCCACATAACTGCACTGAGTTAGGACTCTCTATTTAATGTCCCTTTACTTCCTCTCCTCTGTCCCTACTAATCATGGTTTGTATTCTGTCTGCATCGCCATTTTCCAGGATGCATGCCCACATGGTATTTTCCTTTCTGTGTTTCCCTGACTCATATCCTCTAAGATATTCCATGGTGTTGCTAACAGCAGCATCTCCATTTCCAGAGCTGAATATTTTACTAGGTATATAAACAGATTATAGATAATAGATAGATGATATATAACAGATTATAAATAGCTAGATGGTAGACGGGATTCATAATTTCATCACCCATCAGTTGGTAGACATTTGTGTAATTTCCATGGATTGGCTGCTGTGTATAAGGCTGCAGTGAGCAGTGCTATGGTCTGTGTGAGACCATGTTCAGAAGAAGGATACTTGCAGTTATATTTTCAGATTTCTCTCCGTCCTGTTCTCTACAATGATTTCACCAACACACACTCCCAGGGCGTGTTAGGGTTCCTTTTCCCTTGCCCTTCCCACGAATTTACCATTTCTGGACGTTTAGGTAATAGGTAGAAGATGGGAACATGGTGACATTTCTCTGGTTTTCATTGTCTTGTCCTCCTTAAAAAGTGATTGGAATATCTTTTCATTTTACTGTTGACTGTTTTATAGCTCGTTGGAAAAACGTTTGTCCAGAGTTCTTTCCCATTTTACTTTTGCTCTTGAGTTTTATGTTCTTCCAAGTGGTTTGGAAACTGACCCGTAGCAGGCATGTGATACACATCGATTTTCTCCCAACTCACAGGATGGCATTTCATTTGCCCATGGTTTCATTTGCTGTGCATAAATGTTTCAGTTTGATCGAGTCCTGATTGTCTGACTCATTCATTTGCTTCTTTTACTGATTGAGCTTGTGGGGTAGTATCCAAGAAATCATTGCTGAGTCCAGTTCCATGGAGATCACCCAACCCTTGGGTTTCCCCTCAGAATTTTATTGTTTTGTATACGTGTGTATGTGTGTGTGTGTGTGTGTGTGTGTGCGCGCGCGCGTGTGCGCAGGAGCACGCACACGTGTGCCAGTGCATGAGCATGTGAGTACATATGGAGTTCAGAGGTTGGTCGTAGGTTTCTTCCTTATCCTGTGTCTATCGTATTTTTTGAGACGGATTCTCTCACTGAACCTGGAGGTCCCCCTTCTTCCCCTCGCTCTTCTCAGCAACCCCTCCCCAGGGCTGCTGCATCTGACCTTGGACTGTCTAAACCTCTCCCGTCCTGCAGTTCCCTAAGAGCTGTCTTCCTGATCCACCAGACCAAAGACTTCACAGTAAAACCCTCACTTCCTTGAAAAGAGTATGGTTATGTGTGCTTCAACACCTCCATTTCCCATACTCTCTACCTTTATTTTCCAGTTAAATGTAAATTGAGGTTTATTGTTTTTCTCTTATCATCTAAGTTTAAGTTACAAGTGGCTTCATTAGATCTCATTATGGCTCTAGATACTATGGCATGGACATGAAGAGATTATTATTTATATGTGTGCTGATTATCACCCTAGGGAAAATGGGTGTCTCATACAATTTGTTAAAATTAAAATAATCTTTATTTTAAAGACCATGTGTGGATCAATTTTCTTTTTATTATTTTTTTAGGTTAATCTGATTTTTATGTTCACACTTCTGAATGCATACAGAATAGAAAAGGTACACCCACACCACCTTTAGAGCCCCAGTTCCTTAGCCCGTGCATGCGTTTGCAACTGTAGCTTTCCTACTGTTTGATGCTAATAGATTCTTTAGCAAAGGCACAGATTGATATGACCCTGGAATAGAGGTCTGCAGCAGAGCCCAGCTGCTCCCCTCTGAGTCTCACATGGATGCTAATCTTATATTAATCTTATGTTATTTGCTTAGAAGGCTTTTTTCTTGTTTGATACTGGAGAGGTCTGCCCTCTGTTCTTTCCCCTTCTTGGGATTTTTCATCCAAACCATAGCACTATAATTGTCCCAACAAATTAATGTTCTACTGTGTGTTTTAAAGTTAATCTTCTAGGTAACTTATGTTTTTTATACAACAGAGAAGTGGCTCATTCCTAATTTTTAATTTCAAGAATATATTCACAGCCCTTTGTTTCTTGAGTGTATTAGAGGAATGTGAATGCAGCTATTACACCAGTTTAGTCCTTATATGCTGAAAACAACTCTGTTTCAAAAAATTTTAGATTAATGTATAAACAAATCTATGTCTCCTTATTCACTTTCAGGTCCTTATGCACAATGGAGCTGTTTTGCTCAGTCATTGGCACAGACGAACTGTCTTTCCATGGGACATAGGTCTACTTATAACCTACAGTTTGTTTATTGTGCAGGAGGCAAGATACATATGTAATTCAAACACTGCTATGCCTTTTTAGCTCACCCATGATCAGCTTATTCATAGAGGATTCTAGGAGATCTATCTAAAAGAATCAGATGTATTTTAATCACAGACTCTGTTGTGCTTGCTCTCTTGTTCTCTGTTAGTGGATTTCTGGGAACCACATTTTATTGAAAAGCCCCATAGGAGTAAAAGGCTGCCTGAACTCTTTACTTGTGTTGCGCTTCAATCCTATATCCTAATGATGGACTCCAAATCCATGCATCTTTTCCAGAGTTTTCAACCTTAAACCCTTTTCACTGCTCTCAAAGATGAGGTTCCCTCTCTGTTTAAAAGTTAAGAAATAGATGACACAAACATGCTTGTCTGTAGGACATGATAGCAAAATCACAGAAAAACCTTTCTTAGGAACACCATTATTTACTCAATGTTATTGTTTCTGTTATTGGTCAATGTCACAGACCTTATTCTCCTGCTCTCAAACACCAGTTGACAAGAAGGGAACACTTCTGGTGTACTTATTTTCTGTCAAGCAAGCAATAAGCCTTTCCAGCTGTAATAGTGTCTCAGCTGCTTTAAAAATTGCAATTAGTGATATGTACTCATGTTATCAATATGAAATTTCTCATTTCTCTTCTTTCTTATTCTATTGGCTAGAACTTCCAGAGAAAATACCACACACTTAGTGGAGAATAATATTTTTAGTTTAGCCTAACTTTTATAAACTTTTTTTTTCTCTTCCTCTTAGTTCAAGGGGTCTCTTGAACAGAGGTTTGAGGTGAGTGATGCTTATCAGATCAATGAAGTATAAAAATATTTCTAATTTAGTTGGAAATTTACCCCAAATCAAATATAGATTATGGGTTCAGTTAGAAAACTGTGTGCAAAATGATCATTTTTTTTTTTTTTTTTTTTTTTTACCCTTTGGAATAAAAGGACCAGATAACTCAAAATGAATGCATATACAAATTCTGAAAACGTAAAACTTATATGAACATTAGAATGTTTAAAATAGTAGTGTACTGATTAGTTTTCTGTCAGCTTGAGTCGAACTAGGGTCATCTTGGGACAAGGGTACCCGCACTGAGAAAAAGCCTCCATCAGATTGGCCTGCAGGACCAATGCAATGGTTCTAGTTTGAGCTGCAAGGTGAGTACCATGATTGATGTTGGAGGACCTAGCCCACAGTGGTCCCAAAACCCCAGGAAAGATGGTCCTGAGCGGTGTAAGCAAGGTAGCTGAATCTGAGCTTGAGAAGCTAGCCAGTAATCAGAATTCTTCCATGGTCTCTGCTTCCATATCTGCACGTAGGTTCCTGCCTTGATTTTTCTTCTCTGGCTGCCCTTCATAACTGAATGTAACCTGTAAAAGAAAATAAAACCATTTACTCCCCGAGTTGCTTTTGGTCATGGCCTTCATCACAGCAATAGGAAGCAAACTAAGACAGGCTTTTTTTTAAACATTTAAAGGAATTTTCCAATAACCTGAATTTTTTCCCATTCAAATATCCCATTTAATGTTGCCATTATTGTAGTGACAGGCAAAAATATGATGAAATATTCCTTCTTTTGTTATTATCTGGGATTATATAGAATTTCTTATTTAAATATTTTTGTTTTTTAATAATTTACATATCGACTTTTACAGGAGTTCTCTGCTACAGATGCCCACCCCCCCTTTTAAAGCTCTTGCTTGACTGCAGTTTTCTTTATCTTAGCTGTCATTCCTCAATTTTATAACGAATTTTAAATGGAATATTGTTTTAAAACTAATATTTAGTATTAAGACTTAGTTTACTTTATTAGACATTAAAATAAACAAACATTCAAGTAAATGTGACCCCACTGTGTCTTTTCTCATTCTAATAAATTTCTTAATTTTTTTATACATGTAAATTCTTTTCTGACCCTGGTAGCTGGGTTTTAGTAACTTTAAATTTTAGTGTCATTATGGTTTTCTTTCTTTTTCTTTATGTACTTGTGGATACTTTTGTTACTCTTTGAAGGCATCCTCAACATGAGCAATTAGTTAGACTCAAATTTCATCCACAGTTGGTAAATTGTGTATGATAACTATTGTTTTTGAATAAAAAGATGTTTGTTTTGTAGGTTGTGCTATGGTGTTGTATGAACACCTTCCAAATATGAGTTGGACTTTCTCCTCTCCTTTCATAGTGACACTGTGCTATTTGCCATGAACTTCAGGGACCTGCTGTGCACACTTTTGGCACGATTCTGTATCTCTGATAAATTCATCTTCCTGTTACTGGTTGTCTCTTTCTTCTGAGTCTACTTATCACACATCAATACAGCTTTATTCCTCTTTAAGAAAATCAATATTTGACATAACTTTTCTGTTTGTATTTTCAACTGACCTTCTCACTGGGTTTGCACTGAATTTCCTATAAGCAATATATTGCTGGGATTTTCTTTTTCTCTTTAGCCAATATTTTTTCTTTGGTTAGTCGGTTTAGACCACTTGCCTATAAGATACCTATAGACACAATCATATCATCTGTTTTCTGGTTAACCCCACCCTTTTCTTGATTTTCTGCCTCTATTTCTCTATTCTCTTCTTGCCCTCCTTACTTGTCTAAGGAACTTGGGAGTGCAGCTCTGCATAGTTTTTGTTTGCCCTGTGTGTTACAATATAAATATGTGACTTGTTATAGCTAAGTAATATCAACATTTTGCAACTTTAATTGAAGTGTGGGAAACATGTTTGCTATTTAGTATAGCTTTATTGTTTCCATTTTCAGATATAAATGCGTTGATACATATGCATTATACTTTTTTCACTCTTTAAGCATAATTTACAAAAGCAACAATAAATACTATTGTCTGTTACATACAGTATGCCTTTCCTCTCGCTCCTCCTTCATTCCTGATACCATTGAATTCTTTCCCTTACAATCCCTTGCTTTAGCCAATCTTCAAAGGTAGGTGTGTTAAAAAAAATAATTTGTTTAATCTTAACTAAAGGAACATTTCTCTGGATGGAAAATACATAATGGAAATGTATACTTTTTAGAACTTAAAATATGACCCGTTTCACCTGACCTCTATGTTTTAGATAAAAAAAAAAAAAAAACTTTGTTGCATAAACTGATGTCTTTGTGGCAATGCATCTTGTTCCTCTGGTTGTTTTCATGCTCTTTTCTTTTCCTTTGATTACAGTGATGTTAACTGCTTGGTACCAATCCTGTTGGGGAGATGTTTATTTCCCAGATTCTGTAGCATTTCTCCAGTTTGGGGACCTTCCAACCATTGCTTCGTCACAAATTCTTCATAATACCGCTTCCCTTATTTCCTTCAGAGCATCCAGTGACGTAAAATTTGAGTCTTTTCTGAGGAGTTGAACATTTCCAGGTTCTGCTTGTTTTATTTAATAAATTCTTTTAGCCTGTCCCCAGTTTATAGATCTGCATGCCACGGCTTCTTTTCTTTTACCCAATCCATTTAGCAATATATTTATTTCTATTATTATTATTTTATTAGAACTTTCCTAGAAGCTTTGGAGAGGATTTGTCTAAGATGTCTGACTTGGCCTTTTTTGACTGGGCAGTCTGGATCTGAGGTTGTTGTGTTATACATCTACCCATGAGCTTCTTCACTACCTTGACCTCTCTCATACCACCATTCAGAAGTTTCCTTAGTTGCCAATAATGTCATTCTAAGAGACTCTATTTTTACTTAGTGAAGGGGAGCAACAGGAAAAGGGTATATGCTGTGTTTTCTGAACTGTTAGTCTTCTTCATTTACTCTTCATTGCTCACAGACTGCCTTTGACATGCTACCTGATGTAATCAGCTTTCAGGTTATCCCAAACTAGTCATTTTAGAGCAATTCGTTCTAAGGGGTGTGTGTGTGTGTGTGTGTGTGTGTGTGTGTGTGTGTGTGTGTGTGTGTGTGAATGTGAAATGCATGCACATGAAATGTAAGAAGAAAACATCAAGCCTCAGTTCCAGGATCCCATTATATTTGAAACAGGTTCTCTTGTTATTTTGCTCCAGTATATGCCAAGATCACTGACCTGTGATTTTCCGGGACTCATCTGTCTCTGCCTCTCATATTTGCATGGAATCTTTGAGGATACTAACACACGCAACCACATCCAGCTTTATAGGTGCTCTCGAAACTTAAACGCAGGTCCTCATGGTTGCACAACCATCTTTCACCCACTGAGTCATTTCCCCAACTATGGAAACATTTTCAATGTCTCTCTTTTTCTCTGTATGTAATAAATGCTTAGCAAACTTATGGTCATTGGTAACTATTTTTGAATGAAATAATAATTTAAAATATCACATTTTAAGGGTCTTCATATGTTTGTATTATCATTTCAGTATTTCAGACTTGACTCATGGTTTGTTTAACGACTCAAAATCAGACTTGCCTGGTTGTACAAGTGCTCTGTTTTTGCTTGGGAATAAAACAACAGGAGTTAATTATGTTAGACCAAGTGGTTTCTTGTTCATTCACTACAGCTATTGATTTTTTAACTAACCAGTCAGTGTGGCTTTTTTTTTTTTTTTAATAACCAACATGCCATGTTTGTGTTCTTACCTAAGGACTGCTAACTACCAGAGTACTGCTGTGTGTATGGACCGTTCTTGATGGCTCTGAAACTACAAACCAACCCCAGCACACATTCATTCTGCCAGGGAAGTGAGGATCAGGAAACGATAAGCTCATACTCTTCAGGCATAGTTGAGAGACATTACTTGAAATTCCACTGGGCTTCTAGACTAGGAGTCAAGACATACAAGTTAGCATATGAACCGGATTATTTCTTTGCCTTATTTTCACATTAAAGTTTCTTCTTAACCATGAAGAGTGGGTGATTACAAATAGATACTGCAAATTTCTATACAAATTGCAAAGTTACATTTATTAGGAGGAAATCAGCTTTGTTTCTGAAGAATAATGACCACATATTTTCTAACATCATAAGAAAAAAGGGCACCTTTTTTGCTTTCTATAACTCTAGACTAATTAGAGAGTTTTATGTTGCTCAGCACCAAGCCACAGTCACTCAAGTGTAACACACATGTTTTAGATTAGTGAAATGTGCATTACTAATAATGAGATAGTATAATCATGCACCATTTGCTCAAAGTGCAGCCTTTGGGCTCAGTAAGCTCAGATGCCACAGGGTGGTTAACTTCTCTCATTTGAAAAACATACCTGAAACCTCAAATTGGCAGGACTCAGAAGAGTAATAGATGGATTAACTCTACCAAGAAGAATGGGCAAGAGGAGGATTGACAGGGGCCATTATAAGGGAGAGTATTGTAAGAGCAGGAGGTAACATTCTCCAGTGCTCTGAGGTGGTGGGTTTCAATACATTTAGGGGAATGAGTGGATGTCGTCCTCCTGTTAAATGTGGGACTCTGGAAACAAATGCACCAGGATATTGTTGAAGATATGCTGGCTTAGGACTTGACAGATGGACAAATAAATGCATGTAAGTAAGAATAAACATAAATTAATTTCCTCAGACAACTCCCAAATTTGTTTTTTAAATAACCAATGGGACAGCAGGAGTCAAGGATCACATATGCTTCCACACAAAGAAGGAAAAGACTTTAATGCTTGAAGCACTACTTGGGTGGTATAGACATCATAGATGACACCAAATACCCAGTGACAACAGTGGCCATTAGGTGCTTAGGCAAACTAGTACATTTGAGCATGTAGCACATGAGTATCTAATAGAAAGTCACCCTGGGCAAGGTAGTGAGTGGGAGAACATAGCATCTATCCTGAGGGATTGTCTGGAACCATGGAGAACTGCAGGTCATGCTTCATTTGCTTCAGGTTGACCATACCCAGGCTTTTCCTCTTTATCCAAATCTTTCTATGAGTGGTCCATGGTCCACATGCACTCAGCTATGGACGAGACCAGAAGGTCACTGCTAGAAAATGGAAGAGAAAATAGACCAGGGAAAAACAGACCTATGAAGCATCACTGGACCATAAGGTTCATGTCTACATCCCTTGCTGATTGCAGATCTAATTCAGGAGGAAAGCTTATCACATCCACATGTCTGGAGAAAGCAGAAGCTGAGCATCCAACAGAGAAATCTCTCCCAATATTTCACATGAAAAATGCCCCCAGAGACAGGTTGTTAGCAGAGTGGGTACTGAGAGGTTGACCTGTCATTAAGGATGACTGCAACCTTGTGCCACTTCTAGAAGGTTCCGGATTGTTTGCGTGTTGAAGAAGGCCTGGAACAGTTAAGTATGTAGAGATGTTAGCAAGCCTTTTAAAAAATAATATTTCATGAAATAGTTTTTCAAAGTATTCATGTCTACAAAATTATTGTTTTGATAGGAACCTACATAGAATGTGTAGAGTTAATTATGTTAGTTATCTGTTTTATTTTCCTTGAAGTCCAGATTGATACACAGTAATCCCAATGGGTGGTGCATACTTATTACATATTATCAAAGGTACAAGTGCCCACAGTGACTGATTTTATTCATCCTGTCTCCCAGGGTAAGACCTGCTCTAGAATCTGAATTTTTCTTTGGTTTTAGACTTTTTATTAGCATATATTTAAATACAAAGTGATTTCATTTTGATATTTTCAGACATATGCATAATGTACTTGATGGTATTCGCCCCCATTAGCACATCTTACACTGTTTGCTTCACTCTTGCATGGTCCCTCACCGTGTTTGAGCAATTTTACAGTAAAATATGCACACAATAAAATGGACAACATGCATTTCAGTCCTGCAACTCATATGATTATTAAAATAAGAACAACTATTGCTATCATCAAAAAATGTTCCTTGATTTTTATGCTTACATCTACATATCTTTCAATAGAGGCATCGATACTCTGTTAAGTTCTCATCTATGAACTGGAATGGAAAGTGTATACTTTCACTTAAATATATCTGTGAATTCCTTTGTTGTTGTTATTGCTGTTTGTTTTGTTTTGGGCCTCCATTTATGTCATTAGCCGTTTTTTTAAAAGCCATCATGGCAGTAATGTCTCACAGTGCTTTTAGCTTACGTTCCTTTGATAATCAATGTACTGAGTTGTCATGTGCTTAGATCATCTCTATATTTTCCTTTCTGAAGTATTTATTCAAGACCACTGTTTGTATTTTCTTCTTTCTAGTGCTGAATTAAAGGAATTTCTGAGTAAGTTCATTGCACATACAAAAAATGCAGGGTTATTTCCCAGTCTCCAGCTGACTGTTCATTTCCACATAGGGTCTGGTGGTGAGTTAGTGTCACATTAAGTCTAATTTATCAGGTTTCTTACATTCTATACTTTTCTTTCTATTTACAGATTAAGAAACTTTTGTATGCTCATTGATGGGAAAGGAAATTTTCTATATTTTCTTGAGAAGTTATGGTTAAATTTCTTGATAAGGTTTTGGCAAATGGTATATCCAGAAAACTCATACTATAAAGAATTAAATTTTGCACCCTATGATTTCAGTCTTGTGTATGCCAAATAATTTGTGGGTTTTTTTCTTTATTTTTTTTTTAAATAAAATTGATGTTGGTGTGGATTTATCAGTTTTATAAATATTCATAAAATGAATTTTAGAACTATTTATTTACTTTTATTTTTAAGTATGAGTATTTGTATATGTGTTGGTGTTTGTATGTGTGTGTGCAAATGTTTGCACACATTACATGAATGTAAATAGGTTGACATTGTGTGTCTTCTTTTGTAACTCTCCACCTTATTTTAGAAACAGAGTCTGTCACTAAACTTAAATTAACCTTACCTTTAAATGGCTGAGAGTAAATCGCAGGGACCTTGGTGTCTCCACTTCCCCAACACTGAGACTGAAGCATCATGGGGCTTTTACTTTTCTCTGTTTTATTGCATCTATCTCTGCCACATTAGAAGAATCAGGAGAAGCCATAAGGAACATTCCAATGCTGACCTGGAGCAGTTTCTATACATTTCAGATAAATTCATTGTTATTGTTTCCTTTGCAGGTCTTTGAAGTTGATTTTCATCTTTGCAACTCTAGTCGTGATCTTAGAGTATGTTTTCATGAAAGCAAAGAGAAAAATGCAGGAAAAGCACCTGCTGTAGAACACGAGAACCCCAGCTTGATCCTGGAACCGACACAGTAGCAGAAAAGAGCTAAGTCTCTCAAATCATCTTCCTTCTTCTACATGCACAAACAGAATAAATTAAAAAGTAAGTAAGTAAATACACTTAAAAAAATAATAAGGGACAAAAGTGGACAGGCAAAATTTATCGTCCACAAGTTTGTTTCCATCTAGCCAATTTTTATTCTTGATTATGGGGCACAATACACAGGACTGAAGGATCAATTCTTGGGTCAATAGATCTTCTCTTATCCATGATATATAATGAATGATTAACTTTTGTTTAAAGACAGCTGCTCTTACTGATGGTGGTTGGTGTGTAGTAATGTCGGTGCTCATCTCTCCTTGTATTGGTTGCTAATAGAGGAAGGACCAAGGAGAAGGGGGAGAGGATATCATTTTGTACTTCAGTCTTCATAATTTGTGACCTTTTGAAGCATTGTGGTGCAACTTTTTCACACACACACCTATGTTATTTTGCTTCTATATGTGGATTTGGGGAAAGAAACTGACTAGACATTCAATTAGCATATTTTATCTATCAGGTATTACATTTCATTGGCTTTGGGGGGATTTAAGATGTTTCAATCCTTTGTTTCTTAGAAACCGTGTCTGAGGTGAAACTTTAGTCAGAATACCCCTTCTTTCTGGACTCAAAAGTATACAATTGCAAAATATCTTAAATGTAAAGAGATGCCAATCATTTCCTTTGTCGGGTTGAATTTATGAATCTGTCAAGCTCTTGACACTTTTTGTCAATACAAGTTCTTAATAACACATAATTCTTTTCTTAAATTTTCTACTCTATACAGTATTTTCTCATCATTTTCTCCTCCCATAGACTTGTGTTTTGAGAAATTTTCGGTATACTAAGCCATATTTGCTAGTGAGTGACTTGTATTGCCTTGAACAAATAAACATAAGATTTTTTACTGGGCCTTTGAAATTGTAGAAGATAACTTAGGGGTCCATATTAATTTTTTTCAGTGCGTCAAAGCTACAAGGGCTTCGAAAGGGATACAGTGGGAGAGAGCTGTAGACTGCAAGACTCTCCCCAACAACAGCACCTGTACCACTAGTTATGTAAGTCAGCTTTTAAATGAAACCAAGTTTAAATAAAAATTTATCTCTGACAAGGACAGTGGTTTCTGCTAGCTTCCTATAATAATTCTATTGAATGACATCTATTTGGTATTTAATTTTCTGGTCTTTGAGGAGTTTAGGAAAGTAAAAGAAAATTCCCGAGGATGCTGAATATTTATTTTCAACATTGTTATTTTCTCCATTATTTCTTTTTAAGTCAATGGTTTCAAGTTTCATGGGTCTTTGGAAAAATCTATCTTACTCTTTAGAGACCTTCCAGAGTGACTCTGAGCAGACATTCCTCTAGCACTTTTATTTACAAGCATTGCATTTACCCTCATCCATATTTGATAAAATCATGAAGTTTATATTTTCATGCCTTTGCTTCATTTCCAGTGTGCCTGCGAGTTTCCAGATTTTCCTATCATGTCTTCATGTCTGTGGTTTGACTTTTCCTAGGGACAATAAGAACGAACATCCATTCACTCCAGACAGGTTGCTGACAGCAGACTAAAGAAATAGTCCAAATCACACTCATCTTAGTGAATGAGTTCATTGGGGGTAACTTACAGAAGTATAGGTGAGGTGCTACTCACAGGAATGTGGGTGGCTTAAAGCAGGCTCATCAGCATAAATTCCACTTCTGCAAGGATTACAACTCATGAAAGGTGCTTCACTGCAACTCCTTAAATGACTTGAAGGCAGTTCAGCTGCTCAAAGACTCTTGTCTTTAGCAAGAGCTTCTGCTAGGTAACCTTAAGAAGTGGTTTTCCTCACAGCCATGCTGGAATGTGGGAACCTAGCCAGTTTCCTTTACCTTCTGAATCTTAACAAACATCCTTCCTACCCCCAGAATGGAATGTTTTAATTTGGAAGAAATAACTGTACAAAACATGCCCAACACAGCCCATTGTACGTGTGCATGCGAACTCTATAGAATACATATGTATATGTTGAATGAGAGAGGTAATATATAAATAGATACTCATGTGACAGGGTAAATGCTGTGTTGGTTCAGACTGTTAGTCATCACAGCCAGATGACATAGAACAAGAGACAGGAAGGCAGAGAAATATTAGAGACTCAGATGCATATAATTAAATGGTAAATCTGTTCTAAAATCTCGGTCATTATATTGGTTTCTACAGCGCATCATGTAAATTTTATGCAACGTTCATGTACACACTCATGGAAAATTAGCAATTTCGTATCAATTAAAAAATCCACACTCATTAATACTCTTTAAAATGGTTTTGTAGTTAATCACAGTGCTGTCATCACATATACTAATTTTTATTCTTTGATTACTTGTTTAAGAGTTAAATATTTTGATCTATTTAAATTCATTAAGCTGCTGATTTAAGTTAATTAGGAAGGATGAAATGCCAAAGGAGGGACAAGTTCTTCTTCAAAACTACATGTAGTAGATAGATTTTTCAGTTACTGAAACAATTGAGTGTTTAACATTTTGGAAAAAATGTTCACATTTGCAAATGTTATAGAATTTGCAGAGGCATATGATGAGTAGTTATTATGTCTAATAACACACTTGGAAGTTTCTGAATGAGTCTGTAGGAGGTCTCTGGTAAATTTGAAACTTATGAAACATCATGAAATTAACTGGTCTTCTAATATTTTGCTAGCCTTTTCTTAGAAATGACTCAATATCTTACTTTTAACTCTCCTAAAATAATAAGACAGGGAAAATAATTAACACCTGTGACACTTACTGCCTGACTTATTCTAAATCAATTGTTTGCCTATTATTTAATTTGGGGAGACAGCAAATTTGAAGTGATAATGGATTTTTGTTTGTTGGTTTTATTTTCTTGGTACATGTTTTACTGTGAGCATCCCTGAAAAATACTCAATGCCCAAATTCTTTCTACAGTTGTATAAAATTCTGATTCTTTTTATTTAGCAAAGCAGAGGAAAACAAAGTGGTTTCTTCACAGAATCATAATCTCCAGAGCAGCAGATGCAGGCGCCAACAAACTCTTGATTCCCACTGCTAGCGAGATGGTGGGCTGCAGCATGCACACAAGCAATTAGCCATGGCAGTTCTTTCCTTTCAATCACGTCCTTCTTATAATTAGTTTCTCGTCCTTAAAACAGGCTGTTGTTTGCTTTGAAACTTCATGTTTATCATGAAAATGTAATTTTCAGTAGCTGATGTGTACAACATACTCAGGAATAGCAGTCTTCCTTCCTTCCTCCCTTCCTCCCTTCCTCCCTTCCTCCCTTCCTCCCTTCCTCCCTTCCTCCCTTCTTCTTTTCCTCCCTTCCTCCCTTCCTCCCTTCCTCCCTTCCTCATCCCTTCCTCCTTGCTTTCTTCCCTTTTTCCTTCTATCCTTTCTTTCAGCAGAAGAAAATTCTTCCTCTATTTTCATCTCTGAGGATAAAAATGATAAAAAAAAAAAAAAAAAAAAAAAAAGCGAAGCTTCGTGGCCAGTTTAGGAATTATTGAGCAAGCAAAATATGAAAACTATAAAAGAACAACATCGTATCTTAATAGGAAAGTACAAGGAAGTTTCTAGAAACATTGCAAAGAGGAAACTGTCTTCTTTTGAATGTTTTCACAGCACAGAGATAATCTCTGTGATGACTACAAAGACAAACCTGGTAGGTTCACATGACTTACATAGAGTCGTGGAATTGTACCTTTGTGTCATAGTCTCAGCCACTAGAAATAGCTTTGCCATGCTAACTAAAACTTCAGCTTAGAATAGATAGCATTGCTGAATAAATTTAATGGTTGAATAAATTTCTAGAGATCTCAAAATCTTCCTGCTACGTATCTCCTGTCTTGAAGACAATGTTCCTTGGAATTCTGAATATCTGGATGTAAGACAGTGGATTGCATTTAGGCTTCAGTCTTTCTTACTCAGAAATAGAAAATTTTTTAAAGACCAAATCAAACACAATATTTAAGTTAAACTCAAGACTAAAATAATGAACATGATAGAACAAAAAACCGAAATGTTTTGTGTTCACTTATTGTCAAGGGGCAGTGACCTTAAATGCAGAAAGAAAAATGCATAGGAAGTTTATATTAATCCATGACATTATCATAATTATAGGTGTCAACTTAGGTCAACATCCCCAACTTTAAAAGAGATGAAAATTAAACAAATAAAACAGAACAAAGGGATATAAAAGCCCCATTATATATGACCAAAATAATCAACACAGATAGCTTGTAAGTCATAATCACAGTGGAAATGACACTGTCCTATCAAAGCCAAAAGAAATGGTTACAAGGTGCCAGAGAGGTAATATCCTCTGAAGAGGCCATTGTCCCTGCAAAAGACAAATGGAGTTGCTTCTTGTCCAGCCTTCTGTAAAGCAATATTTTTTGGTGTATTTCTGATAAAGGGATAAGTGTCACACATGCACACACATAGAGCTGTGCAGATTGAACCTCCTGGGTCTGACTACAATGTTGTTTCTACAAGAATTTAACATGTGCTCAGACAAAATCCACCACAGATATGAGAAAAACCACATAGAATATTGCTGCTCTTTATTTATTTAGTATTTATTTATTTATTTTGCTGAAAATAGACTATGGACTACACACACTCCCACATATACACACATGGAAAGATGCCTTCTAAGATATCCAGCTGTCATGATCAAGAAGGATAAAGGAACCTTATAAATATTCTGCTAAGCAATATAGCTCTTCATTCACATGTGTACCCAATGCAATTATGAAGTATCTCTTGTGTCTTTTTACATTAAAGAGTTGTAAACTTGGATAAACACATAAGAATTTCCTTTCTTAAAGAGTATACAATGAAAGGCAGTTAAAATTGCAGCATTTACTGATCAAGATAGACACAACCCCCAGAGATACCCAACTTAAAAGTAGATATTGGGGCCTTGGGAGTTGGCAGAGTCCACTATCTGAGCTGAGGGCCCGAGTTTCAGTCCCCAGAACCCATGTAAAAACTGGTAATGGTGGCATGTGTCTGTATCCCTGTCGTTAGGACAGAGATAGAGACAGGCAGATCCTGGAACTCAGTGGATAGCCAGTTTAGCCAAATCAGTAAACTCCAGATTCAGTGAAAGATTCTGCCTCACAAATGCAACATGAAAGAGGAAGATTAGGATTTAAATGTGTGATATGAAAAGTTAAATAAAGATGAGGTGAAGAGTGACTTAGGAAGGCATGTTGTGGTCTCCACGGACACACACATACATATGCACATGCACTGGTACACACACACACATGCACACACACATGCACACATGCCACTTCAGGACATTGCAGTAAGTGGTACTTTCTTTAGTAGGTCACTGAAGATGATTTTCTTAGCTGCTAGACTATATAGTAACCCATACAAGAATGTAAGGTTGAAAAAATTCTGATCAAAAAAGGTACACCAATCAAACCCATGCTGGTCCAAGCAAGAAGGACACTACTAGGTATACACTGGACACACCTTTCAAGTGACTTTCAATGTGTTCTTCAAATACATGCCTACAAATAAGTAAGGCTTTTGAGATGCTAAATCATGAGGAACCATTCAGTTGTAAGCATGTTAGCATGCTAAGTTCCTCTAGATGAGATGAATCACAAGCTAGACCTGGAATTCGTGTAGTCTATGGTAGATTCTCCCAGTGATCTTGTGAAAGTTACATATTGTTTTTAAAAAATATTTTTATTCCCAAATGCTCCGGAACCTGTGATTCTCAAAAGTACAGTCACTAGCCTCTATTAGAATAAACTTAAAACTGAAAAAATAAAGACATTGAGATTTTAGAAAGACTTAGCCACGGCTGCAATTGTTGGGCTCCGGGTGGAAGCCTAGAAAACTCACAACATTTTTATAGGATGGAAACACAAAGTTATGACGAGTGCCGGGATGGGCTTTTACACTGACCAGTCGTGTTTTGACACAAGAGGGTTAAGCAAGGAAGTTAACATCTGTAACTGGTTCACCTGGTTTCCGAGTCCGTGGTCCAGCTTTTGCAGTCAGGTCCCTTCCTGGACTCTGGTCTGGAATTTAGAATGATAAGGGAACACAGGAGTGGGCAAGCTGCACTTAGTCAGTTATGTCAAGACAGGCAATGCATTGGCTATGTGTGGGCCTTAGTTTAGATAATGACAATTCCCCTCTTTACATCCTTTACTGGTTAATAGACAAACATGAAACACTTGAAGCAGAAGGATAGGGGTTCGTTCTTGGGCTTGGGAACATGAACTCGGTTTTGGCCTCCCCACAAGATGGAACTTATTCCTGAGATGGCTGGACTCATGAAACGTTCTCCTAACACAAAGCTGTCTCTTATCACATGAGGTACAGAATGAAGTGGAAAGCACAGAAGCATCTAGTGTCTAGAGGAAGATGCGGTGATAGAGATGCGGCACAGAGGTGCAGGTTTGGAACACCCACATCACAAGCATCAGAATGCTATGGGGAAGGCAGAAGGCGTAGAACCCAAGGCAGGGAAAAGTAAGAGATAAACGGCAAGTCTCCAAAACTGTCTAGGAGTCACGAAAGGAATGAAAAGTTTGACAGGAAAATAACACCTGTTAGAATTTGTCGTTAATAGAGTGAGAGCAAGTCTCAGCAGATTCCTTGTAAGCAGAAAATCACAAGGAAGATTGGCAGATCCTGTTTCTAAATAAAGTCTGACAGCAGCATTTCACAGTGCATCTATCTGTGGAGGACCACTTCCTCCTGAAGGTACAGGCGCCATGCCTGGGTGAAGAGGAGGAAGGAATAGGAGGTGTCCATTAAGTACATGAGAGTCTGCTGCGGGTTTTTCAGTCTGTTCTGGCAACTATTAACTGCCCATTGCTCCGGTGATTGTGGGCTTGGAGCAACAGAAGGAGACGCAGCCCCTTCAGTCTTGGGCAGCACACAGCATACTCTTTTCCTGCGTAGGGCTTTGTTTTCATTTTCCCTGGGATTTTAAAAATGAAGGATCATTCATCTCGTTTGTTTAATTCCCTTCTTTCCTGCAGATCTGTACCAATGAAGCAAGATTGCCAAGAGATGTGGACTATGTCGCATTGGATTGATAAAATGCAACAGGGTTTGTTCACTCTAGAGAAAGAACCTCATAAATAAGTATAAATAAATCACAGGAGGGAAATCAGATAAGACTTAATATTTTCGCAGATGTTCTTAGATCACTCTAAGACCTGAATTAATACACTAGGCATCTTGGAGATTAAATTTGCCCCATCAGAGCGTGGGCTCCAGCCTTTTATTGTTCTAAGCAAACTTTAGGTTTAGTTTAGGCTCAGTAATGTTTCAATCAATAGCCTCATTCAAAAGCATTCTGGCAAAGTGCTGGTCCTTCATCAAAGCCAGGCACAACCTAGGAAAAGGGCGTGGGAGCAGAAAGAGCAGAATTCACTGTGTGTAACTGCTGGGAAAACCTAGGTGATGAACAAGGGTAAGTCCTTCCATTCTGGTCATCTTATGTTCTGATCAGGGCACAGCACTGTTAATTTTAGTGAATGATAATGTAATAAGTTATTACCTTCTCTTAAGCTTTCATCTCAGACTGGTAGTTAATAACACAAACACCGTTTTTTCTGATGGCTTCCCAATTATAGTATTTAGAATTAATTCCTTTCTTCCATATGGAATTCTGTATGGTGGGTCCTTTTATTCAGATGAAGGATAGGTGTTTTGTTTGTTTGCTTGTTTTATGTTTCAACTTTCATTGAATTTTTTTGCAGTATCTGGTGTGTTTCCTGAAGGATTCCCTGATTTTACATTTGGTCGAGGTGGCTTTAATGTTTCTCCATGGTGACTCCTCTAACCTTATGGGCACACAGGTGGAGACATCTTTCAGAACAGTTTCTTGACAGTGTTTAAATGGTGAGAGGGCTTCCAAAAAGCAATCTTGTGAACAAATGCTAAGCTTGCTTTCAGAGACAGTGCAGTCTTAAAATACCACTTTTTATCAAGTAAAACAAAATAATTTTATGGCTAAAACAGTATCACACCCATATATTAAAAGAAAAACGTATGTGATTGAAATAATGCAGAAGATATAGATGTTTAAAGACGTGGTCTTATTTTAGCTAAAATTTTAAATAAGGCTACATATTCACACATCTTTGAGCCTGAACGAAGCCTAAAGTTTGCTTTCAAGGATAAAATACTGGAGCCCACACTGTTATGGGGCAAATTTAATCTCCAAGACGCCTAGTACATCAATTTGGCCCTTAGAGTGATCTAAAGAGAATTGGGAAAATATTGTCTTATCTGATTTTCCCCAGTCATGTACTTCATACTTACTGTAAAGAATCTCTGAGTCAGCTCCTTCTTCCAGTGCCATCCACTGCCACAGACATGAACGACACTCAGTGCTTTATTCTCATTAGCAGTTCTTGTAACCTCGCTCCCACCTCCTCAGGCAAGCAATTTCTTTATGTCTTCCTTGTCTTCTTCCATCTTCTCTTCCTCCAGCTCTTACCTCTGCCTTACTCTCTACTCACTCTCTTCTTTTTCACTAAATAAAGTTTTTACACATTTGACATAATCTTGGTAGCAGCAATTTCTTTTCCAATTCTCTCGAAACCTCTTTTTAAAATCAAGCTGATTAATGATGTGTAAAAAACAAATGTGAAAGAACCCTAATTTGTGGACCATGTTCAAGGAAATTTTATATCATATGTTTCATATTTTAAAACATTAAATCAAAGTAATAAAAATAAGTAAAAATTACAAATAAGTAAAATGTAAAATGCAAAATTAAATTAGCCTAATTAGATAAGGTGGTAACTTCAAAGAAAAAAAAAATTTCAAATGATTTTAAATGACATTGTTCAAATATGGCTGTCTAAATAAAACCTGCATAATGACCATACCAGTTGACATGCCAATGTATGCATGGAAAGTTTTACAAGGCCCCATCCTTAGATAAAAAGCTATAGGTACTTAATGGATGCTGGGCGAGGATCAGTTTTCCTCAGAATGGAAACCCCTGATAGGTTCTTTAGTACCAATCATTAGCTCTAAATACCTGTACCTACAAGCAACACTAAATGGACTCAGTAGATAGTGATTAATTAGACTGCCTCCATCTTATGCTTGAAAGCCATCTTACAGTAAAGACAAACTATATTCACTTCTGTTTACAATTAAATATGTTCCTCAAGGACTGGGCTATGCCCCACCTGTAACATTAACTACACATGGTTCTGTACTGCCTGTTGTAGGCAATAGCAATCGTGCCTTTGTTTCAAAGAGTTATAATGTAATGACTTTGTTGTGATCACCTCTCAACTCTGCATTTGGATTAAGAGGTTGTTATGACGACCTGTTGCTATGACTACCCTGTTATGACCACCTTGCAACCATGTCTCTGTTTCAGCAAGTTATAACCAACTTGTTATAGTCATGTTCTGTTTCTGTAACCGTGCCTATTTGACTGCCAAATCGGTATTTGGAACCCCCTTATCTTACCTCTGTCCAGTGCTGATCTCTTAAAGCCTCTCTTTAGGTGGAGACAGTCCATGTACACAAATATAAAAAGTTGACTTTAATTAATTGCTTACTTTAATTAATTTGGACATGATCTGGGTTTATGTTCTTTCTCTTTGCCATCTATGTGATTAACAGTTATACACAGTGTGCGCATGTACGTGTGCATTTGTGTATGTGTACATGTGTGCGTGCATTCATGTGTGTGTGTGTGTGTGTGTGTGTGTGTGTGTGTGTGTGTGTGTGTGTGTGAGAAAGAGAGAGAGAGAGAGAGAGAGAGAGTCAATGATTACTATGAAGGAAGAGGTCATGAATCTGAGCTGGAGTAGAGAGGTAGAAATGAATTAGAACAGAGAGAGGGAAGGGTAGAAGTGATGTAAATGGGTGGTATTCATGTATTAAATTCTTCAAGTAATTACAGAAATACTTAAAAAGTGAAAAAAGAGAGTCACATAAAGTTGTACTCCTTGACTTTTCTATGTAAACAATGTAGCCAATTAGACTTGGTTGATGAAAAATACTCATTATAGAATTCTGTTGATACATATGAATTATGGATAAGCATAATTACAGAACTGTAAAAAATGACATTTGCTAACACAGAATAAAGTCAATAATTAGGCAAGAAATAAAAGAGTATTAATAAATGATTGATGGAAAAACTTAATAGAATGTTCTCGTTGCCCTTTGTGCTCAGTCAGCGGTACTGAGGTCAGAAGTCTGCTGTCTGAGGATGTGCAACAAACTTGACGTTCTCAGCATTGCCTGTGTCATTCCTGTTCCTCTCCTGCTACAGTACTTTCCTTTCAACATTCAAGTTGTCAATGACTACACACACCTGTTTACTATTCATGAACACAATAGAAATCATCCCTAGATGAACTTGAAGTCCAGCTTCTCTGGTCCTGTTGGGCATGATATGCGAATCAGCATCTCATGGCTACAATCTGTAATTCCATCCAGAAATTCAAGACAGCATTGGCATTACAGGGTTCATTTAAAAGCTCTTGTAATGGTGTTAGTACACATGGACTATGTACCCATTTTCTGGCTGTTGCTCATGCTTTTATTGTGGCTCTAGTCGCCTTCTATAAGTGAGCCAAAATCGAATGTCATTCATTTACCTAACCTTTCATTGACAAAAAGCTTCTGGTTAAGAAAACTTGCTGCTCTTACAAAGAGCCTAAGTTTGATGCCAGCACTCATATGGTGCTCACACATCTGTAAATTCAGTTCCAGGGGATCTGACGCCCTTCTCTGCCTTTGAGGACACCAGGTGTACACATTGTGCATAAACATATACATAGGCAAAACACAGAAATAAGGTAAATACATATAAAATATCTTTTTAAGCCTCTGCTTTTAGTTGTTTTGTTGGTTTCACCAATAAAGATAATTAGCATTGTGTATGCTCATTTAAAACTAAAAGGAAAATATTCTCCTTCTTTCAAATGTCTGCAATTTTAATTGTCCTACCAGGATTGTTGACACTAGAGATGCTTGTGAACTTTACTTTAGCTATCACACTATTGAAACAAAAGGCCCCAAGACATTGGAATTTCTCCAGGAATTGCATGCTAGGAGAATGAAAAACTGAAGCCTGATACGAGCTAGAGGATAAATTTGTCTAAGGAAGGAAATTTCACACAGTTCCAACAACTTTTTAGACCACTTAATAGGAACACCTGGGTACGGGGGGAAAGTTCCTGAACAGAACACCAGGGGCCTATGCTCTAAGATCAAGAATAGACAAATGGGACCTCATGAAATTGCAAAGTTTCTGTAAGGCAAAGGACACTGTCAATAGGACAAAACGGCAACCAACA